>OX376314.1:16141798-16146939 GCA_947369225.1 Hofmannophila pseudospretella | reverse complement strand
ACCTAACCTAACCTAACCTAACCTAACCTAACCTAACCTAACCTAACCTAACCTAACCTAACCTAACCTAACCTAACCTAACCTAACCTAACCTAACCTAACCTAACCTAACCTAACCTAACCTAACCTAACCTAACCTAACCTAACCTAACCTAACCTAACCTAACCTAACCTAACCTAACCTAACCTAACCTAACCTAACCTAACCTAACCTAACCTAACCTAACCTAACCTAACCTAACCTAACCTAACCTAACCTAACCTAACCTAACCTAACCTAACCTAACCTAACCTAACCTAACCTAACCTAACCTAACCTAACCTAACCTAACCTAACCTAACCTAACCTAACCTAACCTAACCTAACCTAACCTAACCTAACCTAACCTAACCTAACCT
This sequence comes from Hofmannophila pseudospretella, assembly GCA_947369225.1. Lineage (NCBI taxonomy): Eukaryota > Metazoa > Arthropoda > Insecta > Lepidoptera > Oecophoridae > Hofmannophila > Hofmannophila pseudospretella. The sequence continues at coordinate 16,146,540 of OX376314.1, read as the reverse complement.
AACCTAACCTAACCTAACCTAACCTAACCTAACCTAACCTAACCTAACCTAACCTAACCTAACCTAACCTAACCTAACCTAACCTAACCTAACCTAACCTAACCTAACCTAACCTAACCTAACCTAACCTAACCTAACCTAACCTAACCTAACCTAACCTAACCTAACCTAACCTAACCTAACCTAACCTAACCTAACCTAACCTAACCTAACCTAACCTAACCTAACCTAACCTAACCTAACCTAACCTAACCTAACCTAACCTAACCTAACCTAACCTAACCTAACCTAACCTAACCTAACCTAACCTAACCTAACCTAACCTAACCTAACCTAACCTAACCTAACCTAACCTAACCTAACCTAACCTAACCTAACCTAACCTAACCTAACCTAACCTAACCTAACCTAACCTAACCTAACCTAACCTAACCTAACCTAACCTAACCTAACCTAACCTAACCTAACCTAACCTAACCTAACCTAACCTAACCTAACCTAACCTAACCTAACCTAACCTAACCTAACCTAACCTAACCTAACCTAACCTAACCTAACCTAACCTAACCTAACCTAACCTAACCTAACCTAACCTAACCTAACCTAACCTAACCTAACCTAACCTAACCTAACCTAACCTAACCTAACCTAACCTAACCTAACCTAACCTAACCTAACCTAACCTAACCTAACCTAACCTAACCTAACCTAACCTAACCTAACCTAACCTAACCTAACCTAACTCTAACCTAACCTAACCTAACCTAACCTAACCTAACCTAACCTAACCTAACCTAACCTAACCTAACCTAACCTAACCTAACCTAACCTAACCTAACCTAACCTAACCTAACCTAACCTAACCTAACCTAACCTAACCTAACCTAACCTAACCTAACCTAACCTAACCTAACCTAACCTAACCTAACCTAACCTAACCTAACCTAACCTAACCTAACCTAACCTAACCTAACCTAACCTAACCTAACCTAACCTAACCTAACCTAACCTAACCTAACCTAACCTAACCTAACCTAACCTAACCTAACCTAACCTAACCTAACCTAACCTAACCTAACCTAACCTAACCTAACCTAACCTAACCTAACCTAACCTAACCTAACCTAACCTAACCTAACCTAACCTAACCTAACCTAACCTAACCTAACCTAACCTAACCTAACCTAACCTAACCTAACCTAACCTAACCTAACCTAACCTAACCTAACCTAACCTAACCTAACCTAACCTAACCTAACCTAACCTAACCTAACCTAACCTAACCTAACCTAACCTAACCTAACCTAACCTAACCTAACCTAACCTAACCTAACCTAACCTAACCTAACCTAACCTAACCTAACCTAACCTAACCTAACCTAACCTAACCTAACCTAACCTAACCTAACCTAACCTAACCTAACCTAACCTAACCTAACCTAACCTAACCTAACCTAACCTAACCTAACCTAACCTAACCTAACCTAACCTAACCTAACCTAACCTAACCTAACCTAACCTAACCTAACCTAACCTAACCTAACCTAACCTAACCTAACCTAACCTAACCTAACCTAACCTAACCTAACCTAACCTAACCTAACCTAACCTAACCTAACCTAACCTAACCTAACCTAACCTAACCTAACCTAACCTAACCTAACCTAACCTAACCTAACCTAACCTAACCTAACCTAACCTAACCTAACCTAACCTAACCTAACCTAACCTAACCTAACCTAACCTAACCTAACCTAACCTAACCTAACCTAACCTAACCTAACCTAACCTAACCTAACCTAACCTAACCTAACCTAACCTAACCTAACCTAACCTAACCTAACCTAACCTAACCTAACCTAACCTAACCTAACCTAACCTAACCTAACCTAACCTAACCTAACCTAACCTAACCTAACCTAACCTAACCTAACCTAACCTAACCTAACCTAACCTAACCTAACCTAACCTAACCTAACCTAACCTAACCTAACCTAACCTAACCTAACCTAACCTAACCTAACCTAACCTAACCTAACCTAACCTAACCTAACCTAACCTAACCTAACCTAACCTAACCTAACCTAACCTAACCTAACCTAACCTAACCTAACCTAACCTAACCTAACCTAACCTAACCTAACCTAACCTAACCTAACCTAACCTAACCTAACCTAACCTAACCTAACCTAACCTAACCTAACCTAACCTAACCTAACCTAACCTAACCTAACCTAACCTAACCTAACCTAACCTAACCTAACCTAACCTAACCTAACCTAACCTAACCTAACCTAACCTAACCTAACCTAACCTAACCTAACCTAACCTAACCTAACCTAACCTAACCTAACCTAACCTAACCTAACCTAACCTAACCTAACCTAACCTAACCTAACCTAACCTAACCTAACCTAACCTAACCTAACCTAACCTAACCTAACCTAACCTAACCTAACCTAACCTAACCTAACCTAACCTAACCTAACCTAACCTAACCTAACCTAACCTAACCTAACCTAACCTAACCTAACCTAACCTAACCTAACCTAACCTAACCTAACCTAACCTAACCTAACCTAACCTAACCTAACCTAACCTAACCTAACCTAACCTAACCTAACCTAACCTAACCTAACCTAACCTAACCTAACCTAACCTAACCTAACCTAACCTAACCTAACCTAACCTAACCTAACCTAACCTAACCTAACCTAACCTAACCTAACCTAACCTAACCTAACCTAACCTAACCTAACCTAACCTAACCTAACCTAACCTAACCTAACCTAACCTAACCTAACCTAACCTAACCTAACCTAACCTAACCTAACCTAACCTAACCTAACCTAACCTAACCTAACCTAACCTAACCTAACCTAACCTAACCTAACCTAACCTAACCTAACCTAACCTAACCTAACCTAACCTAACCTAACCTAACCTAACCTAACCTAACCTAACCTAACCTAACCTAACCTAACCTAACCTAACCTAACCTAACCTAACCTAACCTAACCTAACCTAACCTAACCTAACCTAACCTAACCTAACCTAACCTAACCTAACCTAACCTAACCTAACCTAACCTAACCTAACCTAACCTAACCTAACCTAACCTAACCTAACCTAACCTAACCTAACCTAACCTAACCTAACCTAACCTAACCTAACCTAACCTAACCTAACCTAACCTAACCTAACCTAACCTAACCTAACCTAACCTAACCTAACCTAACCTAACCTAACCTAACCTAACCTAACCTAACCTAACCTAACCTAACCTAACCTAACCTAACCTAACCTAACCTAACCTAACCTAACCTAACCTAACCTAACCTAACCTAACCTAACCTAACCTAACCTAACCTAACCTAACCTAACCTAACCTAACCTAACCTAACCTAACCTAACCTAACCTAACCTAACCTAACCTAACCTAACCTAACCTAACCTAACCTAACCTAACCTAACCTAACCTAACCTAACCTAACCTAACCTAACCTAACCTAACCTAACCTAACCTAACCTAACCTAACCTAACCTAACCTAACCTAACCTAACCTAACCTAACCTAACCTAACCTAACCTAACCTAACCTAACCTAACCTAACCTAACCTAACCTAACCTAACCTAACCTAACCTAACCTAACCTAACCTAACCTAACCTAACCTAACCTAACCTAACCTAACCTAACCTAACCTAACCTAACCTAACCTAACCTAACCTAACCTAACCTAACCTAACCTAACCTAACCTAACCTAACCTAACCTAACCTAACCTAACCTAACCTAACCTAACCTAACCTAACCTAACCTAACCTAACCTAACCTAACCTAACCTAACCTAACCTAACCTAACCTAACCTAACCTAACCTAACCTAACCTAACCTAACCTAACCTAACCTAACCTAACCTAACCTAACCTAACCTAACCTAACCTAACCTAACCTAACCTAACCTAACCTAACCTAACCTAACCTAACCTAACCTAACCTAACCTAACCTAACCTAACCTAACCTAACCTAACCTAACCTAACCTAACCTAACCTAACCTAACCTAACCTAACCTAACCTAACCTAACCTAACCTAACCTAACCTAACCTAACCTAACCTAACCTAACCTAACCTAACCTAACCTAACCTAACCTAACCTAACCTAACCTAACCTAACCTAACCTAACCTAACCTAACCTAACCTAACCTAACCTAACCTAACCTAACCTAACCTAACCTAACCTAACCTAACCTAACCTAACCTAACCTAACCTAACCTAACCTAACCTAACCTAACCTAACCTAACCTAACCTAACCTAACCTAACCTAACCTAACCTAACCTAACCTAACCTAACCTAACCTAACCTAACCTAACCTAACCTAACCTAACCTAACCTAACCTAACCTAACCTAACCTAACCTAACCTAACCTAACCTAACCTAACCTAACCTAACCTAACCTAACCTAACCTAACCTAACCTAACCTAACCTAACCTAACCTAACCTAACCTAACCTAACCTAACCTAACCTAACCTAACCTAACCTAACCTAACCTAACCTAACCTAACCTAACCTAACCTAACCTAACCTAACCTAACCTAACCTAACCTAACCTAACCTAACCTAACCTAACCTAACCTAACCTAACCTAACCTAACCTAACCTAACCTAACCTAACCTAACCTAACCTAACCTAACCTAACCTAACCTAACCTAACCTAACCTAACCTAACCTA
>OX376314.1:15651798-16136798 GCA_947369225.1 Hofmannophila pseudospretella | reverse complement strand
ACCTAACCTAACCTAACCTAACCTAACCTAACCTAACCTAACCTAACCTAACCTAACCTAACCTAACCTAACCTAACCTAACCTAACCTAACCTAACCTAACCTAACCTAACCTAACCTAACCTAACCTAACCTAACCTAACCTAACCTAACCTAACCTAACCTAACCTAACCTAACCTAACCTAACCTAACCTAACCTAACCTAACCTAACCTAACCTAACCTAACCTAACCTAACCTAACCTAACCTAACCTAACCTAACCTAACCTAACCTAACCTAACCTAACCTAACCTAACCTAACCTAACCTAACCTAACCTAACCTAACCTAACCTAACCTAACCTAACCTAACCTAACCTAACCTAACCTAACCTAACCTAACCTAACCTAACCTAACCTAACCTAACCTAACCTAACCTAACCTAACCTAACCTAACCTAACCTAACCTAACCTAACCTAACCTAACCTAACCTAACCTAACCTAACCTAACCTAACCTAACCTAACCTAACCTAACCTAACCTAACCTAACCTAACCTAACCTAACCTAACCTAACCTAACCTAACCTAACCTAACCTAACCTAACCTAACCTAACCTAACCTAACCTAACCTAACCTAACCTAACCTAACCTAACCTAACCTAACCTAACCTAACCTAACCTAACCTAACCTAACCTAACCTAACCTAACCTAACCTAACCTAACCTAACCTAACCTAACCTAACCTAACCTAACCTAACCTAACCTAACCTAACCTAACCTAACCTAACCTAACCTAACCTAACCTAACCTAACCTAACCTAACCTAACCTAACCTAACCTAACCTAACCTAACCTAACCTAACCTAACCTAACCTAACCTAACCTAACCTAACCTAACCTAACCTAACCTAACCTAACCTAACCTAACCTAACCTAACCTAACCTAACCTAACCTAACCTAACCTAACCTAACCTAACCTAACCTAACCTAACCTAACCTAACCTAACCTAACCTAACCTAACCTAACCTAACCTAACCTAACCTAACCTAACCTAACCTAACCTAACCTAACCTAACCTAACCTAACCTAACCTAACCTAACCTAACCTAACCTAACCTAACCTAACCTAACCTAACCTAACCTAACCTAACCTAACCTAACCTAACCTAACCTAACCTAACCTAACCTAACCTAACCTAACCTAACCTAACCTAACCTAACCTAACCTAACCTAACCTAACCTAACCTAACCTAACCTAACCTAACCTAACCTAACCTAACCTAACCTAACCTAACCTAACCTAACCTAACCTAACCTAACCTAACCTAACCTAACCTAACCTAACCTAACCTAACCTAACCTAACCTAACCTAACCTAACCTAACCTAACCTAACCTAACCTAACCTAACCTAACCTAACCTAACCTAACCTAACCTAACCTAACCTAACCTAACCTAACCTAACCTAACCTAACCTAACCTAACCTAACCTAACCTAACCTAACCTAACCTAACCTAACCTAACCTAACCTAACCTAACCTAACCTAACCTAACCTAACCTAACCTAACCTAACCTAACCTAACCTAACCTAACCTAACCTAACCTAACCTAACCTAACCTAACCTAACCTAACCTAACCTAACCTAACCTAACCTAACCTAACCTAACCTAACCTAACCTAACCTAACCTAACCTAACCTAACCTAACCTAACCTAACCTAACCTAACCTAACCTAACCTAACCTAACCTAACCTAACCTAACCTAACCTAACCTAACCTAACCTAACCTAACCTAACCTAACCTAACCTAACCTAACCTAACCTAACCTAACCTAACCTAACCTAACCTAACCTAACCTAACCTAACCTAACCTAACCTAACCTAACCTAACCTAACCTAACCTAACCTAACCTAACCTAACCTAACCTAACCTAACCTAACCTAACCTAACCTAACCTAACCTAACCTAACCTAACCTAACCTAACCTAACCTAACCTAACCTAACCTAACCTAACCTAACCTAACCTAACCTAACCTAACCTAACCTAACCTAACCTAACCTAACCTAACCTAACCTAACCTAACCTAACCTAACCTAACCTAACCTAACCTAACCTAACCTAACCTAACCTAACCTAACCTAACCTAACCTAACCTAACCTAACCTAACCTAACCTAACCTAACCTAACCTAACCTAACCTAACCTAACCTAACCTAACCTAACCTAACCTAACCTAACCTAACCTAACCTAACCTAACCTAACCTAACCTAACCTAACCTAACCTAACCTAACCTAACCTAACCTAACCTAACCTAACCTAACCTAACCTAACCTAACCTAACCTAACCTAACCTAACCTAACCTAACCTAACCTAACCTAACCTAACCTAACCTAACCTAACCTAACCTAACCTAACCTAACCTAACCTAACCTAACCTAACCTAACCTAACCTAACCTAACCTAACCTAACCTAACCTAACCTAACCTAACCTAACCTAACCTAACCTAACCTAACCTAACCTAACCTAACCTAACCTAACCTAACCTAACCTAACCTAACCTAACCTAACCTAACCTAACCTAACCTAACCTAACCTAACCTAACCTAACCTAACCTAACCTAACCTAACCTAACCTAACCTAACCTAACCTAACCTAACCTAACCTAACCTAACCTAACCTAACCTAACCTAACCTAACCTAACCTAACCTAACCTAACCTAACCTAACCTAACCTAACCTAACCTAACCTAACCTAACCTAACCTAACCTAACCTAACCTAACCTAACCTAACCTAACCTAACCTAACCTAACCTAACCTAACCTAACCTAACCTAACCTAACCTAACCTAACCTAACCTAACCTAACCTAACCTAACCTAACCTAACCTAACCTAACCTAACCTAACCTAACCTAACCTAACCTAACCTAACCTAACCTAACCTAACCTAACCTAACCTAACCTAACCTAACCTAACCTAACCTAACCTAACCTAACCTAACCTAACCTAACCTAACCAACGTTGATATGCAGGACGACCGAATGGAAATAAAGTATAGAAGGAAAACGCGGAACCCCCATACTAGTCACATTATAATGAGGGTATCCCCCAAGCTGTGGCAGAATCTAACAAGCGCAGAATCAGTCCACATAGACCTGCAAAGAGTGAGGGTCGAAGACCAATCGCCTCTAATACAGTGTTCTATGTGCTTAGGCTATGGACACGGACGACGCTTCTGCAAAGAAACTGTTGAGAAGTGTAGCCATTGTGGGGGACCTCACATGAGAACGGAATGCGAGTTGTGGCTCGCAGGCGCACCTCCGTCCTGCTGCAATTGCACGCATTCAAAAATAGACACAAATGAGCATAATGCCTTTAGCTCGGAATGCACAGTCAGGAGGAGGTGGGAGGCGTTGGCCAGGGCCACAATTGCGTATTGCTAAGGTGGTGACAACAGAAACAAAAGAGCACAACGAAAATAGGCAGCACAACGATCACCCCAGCGCAAAAGCATACAAGTTTATACAAGCAAACCTCATGAAAAAGGAATTAGCTACTCAAGAATTGATAATAGAAGCAGGACAAAGAAAAGTGAGCTTTGCGCTGGTACAGGAACCTTATGTCGGGGGGGTGGGAAGTATGCGGGATTACCCGGGAGCCCGAGTATTCCAGTGTACCAAAGGGGGGGAAGACGTCAACAAAGCTGCAATAGTCGTCTTCGATAGTAAAATTGACGTCATCCCGTGCCCATCACTTACAACAGAAAATGTAGCTGTGGTACGACTCAAAACAAGATCCTGGGAGATCGGGGTGATCTCGGTATATCTAGAGGACTACAAACCTATCGACCCATATCTAGAACACATCAAAAAAGTTGCTGCAGAGTTGTGCGTTGGTAAATTAATTATAGGGGGAGACGTGAATGCTTGGAACACAGGATGGGGGAGTGAAAGGGATAATCATAGAGGACAAGAAATGATGGGAATGATTAATGAACTGGATCTCCAAATTCTAAACGAGGGGACGGAGCCGACTTTCGATACTCTGAGAGGAGGAAAAAGGTACAAGAGTCATGTCGATGTCACACTCTGCTCAGCCGACCTTCTCGCGTACGTAGAGGGGTGGAAAATTGATAAGAGCCTGACAAGTTCGGACCATAATGCAATTGTCTTCACCGTAAAAATGGAGAAATCTGAAGGAACTGATATAGAAAGGACCACTAGGATATACAAAACAAAAAAGGCAGACTGGACTACATTTAGAGAGGAGCTTACAGAAAGATTTACAAATAACAAAATGGATATAGACCGCATTAAAAGAATAAACAATACAGAAACGCTAGAAAAGGAAATAGAAGAGTACACAAACATCATAATAGAAGCCAGCAAAGCCAGTATACCTACAATTAAAAAGAAAACTAAGATCAGATTTCCATGGTGGAACGACGAACTTGCCAGGCTCAAGAAAGAAATGACAAAGAAAAAGCGCCGTGTATCCTGCGCTGCGCCAGTCCGGAGAGATTGGGTGGTTGAACAGTACCTAAAGGCAAAAGAAGAGTACGAAACGGCAGCCAAAAAAGCACAGATAGAAAGTTGGAAAGAGTTTTGTGGGAAACAAGAAAGAGAGACCATGTGGGACGGTATATATCGGGTCATAGCTAGAACAAAGAAAAGACAGGAAGATGTTCCACTAATCAAGGACGGAAGGGAAGCCAGTCAGAAAGAGTCTGCAGAAATGCTCGCCGAAACATTTTATCCGGAAGACAAGCCTGAGGATGACAACGAGGGACATCGGCAAACAAGAGAAAAGGCCTCGAAGATAAATGAAGGATCAGACACTGATGTGATAGATCCTCCATTTACAATGGAGGAAATCAAATATGCAGCCGCTAGTTTCAACCCAAAGAAAGCGCCCGGACAAGATGGCTTAACGTCAGATATATGCGAAAGAGCGATTGACCACCATCCAGAGCTGTTCGCTGAGATAATTAATAAATGTCTGCAACTAGCACACTTTCCTATACTCTGGAAGAAGGCGGTAGTGGTGATCCTCAGGAAGCCAGGAAAAACTGACTACACAACGCCGAAGTCCTACAGACCCATTGGTTTGCTCCCAGTAATGGGAAAAATCTTGGAAAAGATTATTATAAGAAGAGTAAAGTGGCACACTCTCCCTAGCATGAACATCCGCCAATATGGTTTCATGCCACAAAAAAGTACAGAAGACTCCCTCTATGACCTAATGAAATACATTGACAAAGCAATTCAACAGAAGAAATTAATAACAATGGTCTCGTTGGACATAGAGGGAGCCTTCGATAGTGCTTGGTGGCCGGCAATAAAGTGCAGGTTGGCGGAACACAACTGCCCTGTAAACCTGCGTAAACTGATAGACAGTTACCTCAAAGACCGGCAGGTGCTGGTCAGATACGCGGGTGTGCAGCACGAGAAGAGGACCACAAAGGGCTGCGTTCAGGGATCCATAGGAGGACCAACCTTCTGGAACTTGCTACTCAACCCACTGCTGGATGGACTTGAGAGCAGAGGCATTTATTGTCAAGCCTTCGCAGATGACATTGTCCTGATGTTCTCCGGCAACACTGCTCAAGAAATAGAGTATGAGGCCAATGCCGCACTCGCCTATGTGCAGGAGTGGGGTCAGCAAAATAAACTGAAATTCGCACCTCATAAAACAAAAGCTATGGTGATGACAAGAAAGTTAAAATATGACCTTCCGCTCCTGCGTATGGGCGGGGTTGACATTGCCCTCTCAGATGAAATAAAGATTTTAGGGTTGACAATAGATAAGAAACTAACTTTTGGTCAACATGTCCTCGACACTTGTAGAAAGGCTTTCAGCATCTACAAGCAGTTGTCGAGAGCAGCCAAAATTAACTGGGGTTTGCGACCGGAGATCATCAGGACAATATACATGGCAGTGATAGAGCCCATTGTGATGTACGCTTCCAGCGTATGGGCTCCGGCAACAAAGAAGTTGGGAATCCAAAGTCAACTGGGTTCATTGCAGAGAGTCTTCGCACAGAAGATCTGCAAAGCGTACAGGACGGTATCCCTGAACTCAGCCCTGTTGCTGACTGGTCTGCTTCCCCTGGATTTGAGGATCCAGGAGGCGGCATCATTGTATGAAGCCAAAAGGGGAGTAACTCAGGCAGCAATAGGTGATAGGGAGGTAGAGAGGAGAGAGTGCTACCACACAGCGCCGCACCCTGCTGAGAGCGCCAAAATTCGATTTCAATGTGTGGAAAACGAAGAGGACATGAGAAGGCTGGAAAACAGTGGAATGAAATTATACACTGACGGAAGCAAAATCCAAGGCAAGGTTGGCGCGTCGCTATCATGTTGGGATGGAGATGCGGAGACAAAAGCCAAGAAATTTAAGTTAGAACCGTATTGCACTGTTTTCCAGGCGGAAATGTACGCGGTGCTCAAGGCAACGGAAGTGGTACTGGACAGCGACCAGGAGGAATTCGGCGTGTACAGTGACTCGAGATCTACGCTAGAACTACTGGGCAACCAAGACTCCTTCCATCCCCTCGCGGTGAGAATCCGAAAAAACATAAAAACTATAGTCAGCCAGAACAAAACAATTAGGCTATTCTGGATTAAAGCACACGTAGGGATGGAAGGTAACGAAAGAGCGGACCAACTAGCAAAAGACGCGGCACTAAATATAAAAAAGAAGCCCGATTATGATCTGTGTCCGGTTTCATACATAAAAGGACAAATTCGCAGAGAGTCCCTAGCTCAGTGGAATGCAAGATACAAGGAGGGTAGCACCGCGTCAACTACAAAAGTTTTCTTTCCGGATGCAATAGACGCCTACAGTATAATAAAGAAAATAAATTTAAACCCGACCCTAGTCCAAGTCCTGACAGGGCATGGTGGGCTCTCCGAATACCTGCACAGATTCAAGTGTAAGGACAGTCCATCATGCAAATGCGACCCGGAGGTAAATGAAGACATACCTCATATTTTATTTGACTGTCCCATAAATAATGTTAAGAGATACGAGCTGGAAAACAAAATAGATATAGAAGTAAATCAACAAAATGTGCAAAGAATAATACAAGATAAAAAGATTCGAGAATATTTGTTACAATACTGTAATGAGGTAATGAAAGTAGTAATAAAGAGGAATAAATAGATAAGTAACATTAAACTATTGTATATTTGAGTATATATAAATTAGTTTAATGGAAATTTAGCAAATAAGTATAAAAAGAAAAGAAAGAAAAGATAACTAGAAGAAAAGAGAAAAAAAAAAAAAAAAAAAAAAAAAAAAAACAGTAATACTACTTATACGTATCTGTAATATATTTCAATATGTAATAGTATAATACCACTTCACCCCGTCCTCGTCCCCAATTTTGCCAACTTACCACCTTGCACATATCGTGCATCTGTGACAACCGAAATATAGAGAAAGACTAAAACCGTTTTCAGCTACAAAAAGTCTCCGATCTCATGTCAGAGGATTCTAGCCGAAAATACAAAAAAAAAAAAAAAAAAAAAAAAAAACCTAACCTAACCTAACCTAACCTAACCTAACCTAACCTAACCTAACCTAACAGACATAAAAGCAGGAGTAATTGAGGCAGTAGATCGACTCTACCAAATAGTAAAGGAGGCAGAACAAGACCCAACGAATAAAAGAGTCAAGGAAACCCAAGGAGAGGTAGAACCTACAGCGAAGGCCATAGAACACGACCTTTTAGTCGCTAAAATCGAGGAGCATAGTCAGTTACTGAGGGAGAATAACAAGAAAATAGAGGAGTTAACGGCCAAAGTCGAACATCAGACCCAATCCCTAGAGAACAGGACGTACGCCAGCGTCGCCGCCGAAGAACCGAGACGACACTCCCCCCGAAAGCAGGCGCTTCACTCCGTGATCGTTACGTCTGAGAGCGAAACGGACTCGGGTGAAGAAGTTCTCACGAGGGTTAGAGAGGCGGTAGATGCCAAAGAAGGGTGGATTAAAATAGAAAGAGTTAGGAAAGCAAAAGACCGGAAAATTATAATGAGTTGCAAAACGGAAGATGAGCGGAAGAAGATTAGAACAAGAATAGAGGAATCTGGCAAAAACCTTGTAGTCAAGGACGTGGAAAATAAGGACCCACTGCTCATTCTGAAGGACGTCATGCTATTTAATAGCGACGAGGACGTGGTTAAGGCACTAAGAAATCAGAACCAGGCGGTTTTCCACGACCTTGAAGACAAGGATTGCAGGGTGGACATAAAATACAGAAAGAAAGCCAGAAACCCCCACACCGGACACATCATTATCAGTGTATCACCACAGGTTTGGAGGAGAGCTACTGATGCGGGCGTGATACATATTGACCTCCAGCAGGTGAAGGTGGCAGACCAGTCGCCGCTGGTGCAGTGCTCTCGCTGCCTAGGCTATGGCCACAGCAAGAAGTACTGCACCGGGGCGGCTGATCTGTGCAGCCACTGCGGAGGTCCCCACCTTAAAGTGGAATGCGCTGAGTGGCAGTCGGGCGTGGCCCCGACATGCAGGAACTGTGTGGTAGCGAAGCTCGAACACACCGAGCACAACGCATTCAGCCACGAGTGCCCGGTACGGGGGCGATGGGACGCCATAGCAAGGATGTCTGTAGCGTATTGCTAAGGGCACCCAAGTGGCAAACCATCGGTACGCAATCCTCCAGGCTAACCTACAGCGTAAGAAGCTTGCCACCAACGAGATCCTGGTAGAGGCCGAGAAACGGAAAGCTGCAATCATCCTGATGCAAGAGCCATATGTGGGTGGGGCACAGTGTATGAGGACCTATAAAGGAGTCAGGATCTTCCAATGCGCTGACGAGGGAACTGCAAAGGCAGCTATAGCTGTCCTCGATTCCGATTTGGATATTGTACAGTATCCCGAACTCACCACAAATAACATCGTCGTGGTGGGTATCAACACTGGAGCATGGAAGATCACACTAGCGTCCCTCTACTTCGAGCCAGACCAGCCCATAGGCCCTTATCTCGAACATATCGGGAAGGTTGTAGAGTTTACCGGATGCAGGCGACTTATCGTTGGTGGCGACGCCAATGCAAAGAGCACCTGGTGGGGTAGCGCCCACATCGATCACAGGGGTGAAGATCTGGCCGGAACCCTGCACGAACTGGACCTTCAGATCCTAAACAGAGGGGAAACTCCGACTTTTGACACAATAAGAGGCGATAAAAGGTACACAAGTTATGTGGACATTACAGCCTGTACCACTGACATGTTGGACCTGGTGGAGGACTGGTCGGTTGAGGATGGTCTAGTGAGCTCCGACCACAACGCAATCTCCTTCAAAATTCGGCTGAAGAAATCTAAAGGAATGAGCGTAAAAAGGACCACTAGAGTTTACAACACCAAAAAAGCAAACTGGGGAAAATTTCAGGACACCTTTACAAAATTAAAATTTGAGCATGGTTTGACGCCGACAGTAATTGCTAAAATTAACACAGTAGACCAAATTGAGAGCGCGGTACAGAAATACAATGCAGTAATTACTGAATCATGCGATCGCTCCATGCCCAAAAAGAAAGGTAATGAAAAACTCAACTTACCATGGTGGTCCGAAGAACTCACGAAAATGAAGCACGATGTCACCACCGCGAAACGCCGCATCAGGAACGCCGCACCAGCCCGCAGAGCAAAAGTCGTCGAGGAGTACCTGAAAAAGAAAGAAGAATATGAGTTAGAGGTGAAGAAGGCCCAGATAGATAGCTGGAAGGATTTCTGTGGAAAGCAGGAGAGGGAAGGAATGTGGGATGGGATTTATAGGGTGATCGGAAGGACAGCTAAAAGGGAGGAGGATCTTCCACTGCAGGACGGGGGGAAAACACTGGACGCGAGGGAATCAGTGAGGCTCTTGGCAGAAACGTTCCATCCCGAAGACATATTGGAAGATGACAACGCGGACAACCGTGAATTAAGGTCGCGTGCAATGCTGGTGAACGTAGAGAGCCAAGAGGCCGAATATGACCCTCCGTTCACATTGACGGAACTATATACCGCGTTGGATTCCTTCAACCCTAAGAAGGCCCCCGGCGCCGATGGCTTCACTGCAGATATATGCAGCCACGCAATTCGCAGCGATCCAAATCTATTCCTGGTGCTGCTAAATAAATGCCTTGAATGCCACCATTTCCCTTCCATTTGGAAAGAAGCCACAGTTGTGGTATTAAGGAAACCAGGGAAGGAGAACTACACGGGTGCAAAGTCTTACAGACCAATAGGGTTATTACCAATAATGGGAAAGGTCTATGAAAAAATGCTGGTTGCAAGACTTAAACACCACCTATTACCGAGACTAAGCCCGAATCAATACGGATTCATGCCCCAAAAAAGCACCGAAGACTCCCTCTATAACTTGATGAAACAAATCAGATCAAAATTAGAACAGAAAAGACTTGTTACGATAGTATCTCTCGATATAGAGGGAGCCTTTGACAGTGCATGGTGGCCTGCCATTAAAGTCCGTTTGGCAGAGGGTGGTTGTCCCATCAACCTGAGAAAGGTCATGGATAGCTATCTCAGCGACAGAAAAGTCACGGTAAGGTACTGTGGTGAAGAACGTACGAAGGCCACCAGCAAAGGCTGTGTTCAAGGCTCAATAGGAGGTCCAATACTTTGGAACTTAATGCTTGACCCTCTTTTAAAGAGTTTGAACAGTGAGGGATTTTATGTGCAGGCATTCGCAGACGATGTTGTTTTAGCATTTGACGGAGTGACAGCTCATGAAGTACAAGAGCGTGCCAATGTCGCTCTCGAACGTGTTCGGGGGTGGGGCGTCGAAAACAAGCTCAAATTTGCGCCTCAAAAAACAAAAGCAATGCTTATAACACGAAAACTAATTTACGACGTCCCACGCCTGAGCATGGGCGGGATAGACATTGGCATGTCCAAAGAAATAAAATTATTGGGCGTCACTATTGACGAAAAGTTGACATTCAACACGCACGTCGCGAATGCCTGCAAGAAGGCCATAGCGGTGTTCAAGCAGCTCGCAAGAGCAGCAAAAGTAAATTGGGGTCTCCACCCGGAGGTCGTTCGTACGATCTATATCGCCACAGTGGAGCCTATTATTCTCTACGCCGCGAGCGTCTGGGCACCGGCAGCCGAAAAAATCTGCGTGAAAAAACAGCTCGGAGCGGTTCAGCGTGGCTTTGCTCAAAAAATCTGTAGAGCCTACCGCACGGTCTCTCTAAACTCAGCGCTGGTCCTGGCTGGGGTGCTGCCGCTTGATCTCCGTGTACGCGAGATGGCCTCGCTATATGAGATCAAGAAAGGGGCGCCACAGCCCGGACTGGGAGATCGGGAGATCGAGCGGATGGTATCTGCAATGGAGCTCCCTCACCCTGCGAAGCGTGTTGGCCTGGAGTTCACGACGCTGGACACACAAGAGATGCTCGACGCGAATAGCGACTTCGACGTGAGGATATTCACAGACGGCAGCAAGATTGGCGGCGGGGTCGGCGCCTCGCTATCCATATGGAATGGTGAGGCGGAGACCAGCGCGGTCAAGCTCGGTCTGCCGTCATATTGTACTGTGTACCAAGCTGAGCTCCTGGCCGTTTGCGAGGCCACAAGGAGGATATCAAAAATTGGCGCCGGGACGTTTGGGATTTACAGCGACTCTATGTCGGCCCTACAATCTGTCACTAACCTGGCTTCCCTCCATCCCCTAGCGGTAGAAGCAAGAGAGAATATTAAGAGCTTATCTCTACAAAACAAAGTTGTAGCCTTGTTTTGGATTAAAGCGCACGCGGGGCTGGAGGGAAACGAGAGAGCTGACTTTTTGGCGAAAGAGGCTGCTGTAAAGTCCAAACGTAAGCCTGACTACGACCAGTGTCCCGTTTCATTCGCGAAGCGTAATCTACGTGCGGACACGCTTCGCGAGTGGAACGAGAGGTACATCGCAGGCGACACGGCCTCCACCACCAAAATGTTTTTGCCGGACGCAATCGACGCCTACCGCATCGTCCGAAAGTTTGAGCCAACAACGCAAATTTTGACCGGACACGGTGGGTTTTCCGAATACTTACATCGATTCAAGTGTAAGGAAAACCCATCGTGTATCTGTGACCCTGAAATTATGGAAACCGTTCCCCACATATTATTGGATTGCCCAGTATTCGGCTTAGAACGGTTGGAGATAGAGTGTGAGATTGACTGCAGGTTGACATGTGACAACCTGCAGACAATCATAAGTGGTAAAAATAGAGTAGAATTTCTGAAATACTGTATAAAATTAGCAAGTAAGGTAGGAAATAGAAATAAATAGCATAAGAAAAATATAATGTCATAATATTGTGAATAATATTCATGAACATTATATAAATAGTAATAGTACGTAAGAAAAATAAGAATGTGAACCGTTAATGTAACTTAGAGTAGTGAAAATGTGTTAGTAATAAGTAATAAAGGAACGTGTATCTTCCCTGTTAGATAGATAGATATTAAGGCTCAATTAGGCTGGAATCCCACCAGCGTAGTGTGAAATATGAGGAATGAAACAGTAGTATGCGGAATGTAAGTGCGAGAAGCATTCAAGAGAGAACTGGCATGAACCAGAAACCTGTTAATATAGTCTTTGACGACTGTAGTCAGAGGAAGTAGAATTAAAAAAAAAAAAAAAAAAAAAACCTAACCTAACCTAACCTAACCTAACCTAACCTAACCTAACCCAAACCTAACTAGCCCAACCCTAACAAGCCCAAACCTAACAAGCCCAAACCTAACAAGCCCAAACCTAACTAGCCCAAACCTAACTAGCCCAAACCTAACTAGCCCAAACCTAACTAGCCCGAACCTAACTAGCCCGAACCTAACTAGCCCAAACCTAACTAGCCCAAACCTAACTAGCCCAAACCTAACTAGCCCAAACCTAACTAGCCCAAACCTAACTAGCCCAAACCTAACTAGCCCAAACCTAACTAGCCCAAACCTAACTAGCCCAAACCTAACTAGCCCAAACCTAACTAGCCCAAACCTAACTAGCCCAAACCTAACTAGCCCAAACCTAACTAGCCCAAACCTAACTAGCCCAAACCTAACTAGCCCAAACCTAACTAGCCCAAACCTAACTAACCCAAACCTAGAAGAACATTTAGAAGAATACACAAAAAAAACACGAAGCATGTAATGAAAGCATACCTAAAACAAGGAAAAATACAAAAATCAACTTACCATGGTGGAATGATGAACTCGCCAACCTGAAGAGGGATATGACCACGAAGAAACGACGAGTATCCTGCGCCGCACCAGTACGCAGAGACAGGGTCGTAAGACAGTACCTGGAAGCAAAAGAAATGTATGAAAAAACAGCTAAGAAAGTACAGATCGAAAGTTGGAAGAAATTCTGTGGGAAGCAAAAAAGAGAAACGATGTGGGATGGCATCTACAGGGTTATAGGAAGAACAACGAAAAGACAGGAGAACATACCATTGGTGAAAGACGGGAAGGAGGTGAGTCAGATGGAGTCTGCTAAAATGTTAGCTAAAACATTTTACCCAGACGACAAACCTGACGAAGACAACGATGAACAGCGACGAGTTAGGGAAGAAGCCTCGAAAATAAACGACGGACCGCACAATGATGGGTGCGATCCCCCGTTTACAATGGACGAATTAAAATACGCAGTAGAGAGCTTCAACCCGAAGAAAGCCCCGGGACAGGACGGCCTAACAGCGGACATATGCAAACAAACATGCGATAGCGCTACACCCCGAACTGTTCCTGGAGATCGCAAATGAATGTCTGGAACTGTCCCACTTCCCCCGGCCTTGGAAGATAGTTACGGTAGTAATACTCCGGTAGCCTGCAAAACCAGACTACACGATTCCTAAGTCCTACAGGGCTATTGAGTTGCTGTCAGTTATGGGGAAAATAGTGGAAAAAATGCTCATAAGGCGGATAAAATGGCATACGCTCCCAAAAATGAATACCTGCCAATACGGATTCATGCCCCAGAAGGGCACCGAAGACTCCCTCTATGACCTAATGCAATACATTGTCAAGAAGCTTAATGAAAAGAAGTTAATGACAATGATATCGCTGGACATAGAGGGAGCCTTCGATAGCGCCTGGTGGCCGGCCATAAAATGTAGACTGACGGAAAAGAGCTGTCCGACAAACCTTCGAAGAATGGTCGATAGTTATCTCGATGACAGTGAGGTACGAGTTAGATATGCGGGAGTGGAATACACAAAGAAGACCACAAAGGGATGCGTCCAGGGATCGATAGGGGGGCCCACTTTTTGGAACCTTCTATTGAACCCCCTGCTTGATGGACTGAAAAGTAGAAAGGTGGCCAGGCCATTGTCCTGATGTTCTCCGGCGACACAGCTTTGGATATACAAACAGAGGTAAATGCCGCTCTCGCCTATGTGTAGGAATGGGGGAAGGGAAACAAACTCAAGTTTGCCCCGCAAAAAACTAAAGCCATGTTTATAACAAGGAAACTGAAATATGACCAGTCGCTCCTTCACATGGGGGGGGGGAGGGGGGTGTCGGCATTGCCCTGTCAAACGACATCAAAATTCTGGGGTTAAGAATACCAGTCAGTAAGATTCTATAATTTTGTCCAGTAAGTATTTCCGCTTAAGTAATGATTGTGATTGTGACGCCGTATCTACTAAATGTAATGTACTGAGCGGACCCAAAGTAAGAAAATGAGCAGGTGTAAGAGCAGTGGGTTCAGCAGGATCAGAACTCAAAACAGAAAGTGGACGTGAGTTTAATATGCTCTCAACTTGAGTAAGAACTGTGAGAAATTCTTCATAGGTCAGAATACGCTCAGCATGACAACACAGAATTTATTCCTGATAGACAGGAAGAAGCTATATCTTTGTGTAGCCATAATATCCCGCTCGCGCAACGCAATAATGAAACTGTTTGGTTAGGCACTGCGATTGTTTATATTAAAGATACGCGATTGTTTATATTAAAGATACTCGTTCAGTTATGCAGGTTGCATAACTGAACGAGTATCTTTAATATAAACAATCGCGTATCTTTAATATATCGCGTCAGGATTCTTATTGACAATGGTTCACAAAACCATTTTATAACAAAAAAATGTTGCACGAGACTTGGTATTAAAATATATGTCGTCTGTATATTTCTTAACAAGTGCATTGAAAATTAATGTGTAATTTTCTGCGGTCGGGTTAATACCTAGCCATATGCTTTCGGCTTTACCGAAAGGTATAGTGAAAAGTTTAGATATCAAATATCATACACGTAGAGCGTCATCTAAATCTGTATTGATATGTACCATTGAATTGAAAGACTCAATAAGCATTGGAAATTTTTCATAGTCACCATGGAATTCAAGTAGCACTAATTTCTCTAACCTTACCATATTTTTGCTATTATTATTTATTGGAATTGTTATTGAGTAATTATAAATCTGTGAAAAAGTTTGTATAGCCTGTTTGATTAATTTAATTTTATTTATTTATTAGGTAAACACAACAGATTACAACCAGAGAAATTACAGAAAAATCAATATAAAGTTATGAGCTAGGTAGGTATCAATATAAAGTAACCCTTAACGTGTAAACACAGCATGGTTAGGAAGTGGGACATTGATAGATATAGATTGTTGTACAAAATTGATTGATTGCACCATACAGGTCTTGGAAGGCCCATATCGCTTCAAAATTAGGAGTGTACTTGATGTCTAGTTTTAAGTTGAGGTTATTTGCTTCGTCTACCATTTGGGTAACTCGTTTCTAATTTTATCAATGTTTGTAACTTTCTGTTAAAATGATGAATAGTAGGCATCATTTTTTTACTATGGGATTGATTCATAAATGCGCTATAAACGCCCAAAATAAGACTGTTTTTTCGCCTCTACTAAAACTAATAATTTAGCCAACTCTATGCTTTCACCACCGCTACTCTCTAATTCTTTTTTGTCATCTGCCATGGTGCAATAATAAAGTTTGACAAACACTGGACAAAACTATATAACAATCCCGTGAAACACACGGATACGCAAATTAAATAGATAAATAAACGTACTATAACAAGAAATGGCCACAAAAATGCGAAGTAAACTAAATAACTAAGTTTTCTTTTGCCAAAATTGGCAAATGAACACAAAATTGTACGAACTGTACGCGGGCGTTTTGCACAATGAAAATAACTTTCTTAGGTCGCGGGAAAGGGATAAATATCTAGAAAAGCGAATCCAAGCTCGATAGGACCATTTTATGATGAAATTAGTGGAAAATTCACTGTATCATCGATGCGGGTTGGCTCCGCCTTCAGACTCCCTTCAACACAATGAATTTGAAGTGAAATATGTAAGAAAACTTTTCCACTTACCAAACCAATAATCCTTGCGTGAAGGCACTACATTTATAGCACAATATCCTCGAAAATCTTTAGTTTTCAGGCTTTCTGAAGTGGCGAAGTAAATTCGCATGAAGCGCGGCGCGGGCTTTTTCAATGACAGTTGTTGTTGTTTTTTTTTGGTTTCTTTTCCGGCTCTGGGCACACGCTAGTCGAGGGTGCGTTTGGCCGAGTGGAAAATATGATTTGGCACGTTCCTAAGGCACTTAAATATCAAAAACATTATGCTCAACCATGTATGTTATCGAAGCTGTTTGATTTTGAAGCTCTACAAGCGACGAAATGCTTCCTGCAAGCAGGACACTACCTCACATTAGAGAATCTCATAAATCTAATAAGACCTCGATTATGGTTCATGCATAATGACTACAGACATTCCTTCCTATTGTATATATATTGCTTCGTGATTCACACACAATGTGCTTTCGTATCCGCAAAGGAAGAAAATACGCCATCATTACACATTAGCTGGTTCCAGCCTCCACTCTCCATTTTTGGACACAGAAATAAGAAGCTGTCCCCATATAGGTCAGGCATGTAAAGACAGGCATTTTATTGTCATGCACCGAGTACCTCAGTACTTTACGAGCGAACCTCGAATGAGATTCCATTTTTGAACACCACTTTTCATATTATATTTGTTTGGCGCTCCATTCTCTCCGCCTTGCCCCATAGGCGAGATTATGGTCGTATAATGGTCACATAGACCTAGCCAGCTTTACTCTGAAAGCCCTGTCCCTGGGTGCCGTGCTCACCGGTGCGCTCCCATATACACTCACAACGCGATACGATCGTCCGCCGTCGGGTCTAACGCCCTCTCCCCATACAAAAACTCTAGATGTATGTTTTCTTTATTGGCTTATATCTCGAGAACTAAACGTTTTAAAACAATACAGTCTTCGACAAAGTTATTCAGTTTGACGAGCTCTTACCGATAAATTAACTTTTTTTTTCAATTATTTTTATATTATAATATAACTGTTCTGTAATTTCGAAGCTATAACCGATAAATTATTTGTATTTAAACAAATATAAATATATTTACAATTCAACATTGAAGTGACATGTTTAACATCTATACATTATTATTGAATCTGGGAAATTAATAGGTAGAAGGCTAACGCCACTTTTTGTTTTCATCTCGGACAATCCTTCATCAAGTTATCATCTAAACAATTTTAGTGTAGTTTTTATTTAAACAATTAGTACTATATTTCACAATTTAAAGCGACAACCCCATAGTTTTAATTTATAGAATTGTGGACAATTTAATACTTTATCATTTTCCTTCCTCCTCTTTCCCCTCCCGGGGACTCCCACAACCGGCCCCAAGACGATCGGTCCGATTGCACCTCGACCATAGTAGAGTCGGTCCTACACTCTCCTGCTCTTTCTTCGTCTGTTTTTTGGGTAAATTTGGTTTCAATCAATCTGATGAATTTGATGGGGCAACCTGTTCCGGATGAAAAGCGAACATTTGCTCTAGAGCGGATCCAGCTTGAGCCGACCGAACACCCTCCATGGAGTAAGCTAGGGGTGATGGTGGTAGAGGCCCAGATGCCTGAGGAGCTGGGGGGGGGGGGGGTTTGAGAACCCATAGTGGAGAGGGCTGCCTCCTACGGGACAGCGGGCGCGCCCGACGCAAGTGTAATAGCTTTCTTACGGGGGCCGCGCTTTGCCTTACGTTTTCTATCAGGCGCTAGCGATATTCCCCTTTCTGTCGGTGGGTCTGCCTCCGGGATTAGAGAAGAGCCGGGGCAGTTGTAGGGTAAGGAAACCGTGGGGATCTCCGCCGATTGTGATGCAACCCTAGGCGCCATCAGTCTTAGCTGAAGGGGTCGACGCTGCGGAATAACCGCAGGCGGGGCTAAGCGGAGGGCGGAGTTTTAGTTGTTTCCGCAATCTCTTTTAACACTTTACAGACAGCGGCGATCGTTAGCCGCGTGGGGGCCGGCGCAGTTCGCACAGGTGGTCTCCTGCCTCGGCTTCGTGCACTCGGCCACCAGGTGTGCCTCTCCACAGCGCACGCACCTAGGCGGCCGGAAGCAGTTGCCCGAGGAGTGCCCAAAAGCTTGGCATCTGTGGCACTGCGCCGGGCCCGCCCTGCCCTTCCAGGCCTCGATAGTGATGCCCGGAAGGAAGAGCAGCTCGCTGATTTTGTACAGGCTGCCCGATTCCTCCTGAGACATGTGACAGCCTGGGCGGCTCTTTTTAGGCTGAATATTGCGTGTGTGGCGCACGGTAACGCCGTGCTCCGCTAGCGCCCCACGAATAGCCTCAAGAGGGGTGTCGGAGGGGAGGCCCCTACTTTGGTGGGAAAAAATGATAGCTGACATTCTCACTAAGACTCTGTTTATTTGTAAGCATAGATACTTCATGTTTGACTTAAATGTAAGAACTCTCGGTACATAGGAGTGGAATCGTAATTTATTATTTAACTTAACTTAACTTATTATTAACGGTTATTATTTAACTTATATTTTAGTTTGAAGAGTCATTGTATGGTCGCCAAGACTCGCTATGTATTCGATGTTACGTTATATGTATTTGCTGTACTGATGCCTATGTAGAGTCACGTATGTGGTATTCTGTTCTATGGTGGCTCTCGTTATATAGTGTAAGGGGAAGTGATGGACTTGTACCCTATATAACAAGTCGAGTGAACGTGTATTAGGAGCCTCGCTATGTTTATTTTTAATGTATAGTAAATATAGCATCGTCTGTGGTCGGTTCCCTTTCCAGTTTTGTCTATGTTTCCGCCATCGAGCCTTCATAGTACATAATTGTCACGCCCGTGTTAAATCTCTAATTAGGTATCTAATTTCAGTGAATCTATTGTCGTATTGTCGTGGCCCGCTTTCTGAATAAAGTGGTGCTCTGCAATTGCGGTGTTTAATGTCCACCTTTACGCCCGCCATGTCCTCTACTGTACATACAATAACCCCGATGAGTCTGTTCGTGCGGCAGGCCACCGCCGTGCCGCCGCCGGCCAGGGCGCTCGCACCAGGTCGCGCACTCACTAGTGGCTAGTGGGTCACCTGCCAGAGGGCCGGGACCGTCCTCCGCGGGAGCTCGAGTTATTCGGGAGGCTTTTATTTTATCTTTTTTAAATGGGACCAGTGGTTTCCAAGATCTTGGAGTATCTTTGATATCAGATGGGATCTCTGGAACGGTAATATCTAGATGGTTCGAATTTGAGCTCAAATATTCAGGTTCGTGGTGCGTTTCTGACATCTAAAACCTTGAAGATCTGACGACAACCAGGCAAAAGTAAGTGAATTTCAATATCACAATATGAAACTGGAAGAATTTGAAGATTATCAGCCCGAGGAAACTACGTGTGATACGAGTAAGCAGTTAGATGATGGGGGGACGATCGGTTGCTCACGTCCGCAGGAACATTACCCTTTGTATCCCTGCACGTGTCTCCCCGGGTGGTGCTAAACGAGCGACCAACTTCTTGGCGGCTGCACTTGTCCAAAGCAAAGAGACCTCGCAGCCTCTATACACAGTAACATGTCAATACAATCCCAAAAAGGCTCTTATAAGAGCCCCACGACGAAAGACATCGGACCATCAGTCAGAATTTGTCAATTGAACATTGAAGGCATCAGTAGAGCCAAGAGTGACTACCTGCAAAAACTGCTGGATGACCTTAAAGTTGACATCGCAAGTATCCAGGAAACACACACCAAGGATGATCAAGACATCAGTCGCAGAGGCAATATACCGGGCTTCACCTTAGTCAAAGCATTAAATCACCCTCAGTACGGTATTGCAACGTATGTCAGAAGCGATTTGGAGGACGTGAGTCTGGTTTATCATGACGCAACAGACTACAATTTCATCATTGCCATTCAAGTAAACGAGCTCACAATAGTCAACGTCTACAAGCCCCCACTCGCTCCGTGGCAGACCAACGGAATACCAACTTTCGATCACCCCTGTATTTACTTATACAGGTGACTTTAACAGCCATCATACAAACTGGCGCTACAACTCAGATGATGTACATGGCACAGCCCTGGCGCAGTGGGCTGAAGGCCAAAATTTACACCTAGTTTTCAACGCCAAAGACAAAGGCACATTCCACTCAGCGCGCTGGAAAAAAGACTATAATCCGGACCTAACCTTCGTCTCAAAAGGCGACTCAGACCAACCCCTCCCAACGACTCGTACCATCCTAAGCAACTTTCCGAACAGTCAGCACAGACCAGTACTAACTGAAGTTGGTATCAAGATTCCCCTGGTGAAATCAATTCCGTTGCCCAGGTGGAACTTCCAAAAGGCTGACTGGCCTAAATTCGCAGCGAGGGTCGATGCTGGTGTTAGGTTTATTCCAGCAGAGTCCAAGAACTATGACCGTTTCGTTGGCCTCCTCATAAAGTCCGCCAAGGCCTGCGTTGCCAGGGGCTACCGTAAGCAATACATCCCAGGTTGGAGCAAGGAGAGCGACCGTCTATACGACGAATACCTTAAAACGGGAGAGTGTGGTGTAGGCGCCGAACTGCTTCAATCTCTGGACTCAAACCGGATTGATAAATGGAAAAAGACAGTCGAAGCGATGGACTTCAAACGATCGAGCAGAA
This sequence comes from Hofmannophila pseudospretella, assembly GCA_947369225.1. NCBI lineage: Eukaryota > Metazoa > Arthropoda > Insecta > Lepidoptera > Oecophoridae > Hofmannophila > Hofmannophila pseudospretella. The sequence goes on along the minus strand of OX376314.1, from coordinate 16,115,822 downwards.
AGGCCTGGGGGTCCTAAACAAGCTTACAGGGAAAATCCCCACACGTTCCGGCCCCATGGCTGATGCTATTCATCCAAATGCTATCGCTAATAAAATTGTGGCCACATCCAGAGCTGGGAGCGATAAGGTTAAAACCAGGCAAATCAAAAAACTGTTCAAGGAACTAAAAGACAATCTAGAGCCAGCGCACCATCTTGCGGCCCCCTTCTCGACCGACGAAGTGGATAGGGCCCTTAAGGACTTAAACACTGGTAAGGCCTCGGGGTACGATAATGTCTATAACGAATTTCTTATCAACCTCGGCCCAAGAACTCGGCGTTGGCTTGCGTCGTTCTTCTCAAATTTACTGAAAACCAAGAGGCTGTCACGCGCATTAAAGGAATCCAAAATAATAGCCATCCTCAAACCTGGTAAACCGAATACCGAACCATCGAGTTATCGTCCAATTGCGCTTCTTAGTAACTGTTATAAGCTATTGGAGAAGGTCCTCCTTCGACGCATATCACCACTCATCGAGGCGATAGTTCCAGTGGAGCAGGCTGGCTTCCGACCGGGCCGCAGCTGCTGCGACCAAGTACTGGCCCTCACCACACATATTGAATCGGGCTTCCAAGGGGGACTAAAATCGGGAGTGGCCTTTGTAGATCTTTCGGCCGCCTATGATACGGTGTGGAGAACGGGCTTGCTCTACAAATTGCTCTCCGTCGTGCCTTGTTTGGACGTGGTCCAACTGATCTCCACCATGCTCTCAGAGCGCCTGTTCCGAGTCCATCTTGGTGACAAAGTTAGTGGACAGAAAAAACTGAACAATGGCTTACCGCAGGGTTCCGTCCTTGCCCCGACTCTGTTCAACTTGTACATCCACGATCTCCCTGAAACCGCCTCCAGGAAGTTCATCTACGCCGACGATATCGCCCTGGTGACCCAAAATAGGGATTTCAGCTGTCTGGAGACCACCCTGTCTATTGACCTACACAAGTTGGGGAGTTTCTTTAAAACCTGGCGACTGACGCCTAGTGCTGCCAAGACAGAAGTGAGCTGTTTCCATCTTCACAATCTCCTATGCAAACGTGACATAAACGTATTCTGGAACGAAGTGCGATTCACTCACAGCTTCTTCCCCAAATACCTAGGTGTAACTCTGGACCGATCCCTAACCTACAAAGAACACCTCAAGAACGTCTCCAGAAAGCTTCAGACTAGGAACAACATACTCTCGAAGCTAACGGGCACAACCTGGGGCGCAAGTGCAACTTGCCTACGAACAACAGCCCTATCTCTCGTCTACTCTACAGCCGAATATTGTGCACCAGTCTGGCTAGAGAGTGCGCACACAAGTCTAGTGGACGTCGAGCTGAATAAATCCATGCGCTACGTGTCTGGGACTCTGAAATCCACACCCACGCCCTGGCTATCTGTTTTGAGCAAAATTGCGCCTCCAGACATCAGAAGAAGCATGGCTCTAATGAGAGAGTATGGAAAAATAGTACAGAATCCGAGCTTACCGTGCTGGCAGGAGTTCCTGCACCCCGAACACCAACGTCTTAAATCTCGACGCGCCCCCTGCCGCCGAGCGCGAAGTCTGGCCCAGGAGGGTTTCCATCCGATGGAGGCGTGGACTCACCAATGGAAGACTGAGATGGGTGCAAAAGCTAGCGACCTCATCCGACTTGGGTAATCAGCTCAAGGGCGCCGACTTACCCCGACGCGATTGGTGCTCACTTAATAGGATACGCACTGGCCACGGCCGAAGCGCCCATTACAAACACCTGTGCGGCTGGATCGAGTCCCCCCACTGCGACTGCGGCGCGGAGTCCCAGACCGTAGAGCACATCACGCGCGAGTGCCCGCTGCGAGCATACGCCGGTGACCCTGACGACTTCATCCTACTAACCTCAGACGCCGCCGAATGGCTAAGAAACCTGGATATTTGGTTGTGACATATCGCAGTACCTACTGTTATTGTATATTGTGTATAACTCCATCTGCCATACGAATAAATAAATAAATAAAGTTAGATGATGGAGTCTTCTCGAACTAAAGTTGTACAGGATCCCCAGACATTACAAGAGAATATTTTTTTTAATTCCATACTGAAACCTTAATGATCTGATTATCGTTATTCCTGGTCATAATCATATCATCAAGTAATAAGTCGGTTTAAAAATAATAATTTAGAGTTTAATTATTAATTAATTAAAAGCAAACAATAAATAACAATAATCACATAATATTAACCTGTAACCTTTCGTTCTCGACTGTAAATAAAACAAAACTCGTAATAAACTTGAAACTAACTTAACTTAAACTTGTATTAAAAAACAAAACTTGTATATAAAGTATATTTTTTATTACTAATGTAACAATGTATATTTTGAATAGTATAGAAAATAAAAAATAAAATTCCGTAATCTAAATAAAAAGAAAGTAATAAAATTTAAGTAAATGCTAATGAAATTAAACAATTATTTAAAGAAAAACAAGATAAAACAAGGACCCTGAAACATTCATATCAGGGGAAAAAGACAAAAATCGTTCTAAAAAACCCCTGAGACCCCGGGTCCCACCCCGAGACGCGTGCTTTCTCCCCCCGTGGACTAGAGAAGCAGACTCCGCGTCCAGCCTTCGTCGGTTTCACTCACGTGTTTAGTAATGGCGACTTTTTTTAGTAAAAAAGATATCGTCATGGAATAATGTCAATTTTGGCAAATCGGTTTGAAGTTCGTTACTGACAATTAAATAGTAAAATGAAGATGTCGTTCTGAGATTTGTCAGGATGATTTCGTCACCGAAGAATATCGCGTCTAATTTAACAAACTCTACCACCGATCGAGGAGTAGAAGCGAAAGAGATAGAGATCGCTAACATTCGCCTCGGTGAGTAGCGAGTAGCGCGCCCGGCGCCGGGCGGAGTGCTGCGCGTGTGCGGGGCGCGCCCACCGAGTATAGTGTGCGCGGCGCTGCGCAGATGTCGACGCGTCGAGCTCGAGCCGGCTGGCGGCGGCGGCGGCGGCGCGCTGCGAGCCGGCGGCGGGGGACGCGCCGCCCGGTGCCGACGACAGCGGCTCCTTCGTGCAGGTCGGGCGCGCGACGGCAACCGACTGCGTGGCGAGCGGGGCGGCACTGACGTGTGCCCGTGCAGGTGGTGGTGCACAAGCACCGACGCGCGGGCGGCGCGGCCGAGCGCGTGGCGCGCGCTTCGAGTCCACTGCCGCGAGCGCCGGGCGGTTGCGCGTGCGCGTGCGGCGCCTGCGCGGGCGACGGACGCGTGGTGCTGCTGTCGCATCCGCTGCTGCTGACGTGGCCGGGGCGGGCGCCGCCGCGGTGAGTGACCGCCGCGCGCCGCACGGCACTCGGGCACCGCGCGTGTCGTCATACGTTCGGCGTGTGCGACAGGTGGGCGCGCGGCGAGCCGTTTGGCGCGGACGAGACGACCGCCGAGCCGAGCGGCCGCGTGCTGCGCGAGGACGTGCCGCGCGGAGCGCCGTCTGCGTCGCCGTCGCCGCCGGTGAGTGACGGACATTTCGACAAACAAATATATCTCGATACGACGGGAGTATGAATCCTGATCTGGTGGGCGAATCGTTGGCTTTTCCGCTCGTAGTACGACCTTTTTTTACTACATCTGGTGACTTACAAAATGCACTGATGATTCTGATGGCATTAAATTGTCTGAGTTCAGAATCACACGAATGGCTCTTCTGTACGATGGGGCACGATAGACGATTACAGGCACGCATGATCCGCGGTTGTGTGGACACGCGTATGATGCAGGTGCAGGCGGCACGCGGCGCGGCTCGCGGGGCGCAGGACGACGACGGCGGCGGCGGCGGCGCGCTCGCGGCCTTCGGCTGGACCCGAGCCGGTGGGTGGCGCGGCAGGCGGCGGGCCCTACCCTGTTCCTGTGCGAGCCGTGTGTGACGCGACACGTGTCCTCAGGCGAGCGGGCAGCCGAGGAGGACCCCGAGTGCGTGGAGGTGTTCGAGTTCGAGCGCGACTACGGCGACCTGCTGTGTGCGCGCGAGTGGGCCGGCGCGGGCGGCGGCGTGGCCGGGCGCGCGCCCGCCCTAGAGCGCGCGGCTCGGCGCGCGGGCCGGCCGCTGGCGCGCGCGCTGGGCGAGGTGCTAGCGGCGCCTCGCCTGCTGGCCGCGCTGGCGCTGCACGTGGCGCTGGCGGGCGCGCGCTGCGCGCTGGCGACGGTGCGCGGCGCGTGGGGCGGCGCGCTGCAGGCGCTCTCGGACCAGGCGCTGAAGCCAGCGCTGGCCCTGGTGTTCAACGGCGCAGTGCGGCCGCCGCTGGTGTTCGTGCGCGCCACACTGCGCGCGCTGCGCGAGGCGCTGCAGCCGCTGTGGGGCGCGCTGAGCGACGCGCTGGAGCCGGCCGCGCGCCTGTTGGCCGCCGCGCGCCTAGTGCACGTGCACGTGCAGCGGGCGCCGCCCGCCCCGCCCCAACACCAGCCGCGCCAGGGCTCCAGGGACCAGCCACCGCTGTAGAGCTGCAAAACTGACGGGGTGCCGTCGGATAATATTTTTGATACTGCACCGAAGTACTCGGGGTCTTATCTAACGCTAGCTACCTTCTAGACGATAAATGCGAGAGCCGGGACGGGTTCACCCGAGAGAATCCATCGTCGTTTCTGACACAACGCGACCTTGTCGCCTCACGGAGCTCGTCACCACGTACCTGGAGACACGAGGTACATAGCGTCGGTGGCATAGGTACGTCTCTAAAAGCCCAACAACCCAACTTATCCTCCCATGCGAGTAGTCCTAGTTCGAAACCGTGCAATGTGATGTACCAATTAGTTTTTTCGAAAGACTATGTCATCATCTATTGACTGCTCTGACGGTGCGGGAAAACATCGTGAGAGACCGCGGTGTGAAATGAGGCAGGCAATGGCAAACCACCCCATTAATTCTGCCAAGAGTCGTTCTATTCTATTAATTTCTTAGAATGATCACGACCCTCAGACATTGAGGAAATAAGTACGACTTAGAAAAAGAACTCGTATCTAAGCTGTGATAAGTGTTAGGAATAATATCGTGTCCCACTTTGTGAACGGACTCTACCTACGAGTACTTGAGTGTGACGAGACGTTCGTACGAGTACAACTATGTTATGCTGTTACTCGTCAAAACATGGAGCCAAAATAAAAGTCGTTGTCTCTGTTCTGAAAATGTTTAATTTCCACGGAAAATCCTGATATAGCTCTCCCTTGCAGTGACTTGTACGTAAATATCTCCTTGATAGCACTTCTCCTTGGCGAGACTAGCGTCCCTGCCGAAATAATCATTTCAGAGTTGGCCACGGGACCAAAAGCCATGGGAAAGCTTTCCCTTACTATTTTTTTTTTTGGAAACTGACAGCACTTTAGACAATATGTAAACCAAACTAACAATAAAAGGCTAATTACAGGCGTTCACTATAGTAGTAGGTATACTTAGTAGTATAGGTTATTTTACTATAGTTATTATGGGAACCGTCCAGGGGTGAAAACACTCAAAACTGGACACTCTTTATTAATGTCCTGCTCTTCTGATGTCCACCACGCCGCCGGTCTGTTGACGTCGCGTCGCTGGAGTACTCTTCGGACCGTAAATAACGATACTCCCACTGTTCTGCCGTAGGTACCTACTGTTCTGCTCCGCGGGGTCCGCGTGTCCGTGTCCGAATGTATTGATGGACGATTTGTTGCGGCCACCGTCGGCGAACGGCGTGTCTATGTATACCTTTAAACAATAATACTCCTGGATACTAACGCACTAACACCGATCAATCAAAAAAGGCAATCCTTAAAATACGCCGTGCCAATAGCACGTGAAAAATATCAGTCACGTTACAGCATCCGTATTAGTTACAGGTAGGTAAGTGTGTATCGTAGTCCTATGTATATATTGTATAAAAGAGGGAAAGTCACCTTAAATAATTTCTAACTTACTGATTGTCCTAAGACCATAACATTTACTTATAAACGTATCAAAGGCGAAAACTTGTAAATGGCATAATTCGTAAAATAGTATTAAAAAAATATTTGTACATTAGCTGTAAGTTTTCCGAAGAAAATAAAATAAAATAAAATAAAACGTGCTGCACCCCCACCACGTGTGGGACCAAAGTGACCACACGCAGCTTATCATCGGTATATGTGTACCTAAGTATATATTTGATTACTTAGTGTCAAGATCGCTTGCGACCACTGTGGGCGCGACGGGCAACCTTTGTAAACACCCCAACACAGAGCTGTCAGTGGACCGACCCCGAAGCCGGTTTTGTGTCCTCCACGCCCCAGAAGGGGGAGAAGTAATTTATTTTATATTGGGGCGGAAGAACATTTAACAATATTAAAGAACAAGAGCTTAGACGCACGCGCGGGAAAGAGCCCGTAGAGTACACCGCGAGGTAGGGAGGACCAAGGCCACTGGTCGGCGGAGGGAGTCTGGCAGTACTTCGCTGACTTCTTCCTTCTCGTACCACAGTCATGATTCGTGTACATTCTTCAGGTGATAGTGACATGATGCCGCACTGAGTGTGAGCTTTTGGTCAAGGAATTGTTTATGACAACTCGGTTTGACATTGTACAAATAAAAGTGAACAAAAATGTTTTATGTTCCTATTTTGTTATTTTTCAAAATTCTGATATTTAATTTTTTTGAACTAAAACTTGTAGTTTAAACTTCATTTGAGGTTTATAATGCTCACTACTGATCTACTTATAACATACCTATTATGTATACGAACGATATTTCTACAATTTTGGGAGATATCACGGTTGTTCTAAGTGAGCCGTTATTTTTGCGTCCCAGTGTATCAGTAAACAAACTAACATAACGGGTCAATTTTGTAACATGGTGTCCGTTGCAACGTTACAACGAACCCCCGTCACAATAGTACCACTATTGACCCCTAGTGGTTAATTTGATAAAAAACTGAAATATTATATATTACTTAAGGGAGAAACAATACAAATTACGAGCCGTTGTCTACTCTGGCTCTTATGAGAACAAATGAAAACATATCTAATACTTTTAAAAAGAAGCTTTTTTTTGCTGTGGCAAAGTAATATTCCAGGACAAAAAAACTTACTGTCTTACTCGATACTCGCGTCACGTCGTCGCAGCGGCGGCGAGCCGGCGACGAACGAGGCGAGGGTTGCGGAACGTAACAGTATTAAACTAATAATTAACTCTGGCGCACACGTACTAGTAGGTACATCCTTGCGTTGCCTAGTTACCGAAATGTCGCCAATGTTACTATCGACCCGTGTTACTTTTGCCCCGGTCTCCTGACATAACTGACGAAGGTATTTTTGCAAGAAACAAGCATAAGAGGCAACGCAGACGACCGTCTGTCCTGTGCGCCGCGCACAGGTGCCGAGCGCGAGGGAGCTTTTGGCGTCCGGAGTTCGTGGAGATCGGTTTAGATGGTGTTCGTCATACGTCGAAAACGGGACACAAGCCGTCGTACTTGACGGTCCCTCGTCAGCTTCGGTCACGATCCCCTCTGGAGTGCCCCAAGGCTCGATACCGGGACCGTCGCTGTTCATCATTTTCATCAACGATATCGACCTCTGTTTTCAGCATTCCAAGATTTTACTATTAGCCGATTATCTGTAAATTTATAAAATATTTGATAATATTAATGATGCACGGCAGCTACAGGAAGATATTAACAGATTGGCAGCATATTGCGAGGTCAACAAGTTGGATCTTAATACACAAACATGTCTCTGCATTAGTTTTTCGAGGAAATCGAACCCTATAATCTGTAGTTATAGAGTTCGATCGTTAACAATCAACCGCTTAGTCGGGCGTATGAGGTACGTGACCCGGGAGTACTTATAGACTCCAAATTAACGTATGACCGACACATCAGCATGAATGAATGAATGAATGATGATAGCCAAAGCATCTAGAAATCTAGGTTTCCTATTTCGTATAAACAAACACTTTAAACATGCCAAAACTGAAAATACTATACCGCTCACTGGTGAGAAGTCACCTCGAGTACGCTTCACACATCTGGAACTCTAACTACGTCACTTACATTGATGCTTTGGAAAAATACAGCGTAAATATATGAGGTACCAGAGCGATAGATTCAAAACTAATATAACCCATTACCCGGCCCGGTGTGGACATCACCACCTCCTGGACCGTCCCTTAGCGCCGCGCCGCCCGCGACGCAGCCGACTTCACATTACTTTATAAATAGCAACGCGCGCCGACGACGCGACGCTCCTCACTCGTACGGTAACACACACAACTTCTTACACTACTTTCTTAGCTATCTTACTCCCTGTTATTTATCGTTTGCATTTCAATATTACTATCTCGCTTATTCCTCGACCCATTTATATATCTATAAGACCATTAAACATGTATATACCGACGTTCTATAAGCGAAAACTTGTAAATGGCACAGTTTGTTTATATTATATTATATTTACTCAAACTTTGTATATTAGCTGTAAGTTTATCGAAAATAATAAAATAGAAAACAATAAAATAAAGCACGTAGGTACTGCTGCAGGTGCTCGTGCCTGTATTCAGATCCGCGATATAACGGTTTTTCTCTCGTTCTGGTGTTTTTTATAATTCTTCTATTCTATCGCTCTAAGGCCGTCCAGCGAGGTTTACACATATTTCGGACGTTTACATTTTGTATAAAAGGATTTTTCTCAGAAACGGGGTTCTAGAGATGTCTCTAGAACCCCGTTTCTGAGAAAAATACTTATCTGACATATCCGATATATCGGAATCGTCCGAAATATCGGATAACGACATCGTTATCCTACAGGTTTCGGTCGAGTTATCGACCTGGAACTCGAAGCTGGCGGCGCGGGAGCGGGCAGCGGGCAGCGGGACAAATGAAAGGCGAGGTCGTGAACAGAGACAGGCGTTTATTGTGTCATGTCGTCGCGGTCGGCGGGCGCGGGAGCGGGCGCGGGCGCGGGAGCGGGCGCCAGGTGCGCCACCACCACGTGCGAGTGCGTGTGCGGCGCGCGCGCGGCCGGCGAGGCGCCCGGGGCGGCGGGGACCGACCGGCGCAGCGCCAGCTGCTGCAGCTGCAGCGTGCGCAGCGCGCCGCCGCCCTCGCCGCCTGCGCTGCTGCCGGCGACGCCCGGAGCCTGCCGATAAAAGTACATAAAAAGATCACTGGGAGCCAAATCAGGACTGTATAGGTTGGAAAGTTTCGGCGGAGCGCCCAGGGCCCGGGGCGCCAGATCCGTTGGAGCTACGAGAAAATGGTCCTAGGAGACCTTCCCTGACCTTTGGAGCTATTTAAAACTGCATTCACATATTTTTGAAGAAAGGTACAGACAGCGAGATAAATGCCATCTTTCACAAAAAAAAATTTGATGCCAATCGATTCTATTTCGCGTCAGGAACAAAAGACTCTACGGGGTCAACCGAGGTTCGAGAACTAGAAATCTCAGCAATAGCAAAAAAACTATTCCCAATATCCCATACATTTAGTACGAACCCCTGACACGAAATAGAATCGATTGGCATCAAAGAAGGGAAGGTCTCCTAAGACCCTATTAATTTTATGAATAAATTATGATTATGGCCATTTTCTCGTAGCTCCAACGGATCAGCCCTGGGTGCCCCGCCGAAACTTTCCACCCTGTATACAGGTGGTGGCGAATTTCAGTGAAGCCACACTTTGAAACGGCAGCTTTCGCAATGGCGCGGCGTGCGTGCGGACGCGTGCGTTGTCTGTCGCGGAGGAGCCGCACACCTTTGCTTATTTTTCCAGGTTTCTACTCGATTACTTCTCGTAACTTCTCTATAAGGTTAACATAATAGCTTCCAGTCACCGTAGTATTGCGTTTTTATGACTATAAGCGATATTCCTGGAAATCCCAGAATATCGTTTTATTTTATATTATAGAATATCGTATAAAATAATCTTTTTAGTGGACTCGGTCACCTTTGCCCTTCTAGGCGGTGCTTCACCAGAACGACGCCACTCTGTCGACTCTCTTTTGGAAAGGGGATCATAATAAAGAACCATAGTTTCGTGTCCAGTAACGAGAGATTGCTTTAGACCTATTCAATACCAGTCCCGTGTGGGCGAGGCGCGTCACCGCGTCACGGATCAAATGTTTTTTAAAGATCAGTTTGTGCGATCTTGTTTTATCATAATCCGCGACACGTCAGCGGTCAGTCGCTAGTGGTAGTGGTGCGCACCTGAGAGGCGGGCGCGTGGTGCAGGATCTTGAGGTGGTGGCGCGCCGCCAGCGCCTGCTGCCGGTACACGAGCGCGCCCGCGGCCGTCGGCGGCGGGCCCGCCCCCGCACGCGGCGCGCCGACCGGCGTGCCCGCGGCCGGCGCGCGCGGCCGCCGCGCCGCATCCGCCGCGTGCGCCGCCACCACGATGCGCTGCGGCGCGGCGAGCGGCGCGCCCGCGGCGGGCGGCGCCGGGGCGGGAGGTGCGGCGGCCGCGGCCGAAGGGGCGGGGGCGGCGCCCGCCTTCATCTTCTCCTTGGCGATGCGCTCTGCGCGGCGCGAGGCCACGTCCATGGGCGAGGGCGGCGCGTCATAGTCGACGCCGTGGTCGGCGAGCAGCGCCGCGTGCTTGGGGTTGTGCAGCGCGGCGTCGTCCAGGCGGCGCTTGGGCTGCGCGCGGCGGCGCTCGGCCGCGTCGCGCATGGCGTCGAGGCGCGCCAGCGGCGGGCGCGGCGCGTCCTCGTCGTCCGGGTGGCGACGGCGCGCGGGCGCCGGCTTGCGGTGCTTGCGGCGCGCGCGCTCGGGGTCGGCGAGCGCGTCGTGGCGGTCGCGCGCCTGCCGCGCCGAGCGGTAGCAGCGCGCCGCCTCGTTCACCAGCTCGGCGGCCCACTCCCAGTTGGGCGCGAGCGCGGCGGGCGGCTCGCCCGGCAACCGTTGCAGGCGAAGCGCGCGCCGCAGCGCCGCGTCCTCGCAGGGCGCCCATTCCGGCGCGGCGCCGTGCGCGTGCGGCGCCGCGCGCGCGTGCGCGTGCTGGTGCGCGTGAGGGCGTGCGCGCGGGCGCGGGCCGGCGCGCTCGAAGAGCGAGGGCGGCGCGTGGGGCGCGCGAGCGGGCGGCGGGCGGCGGCGCGGCTCGCGGGGCGCACGCGGCTCGCGCCGCGCCACTGGCGGCAGCGCGCTGTCGGGCGCGGCGCCCGCGCGGTAGAGCGCGCGCGCCCACTGCTCGCAGTACAGGTCGCCGTCGCCCTGCGGCGGGGTGGGCGGCGCCCACACCAGCAACGCGTCACGAGTCACACGGGGCTCACGAGGCTCACGCGGCGCACGCTCGCGATTCGCACTACTCACCGGCATGAGGTCGCAGGCGACGCCACCGCCGATCCACTCCTGTGAAGACGAAACGAGTCATTAATTCCTTGTGCACCCGACCTAATGTGCGTGGCGGGTGCGGCGTGGTCTCGGCGGCCGGGCGGTGTCGCGAGGCGCGCGGGGTGGGGAGCGCTGCACCCGCTCGTGCCAGCGATTGCTGATTTTCTCCTCTTTTCCCCAATATGTATCTAATAGATACGCGACGGTGAGACGTCTAGCGAGTCATTAATGATTCATAATCTGAGTGTTTAAAGTAGTACCCGTTTGCTTCATTATTCGAGTACGCACTTAAGTTATTTACATTAGTGAAGACCTGTAATTGGCCTTTTATTGTTAGTTTTGTTTATATTTTACTTTAAGTGCTGTCAAAGTGCTAGGCACGTGCACCGGTACGTTCCATAGATCCCGACGCCCTCCGCTACGCACGAAGTCGGCTATCGCTGTGTGGGTGGTATCAGCGGGTGGATGTCCCACATAACCCTCCCCCGGGAGGTTGTTGGGTATCTTATAACATTTCTCCAGTTAACAGAAGTAGGTACAAAGTGGTCGAATAAAAGCCAGAAGAACGTTTCTTATATAGCCCATTGCTATTTCTATAGTCGTATATTGTCGCTGTAAACGGTTACGCGGGCGCCACCCACCTAGCCAGACAGACGCGCGGACTGGGCGCGGGTTTATACGCGGGCGCCACCCACCTAGCCAGACAGACGCGCGGACTGGGCGCGGGTTTATACGGCATTGCTGTTGTGTAGCTGCTTTAAAGTAGCAATCTAAGTTGCTTTTACGTTGGCGAATAAATGCTTTATTAACAGATTTTATTTGGCTTAAAATTATATAATTGTTTATTTTCGCAGTTTGAAGTACTTAATAAAATGTAAAACAAATTTAAAATTGACCCAAAGATACACAAAACGAATTATTTTATTTTGATATTAAGTAGGCGATTTTGAATTTGAATTTTGATTACATTATTAATATTGTAAAGTTCATTTGAGAATTTAGTTTTACTGATAATGTATGACTATGTTCAGTGTACATTTTTGATGCGATATTTTTCGATTAAAACTGCAAAAGATCCGTAATAGTAAAATTAGCTATTGGATCAACAAAATAATAAGCTTAATATTGGAATTTCCACGATAAATAATGTTTTCTTTTCTATTTCATTTCTAGAATAGAAAAATAAAAAACATGACGCCGCCGTGTATTACAAAACTTTAGCTTAATGCAACGTGGGACGCTTCTATTGGCAAATAATGTTGCTACTCGCTATAACAAAGCAATAATATATCGCATTATCATAGCCGATAGCCCAGTAGAGGCTGCCTACATCGCATTGAGCCATGTCACCGCTCGGGGGGGCGCCCCGCGCCGAGGCGGCGGGCCGGTAACAGCTTTTTGTGAGCGCGTCACATTTAATTAATCGTCTGCAAAATGTATTCGGAGCGAGCTAGACCACGGCGCGTCGTCCCCGACCGTCGAGGACGACGCGGCGAGTGGTCCAGTAACTACAACCAGGCTTCAACCTACTCTGTATTATATACTCTTATAACTTATTGCAATTAACGTATATATAACGTATAACTTATTGCAAATTGCGGAACTCGCACCCGGCCCGTTCACTATGTACGGTTGGAGACCGGTGTCCCCCGGGTGTCCCATCCACCGGTGTAGCTTCGCGTCGTGTACGACCGACCGGGCGGGGTCTAGCTCCACTCGATATACACCAAAGGTTTTGATCATACAGTTTTACAGTCAACATTTAGACGATGTGGTCGGATTTAAAGAGCAGAATTTAATTTAACGGTGAAATACATCATATAAATATGTTTTGTGACATAAATAAATGATGGCAACTTTTTATACTTAGGTACGTGGATTTCAAAAGTTTCCATTTGTAAATTATATTCTTTAAAATCAAACTATACTTATTCATTATCTGATGATTCTCTATCGGTTTGTGTAGTGTGTCATACGGGGATGTCTGTTCGGTGCTCGGATCGTTGTCGGTCCGACTCTTTAAACGATCGATTAACAATTTCCATTCCATTTTGTAAAAAACCGGCCAAGTGCGAGTCGGACTCGCGCACCGAGGGTTCCATTCTCAACAGAATTTTGTTTTTCCCGGAATACACTTACTAATGATTTCAGATTTTTTTGTTGCGGCGCCGTTTGAACATCGGCTAGCGGTTTTGTAAAACAGCGGATTACACAAACGAGCTGCGACAGATACACGGATCATTAAAGAATAATCACTTTCAATTACAAAAATCGGAACGAGATCGAGGAACGCAGCGGCCGAGCGGCCGAGGGGCCAATATCGTCTACGACATATCTACAGGGAAGTCGTTCCGCCGAGGTGGGCGACAGAAAACTACATGACAAGCAGAAAATTGGTAATTTACTAGGTGAAGCTCAAAATCTTGATAAATTTAAAATAATTCGTCTCGGAAAACCTGCTCCACAAGCAGTTAGACCTATTAAGATTCTTGTGACATCCAAAGTGCAAGCTATCGAACCCCTGCCACACCTCAGGAGACAAAGGCGTTAAAAATGTGAGCTCCGACCAAACCCCAATGCGACGGACTCACTTCCGCAATCCACGAGGACCGTGTAAATGCTGGAGAAACTAATCTTACCGTCAAATTCTTTCGTGGAGTATCGAAAATAATATCCGCAACAAGCAGTAAACCTGCTTCATCACAAACAAACGAAGCATTCAAGATACAACATTATGTACACCAACCTAGCCACATCGCACTCTATTTTCAGCCGCAGCGAGCCAACACCGACCAACCTTTATACTAACAACTGAAACATGGCTAACGAGTAAAGCTCCACACAGTTTGTGCCGCACACCGGGCTACACGCTACACGCCACTATACTACTACACGGGGGGAGCGGTCGCAATATACACTTCAGAACGAGTGCACTGTATGGTGACAGGTACAGGTGACACTCGGCAGTCTTAACAAAGACGACAATACGGAATCCCTGTGGCTGGATATTGAAATTAATACCTTTGAAATATTACTAGGTTCTGTGTACCGACCTGAGAGACGATCGATGGCCATGGATACTGCACTATTTGCTATAATGAGAAAGGCTGCCGAAAGGGACACTCTTATCGTTAGAGAGTTCGACTACCGCCTCATCGCGCGGCTCCTCACCCGTATACCTAACGGCGACTCATAGTTCACAATATTTGTTTGAATGCATGTATCTGGACGGTAACCTACAACTGCTGATATCAAAGCATACAAGATATAGAGCCAATAACGATCCTTCCCCGCTCCACCTGAACGGTGACAACTTGGTCACCGCTAGACTACTCGGCGCCCGGAGGTGACTGTGATCATTTAACACGTATAGCCACAGTGCAGATACTCACATCTGGATGTTCTCTTATCTTATATGCATTATGAGCTAATACTTGTAAAGACGCCCGAGTCTTTTTATAAGTATACTATGCAACACCTAAAATCCAATGTATCGACACCACCGCGAGCAGTCTTCGAGTGGAATCATCAGTGCACCGCAAGATGTGGCTGCAGCACTCGCAGATCAGTTCCTCGAGCGGTATGTGTGTGAACCTATTGCTCGTAACTCGCCTACCGATACACGACCCTTCAGCCGTAACTCATTGGATACCGTATCAACTAAACGGCTGTTGTCGAAGCCGCGATCATAAGAATACATAAAGACTGTGTGCCGGGGCCCGGTGGAGTTACTGCCCGTGGTGTGGTCGTCAAGTGTGCTAAGACACTCGCTCCCATACTTAGTGATATTATGACATCTGGAAACTACAGACTATAATATATAAGTGTAACCAGTATACCATGCAACATTTTGGAAAGAATTATTGTCAAAGATTTTTGTCATATGAATATTATTTTCCCTGAACAACAGCGCGGCTTCACCTCTCGCGGGTCGGTAGTCACAAATCTCACGACTGTCTCGTACCACCGGGTGGAGGCTGTCTATAACATGCAATCAACGGATGTCATATACCTGAACTATGAAAAAGCTTTCGACCGAGTTCCTGTAAATCGATCACTGAAGAAGCTGGATCACTGTGGGATAAGAAATCGGCTGATCTGCGTGGGCAATGCATTATCCCATGATTATCCTGTTCTCAGCGGAGTGGTCCAGTGTTCCGTGATTGGACCGACACTATTTTTGAATTGTTTTTTGAATTGGTCAATATCATGGAAACCAAGTGCAGCTTTTTTGCCGACGACTCTTAAATTTTTCGGGCTCTCGACTGAATCTGACGCCGTCCAGCGAGACCAGACAAAGATCTCGGACGACTACGGACTGGCTTCTAACTTTGAATGCTGATAAATGCTCCGTTCTTCATATTGGCAGAAACGATCCAAAGACGGCATACTACCTGAATTCTACAAAGTTGCAAGCTGGAGTAAGCAGAGGGACCTTGGAATAACTATTAATTATGACCTAAAATGGGAAGAGCAATGCATTGCATTACAGTGTAATAAACATAGTTAAAAAGGCGAACTCTGTTCTATTCATAGTCCCCAGTTATTCCTAGCAATATATGACTCATGTGAGACCAATTTTGGAGTTCGGTTTTCAGATATGGAACCCATACTTTGTGAAAGATATTAGGATCCTAGAAAGAGTCCAAAGAAGAGCCACAAAGTTACCAATGGGTTTCAAGAACCTAGAGTACGAGGAGAGATCGGAAAGACTGAATTTGCCGACACTGAAACAGCGACGAGATAGAGGCGACCTTATAGACTTACAAACAAACAATTATTATAACACAGATAAACTGAAGAATTTCTTTATAATGAACTTGAAGCGCTCGAGAAGACACCGCACACAGCCAGGACGGAGCACGCCCAATACATCATCTCCTATTCGACCGGGTAGTCACCCCGCGGAACGGCCTCCCCGAAGAACGGATTAGTTATTGTTTGTGTACAATAAAGAATTAATAATAATAATAGAGCTCAAAGTGCCGGTGGACGCGCGGGGCGTCCTGTCTACCAACATATCATATATTCAGATATTCATTCATTCGTTCAGAATTATACCTATGCAGATTTATTGGCAGAAAATGTACTCCATTGGGCTTCCGGCGAGCCTATAGCCCGCGGCGCGCCGTGCACGCCTCTCGCGTCGTCTAGTGATCTATCTACTGGGGCACAGGTCAGACCCACTGGCGATAAATAAGACTGAAAAATAAAATTCATCCATCTGCACTTGCGATAGTAATATTTATAGAAAAAAATTCAACTCGAGTCGGTTTCATCGCAAGTGGGTCACCTGACGGGGTGTGGTGGTGCTGGTGGTGGTGGGGATGTAGGGGGGGAGGGGAGGAGGGGTGTGACAGGGAGGGTGCCGGACGCGGGCTCGCCCGTAAATGCTTGCACGTCTTACATCCCTGACGTTCGGATCGGAAACTGGTTTTGGTGACATCTGGCGGAAGGGGCCCCGCGCGCGAGGGATACTTCAAGCATTTACGGACGACGGCCGAGCGGCACCAAAACGTGGAACGTCAGGAATATAAAACGCGCGTGATAGCATCAAATCATTTATTATCGTCATCCTCCCGGGTGCGGCCCCGGAGACTCGCGCGCGCGAGCCACGCGTCCAGCGTGCCGTTGCGCAGCGCGCGCCCCGCCCGGCCCGCCGCGGCCGCGCCCCCCGCCCGGCCCTCGTCCAGCGTCCACAGGTCGATGTGCACGGAGCCGCGCGAGCGCGTGCGGCGCGCGGGGGCGGGCGGCGACGGCGGCGGGGAGGGAGGGGCGCGCGCGCGGCGGGCGCGCGGCGCGCGGGCACGCACCTTGGCGCGCGCGTCCTCGCGCCTGTACGTGAGCTCGGGCGAGGCGGGCGCGGGCGAGGCGAGCGCGGGGGCGAGCGCCGCCGGCTCGGGCTCGGCACGCAGCTGGCGCCGCTTGTCCTCCCAGTCGCGCAGCTGGCGGCGCATGTCCTGCAGCGCGGCGCGCTCGGCCGCGGCCGCCGCCTCGCCGCCCTCCACCACGCGCATGGCGTAGCGCTCCACCGGCGTCAGCTGCAACACGACACGTCTCGTCACGTCACGGCGGACAAATTGATACACCTACGTTGCCGGTGACGTACGTCATCAAAATATAACTCTAAATTAAAAATTGAAGAACTTTTTGCCGGTCATCATCAGGTCCTTTGTTGACAGATTGTGACTAATAAACGCTTGTTTGTTGCATCGAACATTACACACTTACTTGTCGTTAGATCACGATCACAAGGAGAGAGGGTCTCGGAGAACGTTCTCACTTCTTCTATTCTATGTTCTATTTGATAGAAGTAGATCGATGTGAATAGGCTTTCTATGTGATAAAATGGCCGTTAGAACGGATGCTCAACTTTGGCACCTTTTCTATTATATACGGAATCGAGCGGCAAATAGAACCCCGTGAACGACAGTCACAACATACGAGTAGATATAGAATAGACACTGATAACGCCATAATTCCTTTCTATCATAGATCTATGCGATATATCATAAAATATATATTGCCGTATGAAACCAAAAGTAAAAACCAAACCAAAACGTCTCGACATGTTTTTTATATTTCTGGTTGTGCTTTATACTACTCAGCATTAATTTAATCTAATTAATGAAAGGTTATACCCGTCACAGCTGACGGCGGCAAATCAAGATAAGAAAGAGAACCACCACTGTTTTGAAACACCGAAAGATTCCAAAGTACTTAATTCAGCACTGATTGGCATATACGAGTAGCTATAGTCTTCTTAAAACCGAATCACAGTATATAAAGTCGAGGGGAAAAGTTTCTTCGCATTTTATATGAAATCTCAAGACATATTTTTTTTCAAAGTTTATTTTCATTTAATTATAGTGTATATGTGCCATTTTGTTCGATGACTTTTTGCGATCTTGTAGGTAGTGACATGATCCCGTTGCTGTAGAAATTTTGGAACTTCTGATAAAAAAAACGCAACAAGTAGTTTTGGCAGTCCTCTCTTGGTGTTAACCTGACACTGCCTAAAGAATTCTGAAGAGACCGAAACGGGTGGAAATCTGAAGGTGCAAGGTCAGGGCTATATGGTGGATGCATTAACACCTCCCTGACAAACTCTCTTAATTTTTGCTGAGTGGCTAAAGATGTGTGTGGTCTCGCATTATCGTATCAAAATTCCCGAATTGAAAACGCTTGAACCAACTTTGTGCTACTCTTACTGACACTGCATTAGGTCCATAAACGTCACAAAAAAATTCTCGGCGTGCGTTGCTTTTTTTCCTTTTTTGTAATAAAATTTCAAAATGTATCGAATATCTTCATTAGATTCACTCATTTTGACAGAAAGAAAAACAAATGAAAAATAGCTGGAAACGACATTATACTAATTTGTTTTTTATTTTATTTTAATGTAACCTTTTTAATGTCATCAAAACCAGCGTGATATAAATAGTACAGCCAATAAAATTTTATTTCAAGTGTATACATACAATATGCGAAAAGACTTTCCCCGACCTCATATATCTTTCACTTTCGCTGTGTGCCTTCAGGTACTTTCGCCTGTGTATGAAAAACACAATGAAAACATTTAGAAAAACAAAACAAATAGTGCGTGATTGAAAATTTATGATTTTCTTTGATTGAAATCTACAAAAAGCGAGGGCTATCAAAAATGTTGAAGTGATTGAGAATCGACACCCGATATCCGAGCCGCAGCGAGGGCCGAGGGCGGCCAGCGACCGACCGCCGCCCATGCACCGACGATGTCCATACGAGTACACCCTCGGCCGCGCGGCTGATAGTTTTCTTTGTGTTAATGTTATCGACGGTCACCTGTTTCATGAGGGCGGCGAGGTCGCTCGCCTCGGGGTCCGCCTGCGGGCCGGCGGGCGCGCGCTCGTCCGCCGTGGGCGCGCCGGCCGGCGCGTCCTCGTCGGCCGGCAGCGGCAGCGTGTCGTCGAACTCGGCCAGGTCGCGCGAGGTCTCGGCCCGCGCGGCGCGCGCCGCCGCCGCGTCCGCCTCGTCCTCGCACGCGGCCAGCGCGCTCTCCAGCTCGCCGCCGCCCGCCTCGCCGGTCTCGGCCGCCGCCCCCGCCGCGCCCGTCTCGCCGCCGAACAGCTCCCTGATGTTGGTCTGCGAACACGAGGCAGCGCCGGTCAGCGCACCGTCCCGAGCCGGCTCCACTCGAGCGGCACCCGCCGCACGGCACCGCCGTCCTCACCTGGCGCAGGACCGAGGTGGTGAAGTGTCCGTCGTCGATGGCGAGGTGCCCGAGCGCGCGCTTCTGGTCGGCCTTGCGCAGGATGTTCTCTTCGACGGTGGCGGCCGTGACCAGCCGGTACACGTGCACGTCGCGCGTCTGTCCGATGCGGTGCGCGCGGTCCTGCGCCTGCGCGTCCATCGTGGGGTTCCAGTCGGAGTCGTAGAACACGACCGCGTCCGCGCCCGTCAGGTTGAGGCCCACGCCGCCCGACCGCGTCGACAGGATCATGGCGAACACGCGCGCGTCCGCGTTGAACCGCTCCACGAGCGCCTGGCGCGCCTCCACGCGCGTGGCTCCGTCCAGCCGCAGGTACGCGTGCCCGTGCAGCGACAGAAAGGCCTCCAGCACGTCCAGCACGCGCGTCATCTGCGTGAACACCAGCACGCGGTGCCCGCCCGCCTTCAACCGCCGCAGCAGCGCCGCCAGCGTCTGCAGCTTGCCTGCGGACACGGGCACACACGTCACACGTCGCCACGATCGCCGGCTGGCAGCGCGCCACGCGCTCACACTCACCGCAGTCGTATTGCAGCAGCCGCGGGTGCGGGAAAGCCACGGCCTGGCGGCTGGCGGGCGCGTGAAACAGCGCTAGCGCGGCGCGAGCCGCCAGTGCCGCCGCGCCGCTCTCGAGCGCGGCTGCTTGCCGCCGCCAGTCGCGCGCGCCTCGCCCCGCGCCCGCATCCAACTGCACCGCGCCGGCGCGCGCCGTCGCCCAGCACACGCTGAACCTGCACACACCGCACACCGTGAGCCGTCACCGCCCGCCGTCCGGCGGCCGCACGCCGACACCCGCCGACACACTCACCGGTCGATGACGGGGTGCATGTCACGCAGCAGCTCGGCGAGGTCGCGCGGCGGGACGGGCGGCGCGCCCGCGCTCACCGCCGCGCGCAGGTCCGCGCCGTACAGCGGCAGGCGCCAGCAGCGCCGCTCGTTGGCGCTCGCTAGGCGGCGCAGGCTGGCGCGCCGCCGCGCCTCGAGCCGGGACGCCCCGCCGGCCGGCGGGGGAGCCGGGCGCGGCGCGGGCGCGGCAGGCGCGTGTGGTGTGCGGCGCGCGGTCCGCGGCGGCGGCGCGGCCGGGTGTGCCAGCTGTGCGGGCGGCGCGCGCGGCACGAGGCGCAGGTGCAGGCGCAGGCGCGCGGGCGGCGGTCGAGGCGGCGGCGCGCAAGGCGCCAGCTCCTCGACGAGGCGGCGCGGCGGCGCCAGGTGACGTGCGCGGTGCGCGGCGAAGGCGCCGGCGCCGCCGGCCTCGAGCGAGGCGAGGTCGCCGCCGAGGCGCGCGGCCAGGCCGGCGCGCGGCGCACCGCACAGGGCGAGCGCGGGCGCGCGCAT
This sequence comes from Hofmannophila pseudospretella, assembly GCA_947369225.1. Classification (NCBI taxonomy): domain Eukaryota; kingdom Metazoa; phylum Arthropoda; class Insecta; order Lepidoptera; family Oecophoridae; genus Hofmannophila; species Hofmannophila pseudospretella. The sequence continues at coordinate 16,094,925 of OX376314.1, read as the reverse complement.
TCGCAGCGCCGCCAGCTGCAGCGGCGAGGTGACGGGGCGCGGCTCGAACAGGTCGGGGTGGTTGCACACCTTGCGCAGCTGCATCAGCACGTTGATGACGCTCAGCAGGTTGCCCGACGACAGGCTCTCCTTGGTCCTGCGCGCAGTGCACGTTGTACAGTACAGACAGGGCTCTCTCACACACGTACACACACAGCATACAGACAGACAGACAGAGACTCACTTGGCGCGCGCCATGAAGTCGTCGTAGAGGCAGCGTTGCCTCTTGGCGAGGCGGCACATGAGCACGTGCTCGTACTTGCGCGGCATCTGCCGCTCCACGTCGCACTTGAGCCGCCGCAGCAGGAAGGGCCGCAGCACCTGCGACACGTCACGGTGTACAAGGTGTACAGGGTACAAGGGGTACATGCCACAGCCGGCACACAGTGTACGGGGGAGCCCCACCTCGTGCAGACGGCGCACCAGCTCGTCGTTGCGCGCGGCGCCCTCGGCGGCGGCGGCCACGTCCGCGAACCACTCCTTGAAGTGCGAGTGCGAGGCGAACACGGCCGGCATCAGAAAGTGCATCAGCGACCACAGCTCCAGCAGGCTGTTCTGCAGCGGCGTGCCAGTCAGCAGCAGGCGCCTGCGACACGCGTGAGCTGTAATCACCTGTATACAGTATACTGTACGCCCCCCGCACACGCGGCAGCCCACACTCACCGCTCCGTCTGGAAGTTGAGCAGCGTCTGCCAGCGCTGCGACTTGAAGTTCTTAATGTTCTGCGCCTCGTCCAGGATGAGGTAGTCCCAGCGCTTGCGGCGGAAGCTCTGATGGTCCTGTACAACCAGCTTGTACGAGGTGATGCACACGTGGAACGAGTTCGCCTTGGTCCAGCCGACTCGCTTCTGCTTGCGCTCGCGGATCGTGCCGTAGTAGGTGAGGATCTTGAAGGCGGGGCACCACTTCTTGAACTCCATCTCCCAGTTGAGCACGACCGAAGTGGGCGCCACGACCAGATGCGGCCCCCAGGCGCCGCGCTCGGCCAGGTGCGCCAGCAGCGCCACCGTCTGGATTGTCTTGCCGAGCCCCATCTCGTCGGCCAGGATGCCGTTGAGGCGGCGCGCGTGCATGGTGGCCAGCCAGTGCAGGCCCACGTGCTGGTACTCGCGCAGCGTATGGCGCAGCAGGCGCGGCACGGGCGTGCCCACGGCCGTGTCGGCCAGCGTGCACCCGGTCGGCTGAAGCGCGGCCGCCAGCGACGCGCACGCCTCCACGCGTCGCTCCGACTCCTCCGTCTCGCCCCCGCCCTCCCCCTCCCCCTCGCCCGCCACCAGAAGCTCCAGCGGCTGCGACGAGGTCCCGGAGCCGGCCGTCGACCCCGATTCCGAGTCCGTGTCGGTGTCGGTGTCCGCATCCGAGCCGGAGCCCGCGTCGGTGGTGTCGCCGCCGGGCGAGGCGGCGCCCTCGGCGGCGGCGAGCTCGCGCTGATAGCGCGCTCGCAACTCGTCGAGGCCGAGCTCGGCGTCGCGGCGCAGCGCGGCCAGCTCGGCGGCCGTGTCCTCGGGGCGCTCGCGGCGCTCCTGCGCGGCGATGGTGTCCTCGTCGTCGGCCGAGTCGTCCCCGTCGGGCCCGTAGTCGGAGGGCGGCGGCGAGTGCGCGCAGGGCGGCCGGTAGCCGGGCGGCAGCAGCGCGCGCAGGTCTCGGCGCGAGTCGCGGCGCAGCGCGCGCAACTCGCGGCGTTGCGCGGCGCGCGGTCCGTCCGCCGCCGCGATGCTCTCCTCGTCGTCGTCGGAGGCGGAGCGCGGCCGGAACTCGTCGTCCGAGCCGGACGCGCTCACGGCGGCCGGCGCCAGGTTGGCGGCCAGCTGCCGCGAGTACCGCTCCGAGCGGTCCACGATGTAGCTGAGCTGCTCGTCGAGCGCCTCCTTGCGCGCGCGCTCCACGCGCCGCTCGCGCTTCCACTCCACCAGCTGCGGCACGTACGACAGTGTCATTTATTCGTACGACAGTTATTTTAATAGATATTAAGTTGAAAGTCATCATTAAATGAATTGAATCTTAAAACCTGTACGTTTTAATATGCTACTCGTACTGTCAAACAGGCCAGCTCAGTAGTTGTATGTGCCAGGAATATAAAAACCCTCGCCGCGTTGTGGAATCAAATGGTACTCTACTTTTTCCACAGCGAAGTTCATTGTTATAGACTTGTCATGACACTTGTTATAAAACAACCGGGCGCCCGCCCTCTAGGCAGGGTTTGTTGTGTTCCTTGTCAGGGTGCCCGTATAATATATCAGGTTTGACATGAATACAAATGAATGTCTTTCGTCAGGTTGAGTGGGGTATTCAAGAAAAATTGTGTAACCAAAAATATGTACTTTCGAGAGCTTCGTGTGACGAAACTTTATGAGTTAGAAAAGTAATAGTTATTTTAATTTTATTGGAAAACCAACAGCACTTGAGACAATATATAAACCAAACTAACAATAAAGGGTCAATAACAGGTCTTCACTAATAGAAATAACTTACATTAAATAATTAAGCAAATAGATGCCACTTTAAACACACACACACACACACACACACACACACACACACAGATTATGAATTAATAAAAATTAGACTAAGCACACGTCTCGGCGCCACACACACTACCGGTAGCGGTATTGGACAGGTCCAGACCTAGGACCTCACTTCATTTATTAAAGTGATCACTCGTACGCCAGAGACACCCGTGTGCGTGTTCTGCCTGTAGTCGGTGGATGCGAACGGAGTATGTGGGGGACGATCGACTCTCAGAGTCACCCCGGGGGCTTTTACAGACATTGTTGACGGGAGCTCGGGGCGATCTGTGCGGTTACGAGATGAGTAAAACACGGCGTTTTACCGACGGCAACAAGACAATGCGATAATACTATCGCATATCGAGTAAATTATACCATCGTAAAGATCGGTCTGACGACAAGAAAAAAAAAATATGCTCGAAAATAAGGCTTTAATTAACAGATTAAACCCCGTTTGCGATCGAAACCACTTAACTAAACTAAACCACTTTCGGGAGCGGAGATGATCCGTCTTCGTCGTTTAAGAAAGAAAGAAGCACAGAAAAATGTCACCGGCTCGAACCACTGTTTCGTTGACGCTTCGACCGCGAACAACCTCAGTGGGTAAATCGACTTCTTCAAAGACCCATTCTGTCGATTGCCGTTTCGTAAGCGGGTCGTAGCTGTATATCCGAGATTCATCGGAAGTCAAGATGTGGATCACCTGGTGGGTTTCTTGAGGGGTGTAGCCAATAGAACAGAGGTATATCTTGAAGACTTTGAATGCGTATTTACATTTATAATTAAAATAATTATAGTGAGCCGTGTAATGCGTTATCGATCGCGGCCATGTTCGAATTGAAGTTTTTTCCTTTCTTTCGTTCGCAAATTGTGCATAAGGATGATACCACACGAGTCCTCAACAGTCACCTGTTGTGAGCTACCTCCGTCTAATTTATCTAGCATAAACTGGCACCAGTCTACACGTCGGATTAAAAATAAACTTATTTGCTTCATTAAGGTAGTTCTATTAGTGAAGACCTGTAATTGGCCTTTTTTGTTTAGTTTGGTTTATATTTCACTTTTAAGTGATGTTGGTTTTCCAATAATTTTAAAATTAAAATAACAAGCCGTTGAATAACAATTGATGTACCGTTTATTGTTGTATGTTACCGGCACATCGATCTCCTCGTGCACGTGCTGGCCACACATTCAATTCATTTAATGAATAATGTTGGCTTTTAACAATATCTTAAAAAAATGACTGCCGTACATAGAGTCCGTCAAGTGGATCTCGCCGCCTGCGTCGGGTCAAAGAATATATAATTTACTACGTAAAAATTGGGTAAAACGCAACAAAAAAAATGATATGTTTTCTGTCATCACGTGTCGTCTAGTCGTCGGAGTACAATTGTCGATTTTTTTATTCCCATTACCCAACGAAGGCGGCGAAATCCGCTTGACGGAGTTTAGTTTTTGGAACCACCATATTTTTGGAACAGATACTTGGTACTATAATAGTATATAATAATTGTAATAAAATCAAATAAAAAAAAACATGGTGCAAAATTATCTTGAAATTGTATATAATAAAAAAAAACTGCAGTCTTAATCTTGATAAGTAAATACGTGCCTTTTCAACGTTCGTCCAAAACGTTCTAATCTCTTTAGCAGTGAATGCGGCGATTTTTTTAAGCTGCAACTCCTGCGCCTTCTCTGCCTTCTGAGCGGCCAACGCCTTGTCTTGGAAATATTTCTGCACCGCTCGAGCGCACTGAAACACGACAGAGCCAGTGGAGTGGAGCAGAGCTAGAGGAGAGGAGGGAGGAGGGGGGGGGGGGGGGGGGGCAGGGGGGGGGCTCACCTTGCGGGCGGGGGGGGGGGGCAGGGGGGGGGCTCACCTTGCGGGCGGCCTGCTTCTTCCACTTGCGTTCGTGCGCGAAGTCCTGCGCCAGCCAGGCCATCTCCTCCAGCAAGTAGTCCCAGTGCGTCTTGGCGCGTGGCGGCTCCAGCACGCGCGGCAGGCGACGCTCGGCCCATAGCCCGGCGCGCGCCAGTTCGGCCACGCGCCGCGCCACGTACGCCTCCTGCTTGGCCTTCTCCACTACCTCGTCTGCGGGCGCGGGAGCCGGCGCGGGCGGGGCGGGAGGTGCGACCGCGACGGGCGGCGGGTCGGGCGGCGGCGGCGCCAGCGGCGGCGGGCGGCGCGCCTCCAGGAAGGCCAGCAGCTGCGGCGCGGGCGGGCGGCGGCGCCACGCCGCATAGTCCATCATGTTGCCGCCCGCCTGCAGGAAGTACAGCTCGCTCAGCTGCTCGGCGCAACGCTCTCGCACCGCGGTGAGCCGCTGCAGCTTGCTCTCGAGCACGCGCTTGCGCAGCGCCGGCACCACCGCCGACACGTCGTCCGGGCGGACCCGCTTGCGCGGCGGCTCGTCCGGCCCGCCGCCGGCGGCGCCGTTGACCGCGCCGCCGCCGCCGCTCTCGCACGCACTCGGCATCTCCACACCGCCGCCCTGCTCACACAATGTCATATACACTGATATCATATCATAATAATTATGAACTATCTTACTGTGTCCGTTTTCGATTGTAATGTTTACAAAACTGAAAACATGTAGAAATTAAAAGCGAAAATATCATTGAACGGTTGTTCTGTTACTGTATCACCTACCGTATTAACAATAATAAGAAAGTTATTTCTGGCTCGGTAGTACAAAATATAAAGATACAGAAAGTCTGTCGGCTTCCGCTATTTTATTCACGCACACTCGGCCATACCACCAGGGCACCTATAGTTAACAATTTAGAAGACAGAGGCCCGTGAAACATATTTCTGATATTGTATTTTGTTTATTTTAAGTAAAAAAAAAGCCATACGTAGTTCGCACCACAGCGAGTAAATTTCTCGACTGACTTCGTCTGATTCGATGTGAGATTGATTGTACTAAACGGAGCCTGCACGCGCGCGGGCCAGCGTCGCACGTCCAGTGATGGACCTTATCTATATATTTCGTGTGCACACCCGCACACCGACCGCCCTTACATTAACGTCTCAGTCCCCTGTCTGCCTGTATAGTCACCTATTCGTTCAGTCATTAACTCATTTTATTTCTACTCAAATTATGGAATCTTTATTAAAATCGATTACTCCCTAAAACGAGTTTTGGGACTAGTATATTGACATTAAAAAAATTAATTAAAAAAACTATCCACAAGAATTCCATGTGTTTTCTGAATTGTGATAAAATAGTTGGTCAATTTTCTGCAATACATATGAGGTCGGGGAAAGTCTTTTCACATATTGTATGTAATAATAATATAACCCTTTTAATGTCATCAAAACCAGCCAGATACAAATAGCACAGTCAAAGAAATTTTATTATAAGTCTATTGTAATAAAATTTCTTTGACTGTGCTATTTGTATCTGGCTGGTTTTGATGACACTAATAAAAAAATTAAAAAAATTGTAAAATGTTGTTTCCAGCTATTTTTCATTTGTTTTTCTCTGTCAAAATGAATCTAATGAAGAAATTCGATACATTTTGAAATTTTATTACAAAGGAAAAATGCAACGCAAGCCGCGAAAAAAAATTGTGACGTTTATGGACCTAATGCAGTGTCAGTAAGAGTAGCACAAAGTTGGTTTAAGCGTTTTCAATCCAAGAATTTTGATGATGATTTGATTTTGATTTTTTTGATGTCAAAGATGCACCTCGCTCTGGTCACCCTGTTACGGATAAAATGGACGCCATTTTTGAAAAAGTGAAACAAGATAGGCATATCAGTAGTTACGACGTAGCTGAAGAACTGGAAATTGACCACAAAACAATTTTGACCTATTTGAAAAAAGCTGGGTACACAAAAAACTCGATATTTGGGTGCCACAGGAGCTCACTGAAACAAACCTAATGAACCGTGTACTCATTTACGATTCTTTATTGAGACATAATGAAACCGAACCGTTTTCGAAGAGATTGATAACTGGTGATGAAAAGTGGATCACGTACGACAAGAACGTGCGAAAAAGATCGTGGTCAAAGGTCGGTCAGGCTTTACAGACTGGCAAAGCCCGGGATAACTCGCAATAAGGTGATGCTGTGTATATGATGGGATTGAAAGGGCATTGTTCATTATGAGCTTTTACCGCCGGGCAGAACCATCGATTCGGATCTCTACTGCCAACAACTGATGAGATTAAAGCAAGAAGTTGAGTGAAAGCAGCCGAGATTGATCAATAGAAAGGGTGTGGTCTTTCATCACGATAATGCTAGACCACACACATATTTAGCCACTCAGCAAAAATTAAGAGAGTTTGGCTGAGAGGTGTTAATGCATCCGCCATATAGCCCTGACTTTGCACCTTCAGATTTCCACCTGTTTCGGTCTCTTCAGAATTCTTTAGGCAGTGCCAGGTTAATATCAAGAGAGGACTGCCAAAACTACTTGTTGCGTTTTTTTGATCAGAAGTCCCAAAATTTCTACAGCAACGGGATCATGTCACTACCTACAAGAAAAAAGTCAGCGAACAAAATGGCACATATATACTAATTAAATATAAATAAACTTTGAAAAAAAATGTCCTGAGTTTTCATATAAAATGTGAAGAAACCTATATATAATGTTACACACTATTGGTTTCGGGTCAAGAGCATTTAAATAAAATATTTTTTTAATAAATTATCTTATTCCATTTAAAAGTTAATTGCCATGCAGACAGATGATGTAGTGACAGCAATTCAGGATATGGAACCGCAAACAGATGCATCGGTCAGAGTGTAGGGGTTGGGGTGTCGTTAGAGGGGCACTGAGGGAAAAAGGGTTAGATAAACTCAGACTGGTTAAAAATGAACTATTTCACAGGAACTGACTCAAACATATTAGGTTATGTTAGGTTTCATTATGACAAACACACAAAGAGCCCGCGAAGCGCAGTTCGTGAGACTTCTCTTTGCCACCCCTAACGACACTGACCCTTACTTCTACTTCAATCAAGTCACAACAACAATACAGTGCGTTTGATTTAGGTAATTAAACAGCAGGACTCACTGCGAGGCGGGCGGAGCAGGCCAGCGCGAGCTCCGCGCCGAGGCCGAGGCCGGACGCCGGCAGCGCGGCGCACTCATCGCGCACGCTCATGCTGCATCGCCGTTTCACGCGCACACACTTTTCTTAACTGTAAATCCATACGCGACAGCGACACCACTCTTACGTTAATTTATTGTGCATTACACTTCAGTCACTTCGAAAACACAAACTATTTTAAGGCTTGATATTTTTTTTATTAGATCGTCAATTTATATTTCTTATACAGACTCGTTAACTATAAATTGACAATAAGGCGAAAAAAAATCTGTCCTAACATACCGATATCACTTTCACAATCGACATAACCTGCACAACAATAAACAAATGGCAGACACAATCTGGCGGCCATATTGAATTGTAAATAAGAGTACGCGCGCCGATGAAAAATAATCTCAAAATTATGCGAAGTCAAGAAAACATCTCACTGTGTTTTTTACAGAACAATTTTTATGTGTTTAATTAGTATTAAATAATATTAATATTTTAGTTACAAATAACGAACACTTCCGATTTTATCACACAGTCTTGACTTCACTGAACATACAATCCAGCTCTTAGAAAGTCACTTCAGAAAAAAATATGTATTGAATGAATTTCTTCCCATGTTATTCAATCACATTAGGTTTCCAAATTAAAAGAAAAAAAATGTATATCGTACGATTCGTATGTAATTTTCTTATCATAATATCTTTTATGGCAGTAATTTAAAAAAAACAAGTAAATAACAGCTATTTAAACAATATAAACACCGCGAAGTTATATAAATAAAGAGTCTATTGTCTCGAAATCCGAAAAATGAGACAAACAAAAGCGCAGAAGTGGTGCGAAAGAAATTAACAGACATTTTCTTGTGGCGTTGCCACACGTACTATCAGTGTTATACCTAATTCCAGCTATTTTCTTTTTGCGTGAATAAATATGGAATAGCTGTTAATTTACTTACGTTTCAGATTTTGAAAATACTACATATCGTAAATGCTTTTTTAAATTACTGCCATAAATGATATTATGATAAGAAAATTAGTTATGAATCTTACGATATAGATATTTTTCTTTTAGTTTGGCAAACCTCGTGTGTTTCAAGAACTTGGGAAGAAATTCAATACATACTTTTTTTCTCAAGACACTTTCTAATGGCTGCTTGACTTCTTCCTTCTCTCTTCTCTTCTGATTTTAATTTAGTTTTACAACTCTGGATTCCAGCTCTTTTGAGCCACTTCTCTTCTGATTCTGACCAGTGCTGCCATACCAATGTTAAATTAAATTTCAAAATCCCCGCCGCATTACGCTTAAATCTTCGAAGTTACACGAAATACTGTGACCAATTCCTCGAAATGATCCCGACGTGATATTTATAGAAATAAGAAAATGAGGAATGTCAGTAGGTAAGTAAAATTGTCAAAGTGGAGTTTACATGTATAAAAACACATCATTTTTTGTTTCATTCAAATATCTGAATGAATGAATTAAAATTTATTTGCACACACATACATAACACGATAATTAAATTATCGTGATCATTACCTATCTCAAGTAGTTTTGAAAATATTGATTTACTGACTTTGAAAATTTGCTCATTTTATAATCATTTTGACCTGTTGTCGGGCCAAATCAAAACCAAAAAATTGCTAAATTGCTGAATAATAATAAAGGTGAATAATTTTGAGATAATTTATTGCTTATTTCCTATCGTTTATATTATTTAATGAATTGAAGAATTCTGGAAATATTTTTAATCACAAAGAAAGAAAAAAAAGACGGACAATGTTTTTTTTATTTTAACGGTTTTGGGAGCTTATATTGTGCCATTAATTATGACATCTTTAAGCCAGTTCCACACTCTCGTACGAGTTGCTCGTGCGCGGCGCTCGGTCCGTCTACACTCTCTATGTACTCAACTCAGTCGTTGTAGAGACGCCGACAAGTGACGTTATCGAAATTGCTGCTGCTTCTGCTTTAGTCGCTCTTTCTCATCGCAATTATATGCGTGCATTTTGCACTGAAAAGGCACGTAAACCTTGGAAAAAAGGAGATGGTGGAAAATAGAATGAATATGTAATAATTTTTTTAATTAAAAACTAAATATACCCAATTTAAATTTATCATATAATTTATATAAATTATCGTTCCTCGGCCAAAGAATCTCACTAACAATCCAACGTGGTAATCGTGCCAGTGTAATGGATGACTGGGGTCGGTTCAGGATCGGGAGCAGGTAGTATGACTATTTTTTTTAAATGTATATTATTTTATTAATATATTCTTAAATTTGACTTTTAAATGTTTGTTTTGTAATTAGAATGTATTATGAGAAATTATTGTAATCTGAATTAAATATAGGTAATAAGAAGCAATGTAATTTATATCTGAACCAACTAATTAAATATAATGTCTCCAGTCAAAAGACTATGCATAACTTTAAATATATTTTTTTTCGATAGCTATTTATTCTTTCCGTGCTAAAATACGAGAGTGTGGTTGGTGCGCTCGCCGCTCGTACTCGCCCCTCGCGCCTTTGATCTTTGCACGAAATACCGCCACAGAGGCTAGCTGGGCCGAGGCGACACGAGCGTACCATCCACACTCTCCCGCTCGCCTCGACTCGTGTCCTCTCGCCGAAAGTGTGGTACGAGCATTAAAGACATTGCAGTGCCTAGTAAATAAAAACATTTTCCTAATGTTTCGACGGTGTCGAGTGGATTTATTTTTCAGCCAGGTGGCAACACTGACCAAGAAGTTGTTGTCGCGCTTAAAAGGACTTGAATCCAGAGCCGAACAATAAATATTTTAAAAAGAAGAATGAATTAAGCTCCCCTCAAACTGACGCGAATCCCGCGTTATTATTTTTTGTTTTTCAATGGAGAAACTTATAAAATTTAGAAGTTTTGATATTGTTAGCGATAGCAGAAGAAGAAGAACAGATACCTAGGTAAAGAATTTGTTTACTTACCACTTTATTCAAACTCTATTCCCATTGCGTCCCATATATTTTTTTCCTATTATTTTTATGCTAGTCGAAAAGGATCATTCTATCACTTTTAAAAAAGGCGCATCTTACTTTTTCTTATTCCGCGACATGTTAGCAGTTTGTTGCCAGTGGTTGTGCGTGTTGTCTTTGTATACGTACTGCTGCAAGTAGTTGTAAGTTGTTACTATCTGTGAAAACCTGTTATTGGATGTTTGTTTCTATTATTTTTAAGTTACTTCTTTTTGCTGCTGTTGGTTGCGAGTATTTACAAGATAAAACGCCGGCGTTGGCGTCCCGTGCAAATTTCGCTTTCGATTCGCGCATCTCACGGAACTAGTCGCGTCAAAGTAAACACGCACGCACGCGCATACAAGTTTGTTGACCAGCAATCGGCGCGAGCGAATCACGTCTGACATAAAACGCAAAGCGTTGCGTAGATGGAGCCACTAGCACACTCCATAAATTGTTATTGAAAGCAGTGAATTATCTTTGTTTATGTTTAGTACAAAATCATACACACGATATTTAAAAAAATATATTTGATAAAGTGTTCAAAATTAATGTTTGGAGATAAGGTAATAGCGTCATGCTTGGGATGTAAGCAAGGAGACCCTCTCGGCCCTGTTATCTTTAGCTTAGCCATATACCCTATTATCACATCCCTTTCTTCTAAATTCAACCTATGGTATCTGGATGACGGTTCTTTAGGTGGAACTGCTTCGGATGTCCTAGGGGACCTCACAACCATTATTGACCGTTTCTCATCGATAGGGATTTTAGTTATTTATAACAAATGTGAAATCTCTTTTCCAAACCACGTTGTTCAGCTTTTACGAACAGTTTTAATTCTTTCTGCCCCAATATTTCTCCCCAAACAAAAGTATCCCTCACTGTACTCGGTGCCCCTATATTTGTGGATGCAATTCCAAAACAACTCGGAACGTCTATTTTAAATTAAACCACACATGGCAATTTACATCCTACGCCTCTGTCTCTTTACTCCCAAGTTGATGTACTTACTCCGCAGTTGCGGTGGTATTTCCATTCCCTCACGCAGTCGATTGACACCACTCTACAATACCTATGCAGTATCCAAAATTCTAAACCTAAACTTTGACGACTGTTCGTGAGCGCAGGCGACCCTTCCCATTAACTTCGGGGGCCTGGGAATCCGCAGCGTTTCAAGCGTGGCACTTCCGGCTTTCCTGTCCTCCGGTCATCGCACTCGCACTCTCATCAGTAAGATCCTGAATTCTCCCATAACCGATGTTCGAGTTATGTGCTTGCCCGAGGCCATGGCAGCCTGGAGTGCTTCCTGCTCAGAGAAAGCATCTCCACCGAGACAGGAAGACAATGTTCGTGGGACCTACCCCTCACTAAACAGATATATTCCTCACTGCTTCAGCACTGTAGAGATGACAACGATCGTCGATACTTCTTGCTGTGTCGGAAGCGAAATTGGACCATTGGCTTCGTACCCTCCCCTCCGACACCGTCCTCGATCCCAGCTGTCTGCGCACAGCTGGCCTACGGTTGGGTGCCAAAGTTTGCAAGCTCCATCGTTGCCCATGCGGAGGAGACGTGGTCCAATACAGACGCCACGGACTTTCTTGTGCTAGGAGTGCCGGGAGCTCCTACCGCCACTGGGCCCTCAACGATCTGGTCCGGCGTGTCCTCACGACCGCCTCTATACCCTCAACCCTGGAAACCTGCGGCATGCTGCGTGATGACGGCAAGAGACCAGACGGGGCCACACTGGTACCGTGGTGTCTCGGCCGTGCACTGGTTTGGGACGCCACCTGTGTGGACACCCTGGCTCCCTCTCACGTCAACGGCACCGCTCGCATGACTGGAGCAGCGGCGGAGGAGGCACAAACCCTTAAGCGGCGCAAGTATTCACAGCTCAGCGCACACTACGAATTCGTGGCGCTGGCTGTGGCAACTTTGTATACGTGGTCGTCCGACACAAAAAAAATTGTAAAAGACGTTTCTACCGGACTGGTCCTCGCCTCGGGAGATCTCAGAGCTGGCGCGTACTTCGCTCAGCGCCTAAGCCTAGCCGTTCAGCGGGGTAACGCTGCCAGCATCCTGGGAACTTTACCGCATGGGAGCGTCCTAGAGGGCGTGTTCGTTTTGTAAATATATAGGTAGGTATAGGTAGTTGAATATTGTTAATATATGATTGTCTTTATAAAAAATAAAAAAAAGATAGTGTTGTACATATGTTTATCCGTATAATAAAGATCATGGTAATATAATTTAATACCTATTTCATTAAAATCTTCATGATTATTTATTTATTTTATTCGTAGTAACTCTTATTTCTAGTGTATGTCTTTACGGGTGAATACAACAAGTGATTAAAGTGTGCTACACAATATATTTATTAATGCTTTTTGCTCGAAAATATTTTTTTACTTAATTGTGCTACTGACGCCTCTAGCGGTAAAACATTGCAAAATTATGTCCTACTTCGCGTCAGTTTGAGTGGAGCTTCATTATTGTCAATAAATGTCAATGTCAGTCATGTGTCATGCGTTGCTTGTTGTCATTTTGACTTCTGCATTCTGCAAATAATTTCGTTTCCATGTATTTTCCTGATTTTAAGGTTTTTTGTACTCGAAGTTTTTAAATACATTGTTACACTATGTCCCTAGCTACTTGTTGAAAACGGATAAATTGATTTCAGTGATCTGTTACGTGTAGAAAGTTTCAGACTCGCAGTTAATTTTGTTGAATGTGTTGGCAAGTAAACAATAATTGAAATAAACAATAAACATCAATTTTACTTTAATGTAGGTAAGTATAAGTGTACTTATTTATTCCATAGCTGACGAGTGTGCATGCGCATGCCTTCCACCGCAAGAGCTGGCTTTGCATAACTTTAAAGATTACTAGATAATTAATAGGTACATATTTCTAATATTTTCTAATTATAACGTAGCATTAACTTGACGGTGTCCACTGTCCAGAGATGCGGACCGCACTGCGCTAGGCCCGCGCCGTGCGTAGTGTAATGTGTTGGCACCCTGTGTCTGTATGATGCTAGCTGTATCGTAGTGTCGGCGCCGTACTGTGATGCTGTGCGCGTGCAACGCAAGGAGTGCAGTGTTAAATATTTCTTGAAAGTAGTAAACAATGAGGAGGCCCTCAGCATTGAGCTACATCTCGATAACATTGTACAGCTTAACATGACCGCTGGTACAGTGTTTAATACAATTTTATTATTATTGTGATATTGAAGTAGTATTTGCAATCCAATAATAATAATAATGATTTGATTTTAATACTAAGGAATGTCATGACTGAGCTGTTCATTCCCATTGAGTTGCAAGATGACGGTGATTGTAAATTGTTGCAGGATCTGTCTTAATCATAACAGCAACAGCTAAAGCCATCGTAAGTGACTATTGTGATATAATATCATTACAGAAGTTTTGTTTCATGAATCCCTGGTCTCCGGCGCGGCCTAGTGCTAGTGTACAGGGTACAGCGGAGCGGGCAGTGCGGTGGGTAGTGGCTATTAACAGATGTTACATATTTGTATTTAGCATAATATTAGCTATTTATTGTTTTATAGCATAATAATAAATTAAATATCGACATTTAGGATAGGTTTTAGAAATATAGAGTGTATGCCATTTGGATGTTTTGTTATTTTAGAGAAGAGTTGCACAGCACAGTTAGTTCCTGGAACTCAGGTTTTTTCTGCATAATGGTTTATCACAAATATATACATATGTTGGTAGAAAGTCTCAGACAAAGTAAAATTTGGGTATCATGGTAGTAGGAATAGACACTGACACTGAGGCGGGTGCTGCCCGCTCCCACACGGCAGTGCCGAGCGAGTCGCAGGAGGCTGCTCACTCCACGAGACACTGCAGCGAGCAGCTCGTTCTGCACTCGTCGATGCTCAGTACAATTTCATTGAAATGACCGCAAACTAAAAATATATTTTACTTCTCACTGTCTTCTTTTAACTATTAATTTATTGTACTCGTCGTTTCACATTCTACTCTTTTCTTTCGCTACAGAGAATAGAAATCAAGGAATCCAAAGAAATATAGTGAGTGAGGGTGGCGCGCGTCTAGATCAGTGTTCAGTGTTCACCCAGGGGGTGTGTGTGCAGGCGGCGGCGAGGGCGAGCAGGGGCGGCGGGGCGGCGGGCGGAGCGCGCGCGGCGCTGATGGCGCGGTGGGCGCGCTGGCGGGCGCTGGCGGCGCTGGCGGCGGCCGCGCTGCTGCTGTGGGCATGGCGCGCGCGGCCGGGCGCGGGCGCGGGGCCGGACGCGGGCGAGGGGCGCGCGGAGGGCGCGCCGGTGGCGGGCCGCGAGCTGCCGCTCATCTTCATCGGCGGCGTGCCGCGCTCGGGCACCACGCTGATGCGCGCCATGCTGGACGCACACCCCGACGTGCGCTGCGGCCAGGAGACGCGAGTCGTGCCGCGCATCCTACAGATGCGGCAGCACTGGACGCGCTCGCAGAAGGAGAGCGTGCGCCTGGAGCAGGCGGGCGTGTCCAAGGCCGTACTGGACAACGCCATCGCCGCGTTCTGCCTCGAGGTCATCGTGCGGCACGGCGAGCGCGCGCCGCGGCTCTGCAACAAGGACCCGCTCGTGCTCAAGATGGGCACCTACGTGCTCGAGCTGTTCCCCAACGCCAAGTTCCTGTTCATGGTGCGCGACGGCCGCGCCACCGTGCATTCCATCATCACGCGCAAGGTACGCGTCGCACCCCACACCCCGCACCCCGCGCCCGCACCCTATATACAGTTTACATGATGTACGTGCAGGTGACGATCACGGGGTTCGACCTGTCGAGCTACCGGCAGTGCCTGAGCAAGTGGAACCACGCGGCGGAGCTGATGTACCAGCAGTGCAAGGCGCTGGGCCCGACGCGCTGCCTGCTGGTGCGGTACGAGGCGCTGGTGCTGGCGCCGGAAGCCACTCTGCGCGCCGTGCTGTCGTTCCTGGAGCTGCGCTGGCACGACGCCGTGCTGCACCACGAGCAATACATCAACCAGCCGCACGGCGTGGCGCTGTCCAAGTGAGTGTACCGTACGGCCTGTCCACACGGCCTCACCTGAGCGCTACAGTGAGCCCCTCTTTGCAGCGTGGAGCGGTCGTCGGACCAGGTGGTGCGGCCGGTGAACCGCGACGCGCTCGACAAGTGGGTGGGGCGGCTGCCGGGCGACGTGCGCGCCGACATGGCCGAGCTGGCGCCCATGCTGTCCGTGTTGGGCTACGACCCGTGGGCCAACCCGCCCGACTACCGCGCGCTGCTGCCCGCCGCCGACCGCGCCGCGGCCCCGGCCCCGGCCCGGCCCGCGCCCTCCTCGCCCCCGCCCGCGCCGCCCTAGCGCTCGCTAGTCCTACTACTATAATATACATTATGAATTGATGACCTCGTGCCCTTTCATTTTGACCGGCACGCTCGAGCGCGTGTGTCCGTACGCCGCGCCGCCGTGCCGTGCCGCTCGTAGGGAATCTGCTTGAATCTCTATTTCAATGTAACCCCAGACTCGGTCACGTGTGTCTGTCTGTGAGCTTACCATCATCTCCAGTCATACTTATTAGAGCAAGCGGCCTTCCTGAAGTGGGTTCCGTGAATCAGTTACATTTTTCATTGAATCGTTGAATTATTTTGGCTGCTAAATAATGCTAGTACTAACCGTCCTGGAATACGAATCACTCATAGATCTTGAGAGTGTGTGTCACTGAACGAGTTTAGGGTTCAATTGTGACGAGTGAATACCCTGAGGTCGCCAAAATAATCTATCATTTGCTGGGGTTCTATAAATAAAAGGGATTTATTAAGTGTTCCGCATCCTATAAAGTGTAGGAACCGCCGTATTAGAGGTCCGCAGTGATCCGTACTAAGTAATTATAAAATCTCAAGTTTTGTGCACGAACACCTTTGCTTGTTTCGCTCACAACTTACAAACTAATACATTGTCTAATTTCCTTTCACAGACACTTGTACAGCGGGCGACACAATGTTATGCTCGATGGAACCCTGTCGTAATATGTTTTTGTACTAAGACCTGACCCCGTTGTCAACTGTACACACCTAAAGATCACTTCACAAGAACAAACAAAATACCCAATTATGAAAAGTACCCCACACTAATAAAATATTTTTATATTGGTAGGTACTCTGTGTAACTACCCCATTTTTTTATGAAGGAAAAAAAATATTTGATGCCACATCACGTCCAATCAGGTTTATAATAGAGGAAGTCATATCAGCAGAACTTAAAACTATTTTATAAAATAAAACCTATCACAATAAAACGTAGACGGCAATCAAAAGAGATGTAATACTAGATTGACTATGACAAGGTTCGCGACCGTGCCGGCATGTAACACTCTCTTAACAACTATAGAACAAAACAAATACTAAAAGTGTTTACATCTGTAACAAATACTAAAAGTGTTTACATCTGTAACAAATACTAAAAGTGTTTACATCTGTAACAGGTTTTTGTGTTTTATCAAAACAAGCAAACGTTTTTTGCACAAAACCTTTGTGATTACGGAAGGAGCGCGAGCAGTCGAGGATGGAAACGAGACGAGAGTTACGTCGGGAGGGTTCTCAGCACTTAGCAGGGCCAGAACGAAGGTGCTTCAGTGGTTCCTACAATTTTGGATAAATATACTTTTAAAAGGACGCAATTCACAATCTCGTAGACCAAGACAGAACACGATAGCCAAATCGGAATAATTTAGACTCGGCTGAACCTCGGGGATCTGATGACGGTCAGGAAGTAAGTGGATCTCAGTAACGAACGGCGGCGGTCGAGTTATTGAATCGAAAACGAGTTGAAGAAAAATCGACGTAAACTGGCATTTAATGCATGAGAGTTTAGGTATGGTTCGAGCTATTACTCGTCGAGCCCGTTCGGCTAGGTCATAGAGCTACTGCTCACCCCGTCCCCTCACCCATGCATCGTGCCTCCTGAGAGCCCGTGCGCGCCCCCCGGCGGCCGCGGCCCGCACGTGCCGGCACGACACCCCCGCCAGAGCGAGCGAGCGAGCGCACTCCGCCCGGTGCCGCTCCCGAGGGACAGAGGGCGCTACTTGTATAGATTTACACTATATTTACAAGTAGAGCAAACATCTTTTATATTTACTGCACAAAGTATCTGATCTATATGTAATGTAATTTAAAGAGCAAAAAAACTCCCAGTTATCACGGAAACTATAATAAACTAATATGAAACTTGTCTTCGTTAACAAATATATTTTTGTTTATTAAATGATAGTAAATGACTGGCACATGTCACGTGTATTGGTGGATGGCAGCGGCCGTGACCAGCCTCCACACTTTTGTGCCTCTTGTCCTCTAATTCCTGATTCCGCAGGTGAGATTCGAAATACCGCGCACCGGACCGGGGCGGGCCCGTCTCTCAACATTTAAACTTATCACTACTTATCACCATATTATGGAACACCTAGGTACCTATTCCATTGTGAAACTGCAATCGGAGATTTTTGAAAAATGGTAGAACAAACGGTGTCGATTCGATCTCATGTGTCACATGCTAAATATTTATGCAAGTTCACCCTCACTAGACACTAGTACATAGGTACTTACGATACAGTCTGGCCACAGAATACTAAATAGTACTGCGTCTGACCGTTAAAACTATCGACTGAACTAAATAGTAGGTGTCAGAATATGCAACAAAGGTCACCATTAATAGAAACAAGTTAGAAAATAACAAATAAAGATACATTAAACAATACAATTACTATATATATTTAAAAAATATTTCTGAATCTGAATCATGTCAATCGATTCCATTTCGGACAAGTACCATACAGTTTCACACGAGTGACCCGGCGGGCGGCGGCGGGCCGCCGCATTTGTACGGGTGGGTACCGTGAGAGCCTAGTAGTACATATTTTTCTGCAGAACAAGTTATTCCAGAAATCTCCTTGTATTTAGAATTTAGACGAAGCGCGGCGCGGTTTCTTATAAATCAACACTAAGACAAGGGCATTTTTGGATTTTTTTTGTCCAGAAATCCCCTTTGCATCCCCACATATTTTATTTTAATTTTTTTTATTTTATTTTCTTCGGAAAACTTACAGCTAATGTACAAATTTTAGTTAATACTATTTTACGAATTATGCCATTTACAAGTGTTCGCCTGTAATACGTTTATAAGTAAATGTTATAGGTCCCAGGACATTCTAGTCAGTTAGAGATTATTTAAACAAGACAGTTTAAACTTTAAATGATAATAACAAAAATAATGAAGATAGTAAAATTAATTAGAAATTTTGAGTACATTCCGAAAATAATGCTCTTAAAAACTATGAAAGATCGAAAAAGTGAAAATAATAATGAATATGGTAATAATAATAAACATAGAAAGTGTCAATGCAGGATAACGCCAAGATCATAAATCAGTATGCAGTACTAAAATAAACAAATGTAAAATTAACCAGTTCACCTTGTATTTACCCACTTGAGTCACCAAAGAAATTACTATTAATTATGTTTCTAAATTGCGATTATAAAATGCAATATATTCGAGCTCGCACTGGAGCGGTGGAACTAGAAGGAAAGGACCGACTAATCGGCTGGAGTGCTGAACGGTTCTCAGTCGGTGGTGACTTACAATACACCAGTCGAGACTACGGCCGGCGGCGTCTGATTTGTGTTGCGTGCGGCTTCTCAGCTGCTGCAGCTGCACGCGACCCCTCCGCCCCGCCTCCCGCGCGGGGCCCCGGCGGCGCACTGCACCGCGCGCCCGCCCGCCGCCGCCCCGCCCCGCGCCCCGCCCCGGCCACCGGCCAGTGTGCCCCCGACTCTCGCGGCGAAGGGTCGCGTCTACCGCGCCTCGAACGGTATCGCACGTGTTTATAGACGTCGCTCTCGTCGGACGGGCGAGGGAACATGATTATCGCACCGACGAGTGCGAGTGGCGGTCCCGTCGGTGTTTCGTGGTAGTCGAGGAATCCGTGCGGTGTGCGGTGCAGTGCCGTGCGAGGACGTATGCACGACGCGCTACGGTGAGCGCGCCATGCGCGTGCCGGCGGCGCTGCTGGCGCTGTGCGCGTGCGCGTGCGCGGCCGGCGCCGGCGTGCGGCCCGCGGCCGTGCTCGTGCCGCGCTGCTGCCCGCCCGGCCGGGAGCTGGCGCCCGACGCCTTGGCCGTCGAGCTGTTGTCGCACGCGCTAGCGGCGGCCGCGTGCCGCGCGCCCGCCGCCGCCGCGCTTGCCGCCTGGGCGCCGCGCGTGTACGCGCCCGCGCGCCGCGCCTACCTGGAGCGCGGTCGCGTGCCGCCGCATTGGCGCGTGGCGGACGGCGCGCTGCCCGCGTGCGCCGAGCTGCGCGTGCTGCGCGAGCACGCGGCGCCCTTCGCGCTGCTGGCCAACAACGGGTCGCTGCAGGTGGCGGGCCCGCCGGCCGCCGCGCTGCCGCCCGACCGCTACTGCTCTGATGCGCGCGCCGCGCTGGCGTGCGCCGACGCGCTGACCGCGCCCGGCGCCGCCAAGTGCTGCGCGGACGGCGACGCGTTCGACGGCGCGCGCTGTGTGGCGGACGAGGAGAGAGGCGCGCGCGCGCTGCGCGAGCTGACGGAGCTGGCCAACGGCAGCGCGGTCGCGCGGGGCTGGCCGGCCTGCGCGGGCGGCTCGCGCTACGCAGTGGTGGGTGCTCTGGCGGGCGCGCGGCTGGCGGGCGCGGGCGGCGCGCTGCGGCTGGGCGAGCACGCGCTGGCGGCGGGCGCGTGGTGCGGGGAGTCGCTGCTGACGGAGGCGGGCACGCAGGTGCTGACGTGCGAGGCGCTGGCGCGCGCGACGGGCGCGGCGCCGCTGCGGCACGCTCTGTACGGCGCGGGGCTGGCGGTGGGCGCGCTGTTCCTGGCGGCCACGCTGGCGGCGGGGCTGGCGCTGCCCGCGGCGCACCACGCGCTGCACTGGCGCTGCCAGACGCACTACGTGGCGGCCCTCATGCTGGGCGACGCGCTGCTGTCCGCAACGCAGCTGGCCGGCGACGCCGTGCCGCCGCCGCTGTGCCGCGCGCTCGGTGAGTGCCGACCCTACCGACTTCACCGGACCTCCCCTGACCCCGCCCGACCTGACCCTAACGTGTTCTGTCCGTGTTCAGCGGTGGCGATGCACTTCCTGTTCCTGTCGGCGTTCTTCTGGCTCAACACGATGTGCTTCAATATCTGGTGGACGTTCCGGTGAGTCCCTTTTACTTCATTTTCACAACAGTGTCGGGGAAAAAGTTTCTTCGCATTTTATATGAAATCTCAAGACATATTTTTTTTCAAAGTTTATTTACATTTAATTATAGTATATATGTGCCATTTTGTTCGATGACTTTTTGCCATCTTGTAGGTAGTGACATGATCCCGTTGCTGTAGAAATTTTGGGACTTCTGATCAAAAAAACGCAACAAATAGTTTTGGCAGTCCTCTCTTGATGTTAACCTGACACTGCCTAAAGAATTCTGAAGAGACCGAAACAGGTGGAAATGTGAAGGTGCAAGGTCAGGGCTATATGGCGGATGCATTAACACCTCCCAGCCAAACTCTTAATTTTTGCTGAGTGGCTAAAGATGTGTGTGATCTAGCGTTATCGTGATAAAAGACCACACCCTTTCTATTGATCAATCTCGGCCGCTTTCTCTCAACTTCTTGCTTTAATCTCATCAGTTGTTGGCAGTAGAGATCCGATTCGATGGTTCTGTCCGGCGGTAAAAGCTCATAATGAACAATGACCTTCCAATCCCACCATATACAAAGCATCACCTTATTGCGAGTTAACCCGGGCTTTGCCACAGTCTGTAAAGCCTGACCGACCTTTGACCACGATCTTTTTCGCACGTTCTTGTCGTACGTGATCAACTTTTCATCATCAGTTATCAATCTCTTCAAAAACGGTTCGGTTTCATTACGTCTCAATAAAGAATCGCAAATGAGTACACGGTTCATTAGGTTCCTGTCAGTTAGCTCGTGTGGCACCGAAATATCGAGTTTTTTTGTGTACCCAGCTCTTTTCAAATAGGTCAAAATTGTTTTGTGGTCAATTTCCAGTTCTTCAGCTACGTCGTAACTACTGATATGCCGAACTTGCTTCACTTTTTCAAAAATGGCGTCCATTTTATCCGTAACATAACATGTTAAAGATGCACCTCGCTCTGGTCGCCCAGAGCGAGGTGCATCTTTGACATCAAAATTCCCGGATTGAAAACGCTTAAACCAATTACTTTGTGCTACTCTTACTGACACTGCATTAGGTCCATAAACGTCACAAAAAAATTTCGCGGCTTGCGTTGCATTTTTTCCTTTTTTGTAATAAAATTTCAAAATGTATCCAATATCTTCATTAGATTCACTCATTTTGACAGAAAGAAAAACAAATGAAAACTAGCTGGAAACGACATTTTACTAATTTGTTTTTTATTAATGTAACCTTTTTAATGTCATCAAAACCAGCCAGATACAAATAGTACAGCCAAAGAAATTTTATTACAAGTTTATACATACAATATGCGAAAAGACTTTTTCCCCGACCTTATATAATAGCGGGCCGTTCAGCCATCCTAAGCAGAAGGCGTCATTTTGACAAAAGTTACGAGTACTTTCGAGACATGAACGCAACAACATAACCCCCCAATTTAGAGTTGTAAGTTAATAATGACATTTTAGTAGTGGGTACGTAGTAGCATTCGTAGTAGAATAATTGAAGGGGTTTACTGAAAAAGCGCAATCCCTAGATACACCTATATTCATCGCCAATTTATTACGAAAATATAAATATTATTAAACGTTCGAGCGCGTCGCGACCGAGTTCGTCCGATTCGGTTTGAGATCGCTCGTACGCAGCCCGCGTGAGCGTGGCCGATGTCGAGCGTTCGTGTGGAGCGGACCTTCCGCGTGTAAGGGTACGTTCAGTAACCTATTGCGGTGCGCGCGCAGGGACTTCCGGCCGACGAGTCTGGAACGCGGACAGGAGGCGTGGCGCCTGCGCGTGTACATGCTGTACGCGTGGGGCGGGCCGCTGGTGCTGGCGGGCACGGCCGCGCTGCTGGACGCGCTGCCCGCGGGCGAGGGGCCCGCCGCCGGCCTGCTGCGGCCGCGCTTCGGCGAGCGGCGCTGCTGGTTCTACGGCGACCTGGAGATCCTGGTTTACTTCTTCGGGCCCGTGGGCGTGCTGCTGCTCGTGAACCTGGCGCTGTTCGTGTCCACCACGCGTCAGCTCACGTGCGGCCTGTGGCGCCGCGACGACCTCAAGTCCACCTCCGAGCGGTGAGTGTTCCTCGGACCCCCGTGTGACGTGTCGCCTCCTAGCGCTATAACCGAGCGTGTCCCCCGTTCTCGTACCCGCAGGGCGGCGCTGGGCCGCGTGTGCGCCAAGCTGGTGGTGGTGATGGGCGTGACGTGGGGCGCGGACGTGGTGTCGTGGGCGGCGGGCGGGCCGCACGCCGTGTGGTACGCGACCGACCTGCTCAACGCGCTGCAGGGGCTGCTCATCTTCCTGGTGGCGGGGTGCCAGCCGCACGCGTGGGCCGCGCTGCGCCGTGCCGCGCGCCGCCTATGCTGCGCCTGCGCCGCGCCCGCGCCGCCGTCGGGCCCGCGCGCGCGCGCCACGCACTCGTCCACGCACCTGCCCTCGTGCGGCGACTCTCTCACGCACACGACGCCCGCGCCCGCCTCCGCCTCCGCCGGCGCCTGTGCGCCCGCCGGCGCCGAGCCCGCCGCCGCCGCGCCGCACAAGATCCCCATGGAGACGGTGTGCTGAGTGCGCGTGCGGCCCGCTCTCCACTGACTGAACCGATCCGATCTGATCAGATCTGACCACGACCTATAATACTAGCTTTAACGTAACGTACACTACGCTGTACTCAATATTTATTCTACAGTATTATTTTTGTATTTTTGTTAGGTAACGATTACGATTTGTGTTGTGTTGTGTCGTATGACGTGTTCCCGTGTGTACCGTGTACCACTGGCGGCCCGCGCCCGCGCCCGCTCCCGCTCCCGCGGGCTCCGGGGCCCGACATCGATTGAAGTCTTGCCGATTGACTTAGTCCTTGAATTGAACTGAAATAAATATTATTAATTGTATTTATTTTTTATTAATATATTTTACCTACGTACTAGGAACTACGCACAAAAGTTAAGAACGCATTGACCACATCAATTGTCATTATTTCATTACATTACATACTTGACCGGGCTCTGCTCTACTCTACACTCCTCGCACACCTTCAGTGATTGTTGGCTGTGCTATCAGGTAGTCCTCCATCGTCAGTCGAGCCCGCGGACGCGTCACGTCCAGCGGGTCCAGGCGCAGCCTGTGGGTACTGACAGCGCGCCGCAGCCGGTAGGTACTCGTCTAAAGACGACACGAGCGCGAGTCGCATTACAGTTCATTCGCCTCCTATTGTGACGTCATGCCAATCTAGCTGCGCACGCGCATATAGCTATCAGTATACTTATTAAATATTTCATCTAATCAATTAAGTTACTCCTGTGGCGGTATAACTATTAATAATTATTATACTAGTGATAAGTGATGCTACTATAATATAAGAAATAACGTACTTATATGTTGTAGGTACGAGTCGTTACTCGGGAGGGAGGTATAATATAATATTCGTAGTAGCGGTGTATTGGTCTCGCTCTATGTTATCATCACTGGGGTACCTACTTGCCTCGGGTTGGGAGGAGGGTGTCGCTAACGAGGAGAACGATTCCACTAAATACGACGTAAGTAAATGGAATCTAAACTGCATCGTTATGTATGTGTCCGTGTGCTGCTATCCACTGACGATCACATTTCAGTTAAGTTTCGATCGAGTCCACGATCGACCGAACAGTAACGTATATGTGCATTCTACTAAAACGTTTAGTTTATACTGAATCGCAGTTGAACGTTTCAACAGTCAAATATAACGATCGAATACGAGTTCCTCCCGAGGTACTTTTCCCCGATCGATAGTAAATCGAAAGGTGTCAGTGGTAGAGTTATGCGTCAGCAGAATGCGATTTGGTGTCCGAATAGAATTGGAACGAAAACTAAATTGAAATTGGACAGAAATAGAACTACTAACGTTGTAATTTAGGCGAATTGGGCCCCCGATAGCTACCACTAGTTGATTGTTCCTGCACCAAATGAGGGACCGTTTATAGAAGGTGTCACATTGCGACGTGGTCGTGCCGTGCCGGTGTCGCATACGAAAGGCATGAACGCGTGCGCAGCACGTTGCAGGTTGTTGGTGCACTTCATTCTCCAGGTGTCGTGTCGGCAGATGGAGCGGGCGGGTCGCAAACGGAAAGAGTGAACAGAACAATTAAAGATATTTAAAAAATTTAGAAAAAATATTATTTCCCAAAACCTTCATTTTGGCCTTTTAGCATTTTTTCCTTTTTCTGACGATGCAATATAAGTAATCCTGTCAAAATTTTGCTATTCAAATTTGAAGTCTATGGCGAATGTATTAGGTTCATTTTAGATTAAAAAAATTTGACAGACGGTATACATCAGCTAGAGGCCGACTGTACATACACAACATGTAGCGGCATGTTCCGCGAACTCGGCGGTGCGGCGCGGCGGCGGTGCGGCGCGGCGGCGGCGGCTCTGTACTAGGCAGTATGGCGACGGGCGACGGCGACATATCGACACGGCTGTACACGGCGAGACAACACCACGTCGTCGTCGTCCGCGATGTCCGCCCGTTAATTAGACCGCGATTAATGATGTACCTACCTAGTTGTCCAGTAAGTACATGTAATAAACGGAACATTTTTGTTATATGGTCCTACTTATGTGCGTGGAGTAGGTACCTGACAACGTTCAATGTGTTATTTATTTTACAACTTTGGATTTAGGACAGACGGCTTGTTGTGATCACCGAGTGTCTCCGACTCTCGGGTGATAGTGTACATTGTTGTGATGATGATCCAACTAGGCAGTTATAGTTATACATAGTGTATGTGTCAGCAGTACCCGTGTCTACGAGTACGTGTGGTACACACAGTACGGTACATGTGATTGTGTTCTATTAGCGGTACACGGCACAGCCACAGGCTACTTTTATAATTTTGAACGGTAACGACACGTTTTATCATCACGATTTAACAGGGAAGCAAAATGTATGGAACTGTATGAAGACGCTTTTAAATTTCCGTCGACGGTAACGTTTTACCGTTGCCGTGGCACACCTGAAGTAATGTTGTTATTAGACGGACTAAACTGACGTTCCCTGTGTTGCCAGTGTTTGATGAAATAAAAATAATGTTATGTATGACTAAAGATGGATTTCAATCACTAACCAATAATTCAAGACCAATATTTTCTTCTGTAATGTCGTGATTTTTTTTGTAATTTAAAAAGTCAAATCGCTGAGCCTCACTTTGTATGGGAGCGAAATCCTTGCTTCTCTTTCAATATATAATTTAACGTTGTCTTTTTGGCTCACTGTCAGGGTGAACTAAGGGAACTGACTCACAAGTGAACTGAACGCATCACTATTACATTAAACATGGCAACATTATTTTACAAAGTGACATTAGCACCTGTCAGTTTAGTCTGTCTAATAAAAAATTCTACTTTAGGCTCTCTGTCAAATCGTCACGGCAAAGTCGAGAATGTAGTGGTAGTGTGTACCTACGAGTATATTAAAGATATATCGTGAGTGAGCGCCTCGCGCCCCGGTTTCCACCTACCGGTAGGTAAATTATAAAAGCGTTAAACGTGGACGTGGACGGTAACGGCACGGTAATTTTAAAAGCAGTCACAGAATACAGCACAGTACCTATGTGAGTAATGTCACTCAGCAGTCGGCGGGTGCGAACAAGTCGCCTCTGGTGAAAGCAAACGTGAGCGGAACGAACACGTTATCTAGCGCCCGACTGCAGTCAGCGGCGTGTCGGACGGAGCCCGGGTGAGTGTGACGTGTGACGTGGGACGTGTCGCCGACGACGTGACAGTGTGACTATAAATAACAAACGGAGTCGGAGACGAGGCGAGGCGCGGCGAGGCGGGTCAAAGATCGCCGCACGCGCGCGCGGTACAAACAAGATAACGCAGTTGTCGCAGGTCGCGGTCGCGGCCGCGAGTACGTGCGGCGCGGGAGCTCGTAGAACACAGGATACCGTTTTGATTACAACACCTGGAGCACAGCGGCTCCAACCAACGACATGAGCACCTACATGCCATATTGACACACGGTATTACCGGTACAGGGACATCGGCACATTACGTTACGACACTGTCGTGTGCTCGTCCCGACTCTCGCCACGCGGCCGCGGCACTACTTATAGCTACTTGCACGAGCCGGTAGCGCTAGGTACCACCTAGATCACCGTCCATTCGGTACGTGTACTCTATCACATTACGCGTCGTGCATTACAATATACAATAATTACTTTCAACATAGTCATATCAACACCATCATGAAGTATACTATGAATTCACAATTAACACACGGTTTCTAATTGCATGTAAAATGTATCTATTATATAAATGTGCACACCACAATGTGGTAGGATATGCTGGAACTACCTGTGTAATTTTAAGATCCTTCATAACGTATGTTTTTGCAAATAGAAATTCATTTCATTTCACACAATGATTGGTAACGTATCTATGTTCGATGTTGGGTGAGCATCTCCATCCGCTACGCCGTCACTACCGGGGCCGCGGAGTATTTCTGATAACCACTCTTTAGCGGACACCGAAAGGTGCAGTAGGTTGGGCAGGTATAGGTACAATGGGAGAGTTACTCCTCGGATCAGGAGCAGATCGATCGGAAAGTAATTTAACTAAATATCAAACAATAAAAAATAGCAGACACGACGCGTAGGAGTCTGGCGTGGGCGCTGTATGTGCCGTGTTTGTGTGACGTGATGATGATGTGATGACGGAGAGAGAGCGGCGCTCCGGCACGGCATCGACCCCGGAGCGGAGCGGTGCAGGGCTACACGACACCGACCTAGTCGTGCGCGCGACTTGACTGACTCGTACCGGGGTCCTTAAGGACTTATAGTGTATCCGTCCACTGTGCTCCACTCCGCTGGGTCGGCCAGTTGTAAAGCCAGCTAGCTTACTCGTCAAAATACATTTGAAAACAAGCTTTTAAGCGCGCTCTGCACTCTCCCGCGAATCGCGGCTGCAACATTTGGCCGCGATTCCCTCGTGAACTCTGCGCGAAATTATGTCCCTCTACACTCGCATCTTGTCGCAGTCTAGTCTGCGCACTCGACTGAGATGGACACTGACATGGCCGCTTCCGCTACAGTGACGCTATGTAGCTTCTGTAATTAGATATTATTGAAGAATCCTTTTTTTCTTCAAATCAGCCACAGGAACGTTCATAATGGTACTGATTCTCATCTGTCATATGATTACTCCACGAAACGCATGCACGACCGCTCTCCGCCAACCGTCACCGCGTCTCGTACTCTACTGCGAAAATACGCTCCGCGAACTCTTTCTCGCGGGTCACCAAAACCGACACCGAACGGAGAAAGCTACAACGCGCGACCGCAAAGGCGCGACACCGTCCACACTCTTGTTTCGCGACTGTCGCGGCGCGATTCGCGCGCTAGTGAAGAGCGGGCTTTACTATCACGCTGAGCATTACAGGAACATTCGCAAACGACCATTTGTTCCGAACGAACAATCCGCTCTCGTCGTTCGTTCGTCACGGTGTTTCATCTCAACGTATGAAATGCCGGTTATTGATTAACAAGGTAATTAATTAATTAATTACCAATTTAGATGTCAATTTTGTAGCTCGTTTGAAATAGGTATGTACGAGTACTTGTAGATATTGATGCCGCTGTGATCGAAGTTAACGGCCAATGTTGGATGTCATACACATATCACACAGGACACGAGTGCTGTCGGTCTGTCTGTCTGTACGTACCGTACCGTATCAGGTTCCGCGCGTAATGCACTGCATTACTGGCGACGGCGACGATGCGCTTTGTTCGGAGAAATGCAACGCCCGGTGCACTTCAACTTAACATACAAACACGCTAATGTACGTACAAGTATAGTCGAGCTCAATGAAACTTGTTCCTGATCTAAACAATTATTGGCGAGTATTTCATTGTCTAGGATACGAAAAAAAGTTAATTCCACGTGAAATAAACTATGGTTGATCGTTTAAACTGACATGATAAATCAAGGATATGTTTGTTTACATTATGAACATGTTCCATTCGTCCGGACCGTGTAATGTGTTGTGTAGTGTATGTACCCGGGTACCAGCTACCCGGGCCCGCTCGTCGCCCTCTCGGCCCCGCGCCGCCCGTCGACGCTCCTCTCTAACTCGGTTACCTGGCAGTCGAGTGCCCCGAGCCCGCGCCGGAGCCCGAGCCCGAGGCGGAGGCGGAGGCGGCCAGCGAATGCTGAATGCTGCGAGGAAATTTGATTTACGATCGCGCTCACGTGTCACGCGTGACAAGTGCCGATAAACTTGAGTGTTTATTTATAGCGTGTAGCGTGTAGTGTACAGTGAAGAACTCCGCGCCGCTCCGGGGAGTGGAGGGCGCGGGGCGCGGGGTGCGGGGCGTGGGCGATTAATATAAAATGAATCAACGAATGTATTGGCGACAGCGAAGTACCCTGGACCCTCGTCGCGGCGGACACTTTGCACGTCGCTCGGTGTCTATTTATACACAATTAATAAATAAATAATATCCCCGTCCCGCCCCGACGAGCGCCACTGCGATGGATGTGGCCTAAAAAGATATACCTATTGCTTCGAAAACTTTTTCCTGTGACTGGCTGGTGTCCTCGCCGAGTCCCCCTCAGCGTCCCAGACCGTCACGACACGGAGGAGGGCGCCGGCGTCCACCCTACATACCTCATAGTACAATACGGGTGGAGCCCGTCCGTTCATACAAAAGACATCAACGCGCTCCAATACTACGTCAGCAAGCTTAGGGGCCGTTCTTAATTACGTACGTAATTGTCCTGAGGGGGGGGGGGGGGGGGGGGGGGGGGTTAAAATCTCTACATGACCTTATCTCGGTGAGGGGGGGATTAAAAATATTCTTACGTAATATTTTATAGATCTTGCAAAAATACGCAAAGTATTCCACGTTTGTATTTTATAGACCGAGTTGTTACCTTACTTTAAGATTGATTCAAATATTATACTACTTAATATTTATTTATTACTAAATAATATTTTTTTTTAATAAATCTAAAATCTTTGATTTATACATACATACCTTCACGCTATGTCCCTTGCGGGGTAGGCAGAGAGAATGAAGCGCCACGAATCCCTGTGAGCTCAGTTGGATTAATAATTAAAACAATAGAATTGAAATAAACACTGTATTATCGCCATGTTAGACAGAGAGCACAGACAATATAGATTACTCATTAAAAATAAATTGTAAGTAAGTAAGATTACTTACTACCTACCTATAACATACCTATTAAGGTATGTTTATTTCACACGCACTCCTCAATTGCCAAGGAGTAAGTGGAGGTGGAGTGTTGGAGCTCTATAAAGTTATAGAGCTCCAACACTCCACCTCCACTTGATAATGTGAACATTGTAAGTCTCATTGTAACACTAATATCTGACAACTATAACAAACTGATAAACATTATAATTAAGTTACTCTACATTTTCAAGTCAAGTTTACACAGAGTTTTCATAGAAAAATACAATTTTAATTATCAATAATACAAATTAATGACAATAACTTTCAAAAACAAGTAAGTATTACATATTAAACACATTCAGAGCACTCCGAAACTACTCAAAGTTCTCAATGGACAAAGGTTTAGTGAAAATGTCAGCAATTATCATTACCGTTAACGTCAGTTACAGACATTTTGTTATCTTTAATCAAATCTTTAATATACATTTTTATGTACTACTAAACCCGCATTTGACCTCGATCTCGCCTGATGGTAAGCGACGATGAGGTCGACGATGGAGCATGCGGGTCCAGTAAATG
The DNA here is from genome assembly GCA_947369225.1 of Hofmannophila pseudospretella. NCBI lineage: Eukaryota > Metazoa > Arthropoda > Insecta > Lepidoptera > Oecophoridae > Hofmannophila > Hofmannophila pseudospretella. Next base: position 16,064,394 of record OX376314.1, on the reverse strand, counting down.
CCTACTCACTCTGGCCTTGAAGATCCCAAGGTTGTAGGTTTCGGGAAACACAGACGCCGGCAGGCTGTTCCATTCCTTAGCCGTTCGCATAATGAACGAAGAAGCAAAAAAGAAATAAAATGGAAACGAATGTCTACGTGTTTAGACCTTTTGCTGTTCCCGAAACTTGACATACAAATAGCACCTTTATTGTCCATTTTAGCACCCAAAGTCCACTGAAAGACCTTTTATATTTTGTAATTCACAAGCTGCGGCGGCGGCGACACACTCCGGCACACTCCGACACACCCCGCCTCTGCGGTCGACACGCGCAGCGCAACACAATTCTGTTTTATACAAAACCATGAGATCGCATTTCCATTGTAGATCACTACACGACCGCTTACACTCTCTCTGTCCAGTGTATCCCCAGGCTCTCCAGCCCAGTCCGCATCTGAGTAGGCTTCTATGCAAGTACATTCATAACCACTTCTCTCATAGTGTAAACCATAGTCTTTTGTTTAAAATATCGCAACACCCTTTTTGCATGTTTCCAACATTGTTCGCTGTGCTTGTCCAGGAACTGACTTAGGATCATAGCTAAGTCAGTTCCTGGACAAGCACAGCGAACAAACCGACAAACCTATAACTGGTCCGGACACTGTTGCTATGAACATCAGATTTACAATTAATTATGTACTTTACTTACTTCGGTTACTTATTCAGTTAAATCAATCTGTAATCCTTTCTCCATAGGTGTTTTTGTCATTATTATTAACTCTTTATTGTACACAATATAATACAAACTTATACCAAAAAAAATATGTGAAACACAAAGGGCGTGACTTATCTCTAAGAGAGATCTCTTCCAGCAAACCCCATAAAAAACAATTTGATACATATCAAGGCAGGCGAAGTGTACACCTATATGCTAAATAAATATACCTACTTAATAATACAAAATAGAAAATACGTACATAAATATAATATTATACATAAATACACAAATAAATAAATAAATACTATATACTAACATAAAAATATAATTATAATATAATAAAGATAATACAGTGATGACAAAATTTTCCCCATTGCATTCTGTCATTTTGAATTTCTTTTATTACCTTATCAATCTGTTTAGTTTGAGTTATCTTCATACCATTTTCTTGTTTCTCTAACTCCATTCCTAAACTTCTAAATTCTTAATTTCTCCAAGATCTTAATAAGAACTACCATAATGTGTCAGTGTCGGTCCGTGTGTGCACGTGTGTGTGTGTGTGTGTGTACGTCGCCGGCTCATTGGGAACACATTAAGAGCGTCGTAAAACTCTGCGTTTATAGTTTCAATTACTGCACGAGTACGCGTGCACTCCACGCGTGCGTTACTGGCGTTGCGGCTGCGGGCTGCGGTGCAGCGGGATGCAGTGCAGCGGTGCAGCGGGCTACGGACACCGGAGGAGGAAGCTCCGGCCGCGCGTGACGTCACGGACGGAGAGCGGGCGTGACGTCACGCGGCAAGGTCGGTGTTGCCCAAAATAACGCGGCATTGTTTTGTTTGTACAAGTGTCGTGCCCGCGCCGCCGCCGCCCGCGCCGCCGCGCCGCGTCGCAAGGACGCACGCGCCGGGGACTCGGGCTCGGGGATTAATCGTGCAGCATGCTTCTTGCATGACGTTTCAAGCAATAGGGGTGCGTCACTCGGATTACCATTTTTACAGAATTGCACATTCTTGTTAGGTACGGTACAAATTGCTATCCAAGGGACCTGGTGAAAGCCCCCGTGCTAGCTCGATGATCAGCACGGCATGTTTTAACCGCGGTCGCGTTCGAGCTTCGAACACACTTTCAGAGGGCTCGTCCCGTAGGACTTTTTTGACAATTACGAAACGACAATCTCTGGAAATACGAGGTCAGAGACACACTGGGTATTAAAGGCTTGGCTTTCTTGTCGCTTCGACTCTGTCGTCTAGCATATAGGTAAGAATAATACGCGGTACGCTCCCAGACAGACTGCACGAAGTATACCACCAAACATACTAACATTCTTCTTCACCTACTTTCAGAGTAGATCTCTGACATGTCCTAACGACTGCCGCTCGCTCGCTCGCTCGCAACCGGGCTACGAGCTGTGTCTATCAAAATGGAAAGATACAATGTTCATTTATGATTTTTTGCCGTTGCCTGTTTGCTTAGTGTCCATTATTTTCATTTCAGCTCTATTTATACATAATTATTCGGAAAAAATTAAAATTACGAATTATTCTGTACAATTATTTATTTGGAAAACTTGCGTTTCCATCGTCCACCCATCGTATGCGTGTGCCCCGCTCTGCGCCCGGCCTGTACCAGCCTGGAATTATGTTTGACTTTTGTCAGGCCGGCGGGACACGGGTTACGAACGGGGAGCGGGCACGCAGCGAGATATACATATTGACATTCTTTAATTAATCCTTGTGTAGTCTTTTAAACGGAAAAAAAATGTTTTATCTGTAAAAACATTTTTATTTTCTGTTTATTAATAAGTCTAAATTAAAAATTTAATAAAACCCCGACTGACCCTGACTTTTCCAGATGTGGGAAGGGCTCCGTGGTCCTAAATTACCGTTCCAGAAATTGTCGGGGTTTAATAAAATGAGGTACCTAAAGCAAAGTAAATAATGAGAAACATCCCGGGCGGCGCGTCGTCGGCGCGGCTGGCGGGGGCGGGCGGGCAGTCGCCTGTGGACACACAGATAGCGGCCCCAGATACTTGTTTGTTTTGGAGCCCAAGGGCGGCCGCGCGCCCGCGCCGCAGCTCTCGGCCCGGCTGTGGGTACCGCGGCCGGAGCCCCGCGATTAGCTATTGCAATCCGGTCGGATCCGGCCGGATTCCCATGGATCATATCAATAATATTTTGCCTTTTCATTTCCAAAATTAACTGTATAAAAGATGGTCAAGTGAGTGTATTACAAAGTTTACAAAAAAAACCTGCCAGGGATCTGCCGAAACATGGAATCTGTTATACTCTACAACTCCAACATTGGACCAACACGCGATGAGCCGCCAGGTTGCTCGTAGTTGTCCGTTTGTTGCGACTTTTGTCGCAAAACGATAGATGCGCTGTCGCTTAGCGTTACACATGGGTGTTCTTACTTGTACTAGATAGAACAAATAGGCAGAGCGTAGAGTGTCATAGTGGTGTCAGGTGTCTACGCCCACCTCGCTCTCGACACGCTCCGACACCGCCAAGCCTCTTAGCCTCGGCCCAAAGTCCGCGTGGATGAGATTTATCCGTTATTATTATGTCATTTGTGTCGATAAATCTCATATGGGAGCACGCGGAGCGGGATTGCTCGCCGCCCCTATGGGCCTCGCTTAGTTCTACCGTAAAAGTTTTATGAGTTATTATAGGTACCATCGTCCGGGCGGCGCGGGCGAGCGCTCTCGGCCACTGCCGGTACAGTCGGCACCTGTGGGTACACATACATATAATATAAATAACACTTTACTGTAATTGTTGTAGCGACGGTACACGCTTATATTATACTCGTGGCTGAAGGTAGACAGTTGTTTTTGCAGGAAATTCTTTAACGTCTCTGATAAAATCCACAATTTGTCAGTGTCGGCGCCCGCAATGCTCCCGTTTCTGGCTCTATTGCCACCTTCCGGCTTCCGGTTCCGGAGCGTGTGATGAGATGGATGTTGTGTGAAACACGATCCGCTCCTCATATAGTACGCGACACAACGGAATGCGGGTTTCTAATACCGGTGCCCATACTAGAAACCCGCATTTCTGGGTGTCGCGTATTACACGTAATTACGTACACCCACACAACACACGACCTACAAAGGTAGAAGAAAAATAGCGATACAAATAAAGTAATTTACTTAGAAGTGCGAAATATAAACGGAATGGAAATATTAAAGATTCCTTCCAAAATAATAGAATTTAATATTACGTTTATATAACAAAGGTTTTGCAAGGACACTGTGCGGCGGCGGCCGTCCCCTTGGACCGTCCAGTGCCCAACGTAATGATCCCCACTCTGTGTGCCTGAAGGTTCCCGCACCCTCGCTGGATGACATGAGACAGTACGTACCATACTCGTATATGTACCTACTTAATGCACACCTCCAGAGATGCAGCCACACTGCATCTCTGGGGTTGAGTGTACTACGAAACGTAATGAAGCAAGCTGTTGAAGAAGCAACTCCATAAATAAAAGGTGGACCCCCCCCCCCCCTCGCCACTCGGCCGCCCCACAAACGACGCTAGTAAAGCCGAGCGGCCTCCCCTCCAGCGGCAGCGGGGCGCCACGCTCACTGTCCAACTCGTGAGATCGCCGCCGCCGCCAGCCGTAACTTGTTCACTTACTCGTACTCGGGTGTAATGAGAAACATAGAAGAAAAGCTAGGCTGTTACCGTGGAACATACGAATTACCTAAATTTTATTTGGATAGGTACTAGGTGGGTAGGTTGCCGGGTCATGCCGGCCATAAAGAATATCACCACCACGACTCTTCCCGTGGGTGTCGTACGAAGCGACTGAGGGTCTAGTCAATAGACCAGGGGATACAGTGTGCCTCGGGGCGCCGCCTGGAGTGTAAACAGGGGCGCCGCGAGGCACTTCTGTTTTCTAAAATTAAAAGATATTTATTAAATAAGCAAGTCGACACTTCAAGTGAGAGTAAGCACCTACCGAGCATCATTTTCTGTTACTATATTTTCATATTTTTTGACAATTTTAATAAGTGTACGAGTATCTATTCTTGTGTGTCAATATTTTTGTTTTCATATTATTACACACATATTTATACTAGGCGCGGGGACAGAATACTAAACCTGCATAGCGAACTGAAAAAGTTTGGGAACCTCTGCACTAGACCCTTAGCACAGAATAAATAATAGTATACGTCCCTCGGTCGCTTCGTACGACACTCCGTACCTTCCACCCAGTAGACGGCGATAGGTTCGACACCTACGACGGTGGTTCCTCTGTCTACCTCCTCGGGAATTATTGACGTGAGAGAAAAAAGGTACTAAATGCGCTGCCTACTCGTATTTACCTACACATTTTGACGGTCCATATGAGGCCACTCGGCTTTATGTACAGTCTTTACTTTACACGTTGTCTGTTTTATTTACACTCGAGATCTACGAGTGATTCGATTGTTTGTCGGATTTGGAAGGTGAAGGTGAGTGAACTGCGGGCCGACGTGCGCCATCGGTCGTTACGTGGTCCCTTATAGGTGCCGGTCCATCACCGGCCACCGTTACCGATACGTCATTGTACCTTAATCGTTTCACAAAGCAGAGGCGCTTGTGTACACGACACGAGCCCAGCCTAGGCACTTTGTTCTCACTCATCTATAGCATTACCTACGTGAGAATGTCTTCTCGGAAGCGTCTTGAATTAGAGGGACATCACGAAACGTGTAGATGGTACAGGCAGGCGAGTGCCGAATTGCCGATTCTGTCGGTCGCGGTTGTGTCGTGCACAGCGGGGTCTCGGGGCGGCGGAGCGGGCCCGCTAGGCGCTGTAATAACATAACGGGTGGCGAAGGCGCGGGCTGTGACATCTTGATAGCAGTGGTCGGTCGCGCCTGCGTCGTGCGACGAACGATGAGCGAGGCAGCCGCCGCCAGCTATCACTGCGGGCCTCTACACCACCCACCACCCAAAACCCACCAGACTGCCGACTCACCAGACCTTCTCGCTTTGTCGTGCAAACAACTGTCGTGCGTCTTTCTTGGATTGTATTGGGTAGGTACAGGTACTTATTCATATAAACTAAATTATCTCCGCTCAACTGGAAACATTTACATGACTTTACGTTTACTGGTAGCGGAATTCGCCCGAAGAACAAGTGAAGTCGCAGCACCTACTCCGGTCCAACAGGCTCTGATTTGATACGACCAACCAGACAGCTGGTGTAGGTACAAGTAGATGCATTACATTCGTCGTGGAATGCAGATGAGAAGAGAATGCTTGTCACGTGTCCCGTGCTGACTCGTGCCGAGTCCACTAAGATAAGATAAGAAGTCAGTCACACACACGTAACTCACGGTCACAGGCTTGTTTATACAGTAATCCCCCGCTTTACGTGAGGGATGCGTTCCAGAGGAAATAGCTTTAAGCAAATTTCGCGTATATTGGGTTTCCTTAAAAACAATACATAAACATACTAAATCAATTTAATTTTATTGCAAAATACTAAGTGATACATTTTGAGCTTCGGTTTTACGTAAATACACGTCCAAAGTCTTTTGGGTAGAGTTTTGTTTACGTTCTAGTCAGAGCGAACATAGAGAAGGCAGGTCGCACCAGAAAACAGTTTGTGGGGAAAGGAATACCGCAGTCAGTGTTTGCAGAAATCGCGTAAAGCGGGGCAATTTGAAATTCGCTTTGTAACGAATCCGCGCAATACGAGGTCGCGTAAAGCATCACTGTAGTTTATGTGTATTAAATTAAATGCCCTAGGTATTTGGCGAGCGTGACCACGCCGCCGCTTTAAGACTTGTATTGTTGTATGTACAATGAACCGTGAGCGGATAGAGACAGTCCGCTGTGTGTGTAAACGTACGGTGCGTACGACACGTAACGAGTAGGTACAACTGAACGAGATAACGTTATCAGACTACGGAGCAGTAACAAGGCACAAAGGAGCAGCTAAGTGGCCCGGGAAGAGCGGCCCTCTCACCGGCGGACATTATACCCGACAGTCGGTGCGTCACACCGCAGGGCGACGCGACGCGGCTGCCCTCCGTCGAGTGCCTCTCACACTAAACTACGAGTGTGTACTATACTCAATATAAACAGTAGCCCGACTTCTGACGAAGCTTTGGAGCACATCACGTCGCGCGTCACGCACGTCACGCTTCTTGTTACTCGTACCTTTGTCCACAAGCACATAGGTACTCGTAGGTTGAGATATTCAATTAGGACACAGTGTCGGTGGCATCACGGAGTAACGGATGGTTTTTTGCGTCTAAATGCGGGAACAACAACGTGTCGGTGTGTTCACGCGCACAACGCACCCTGTGAGCGGAACGCGCGGGCTGATAGATTACGGTCGGTGCGGGCCGCCGCTCGCCGCTCGGTGCGCGCGCGCCACCTCTCGCCTGGCGCGGCGCCCGCGCCCGCGCGGCCGTCGACCCCGCACCGACTGCACCGCGCCCTGCGAATGCACTTCACTCGGCACCTCACTCCACACTCGGCACCTTGCCACTTTACACTGTGCTGTAGCAAACGAGTTCTGTAAATGCTCACTCACTTTTATAAAGACAAAGACGTAAAGTATGTACCTAAGTACCTACATAATGTAAAATATTTTAATTCTGTTTATTAAAGCATTAGACACTTATATTTGTAAAGGAGAACGAAATCTAGAAGTACGCGCTCTCGTGATTTGATCTAGCTGATGTGTGATAGACGAGGACGAGTGAAGAACCCGTCCTTTAACACATTCAGCGGCCACATACAGTACCTCTACTCTAGGTACTACTTGCGCTGTGACTGTGCGTCAAATCTAAATAAGAGTGAAGGATCTCACAGACAGCCGCGGCCCGAGGCGTCTCTGTTCGCGCGGCTACAGGTGCCTCCGCTGCTGTCTGTGTGTGAGAGAGAGCTTATAAGTAAATGACACAACAAAATAAGAGTAAGGACCACTCGTCGGTGTGTCGGCGTGGTATGTGTCAGTGGCATGTGGCATCAAGTGGCATGTGGCGAGCTGTAAATGGATCACGAGTCGAGTGGCAGCAGTAAGCGGGCACTCGAGCGAGGGCCCGGCCCGGCCCGCCGCCGCGCCGCCCGCCCGCTTACCCGCTCGCCCCCGCCGGCCGCTGTAAACTGAATTATTTGTGACTTTTTAAGGCGGTTAAAACTTTTTAGTGATTTGAAGGCAGTTTTTATTTTTCATTAATATTACAGTCCCCTATTCTTTTTACTCGCTCTGGCTCTTTAGTCCTTCTCCTGCCGAATCATATTTTTAACCGATTTCAAAAAAGGAGGATATCGGGAGGGGATTCGCTGTGCTCTCATCCGTTATGGACTTCCGATGTCCATCTCCGAAGTGCATCATCAGATCTTGACCACCCTGGAGGTACTTAAATCTAAATCCGTTCAAACTGTGTACCACAGTGTCCGCAGCGGCCGCCGGTGACGCGTGTCCCGCCGCCGGCCGGCGCCGGCGCAGCGCCTGCTGATAGCGCCGCGCGGTGGCGGCGGCGGGCGGCGCGGCGCGGCGGCGGCCACGGAATGCGCGTTTTGTAATCGATCTCTTGCTGAAGTGCTGATCATTGTAGGTGCCCTATATTTAGAAGTTATTGGTATCTTCGTCATAATTTACAAATACACCGGGATGCAAAAATAACGGGTTACTTAAAAAAACTATGATATTTCCTTAAATATATGAGATTGATTCATCAAATTGTACTATGTTGAGAATGACTTATTAATACATAAACAAGTACACTATTTAATGTTAATTTAAAAAAAAACGTAAAAAACATTTCTAACTTATAAATATTGTTTATGGTTTTCCTCATAAATATTTTATTTTTATATTTTAATACTTAGTATTACCTCCACGAGCCCATACGAGTATAAACACTTCAGTAACACGATGTGGCATGCTATGAATCAAATTTCTAATACGATTTTGGTCAATGTTTGACCATTGTCCAACTAGCGCATTCTTCAACGTGTGTGAGGTAGCTGAAGCTGGAGCTGGATTGCGTTGTCTAACGCGTCTTCCGAGCTCGTCCCGAGCATGCTAATGGGGTTATAGTCTGGGCTGGGAGCTGCCACTCCATGCAGCTGATACATACATCTTGAATGTACGCGTTGACCAAATGAGCACTATGTGCAGGCGCATTATCGTGCATAAGAATGGAATCTGCTCCCACATTGACTGAGAGGGCCAGCATGCTCATTTAAAATCTCCTCTACGTATCTGAGAGCAGTCAGAATACCTTTTTCTATCATCACTAACACCGTACGACTTCCTGAAGATATTCCAGCCCACAACAATACTTATCCTCCACCGAATGGCTCCGTTTCTTCGAAACATGCCTGTTACTATCGTTCTCCTGGACGTCTATATACTCTTCGTCTCCCATCGTGTGTAAATAAACAAAATCTGGACTAATCGGTAAACATAACCTGGACCAATCTTCTTCTGTCCATCGGACGTGCTCTCCACCATACCTTAATTTGGCAACTCGATGCCCCCTGTTAAGTTTGGGGCCATTTGCTGGCATATAAGTAGAGATGCCACGAATATTCGGCTACTATTCGGTATTCGGCCACTTTTTTGGTATTCGGTATTCGGCCGAATAGTGCGTACTTTTCGGCCGAATACCGAAGACCAAATCATGAAAAAAAAAACCACATATTACTCAAGATTATATGTATTCTATTACCAAATTACAATACTTTAGTAAGTAAAATTGATCAATGGTAGGTTGTGATGGATAATATATCATAATATTCCCATATAGGCGTTTTTTATTAATTGGTGTCATTTTGTAAACCTTTTAACGAACAAACAATTGTATAAGAACTATTCTCTGCACAATATTAATGTTTTATGTATTATTATGATCTGACAAAGCGTGCTGTGACGTGATTTACTCGCAATTGAAACAAATACCCGCCCGTCGCTCCCGTATGCACCGTAATGAGACAGGTTGCAGCCTGTCTATTACGAGTTTACTCCCTCGGCAAGCATGTATTTTGTGCCGAATATTCGGCGTTTCGGCCGACAGCGTTGCCGAATATTCGGTATTCGGCCAAATCACTATTCGTGGCTACTCTACATATAAGGCTTCATATCAGTTTCACGAAGTCGTCGCAGTATTGTGTCAGAGTTCACATTGTTGTGTAGAACTTCTTGAAGTGTGTTTCGGACCTGAACAGCCGTGAGATGACGGTTTAATAGCATAGTGCTCACGACGAAGCGGTCATCTCGAGTAGTCTTGGCCTGCCATTTCCTGGTCTTCTGATGTTCATGCTAGTCTCTTGAAAACGCTGGAGTACTCTTTGGACCGTAGATAACGACACTACCACTGTTCTGGCAGTACTACGCTGACTTCTTCCTTCTTGTACCACAGTCATGATTCGTGTACATTCTTCAGGTGATAGTGACATGATGCTGCATTTAGCGGTGAGATTTTAGTCAAGGAATTGTTTAGAATGACAACTCGGTTTGACATAATTGTAGTAAAAATAAAAGTGAACAAAAAAGTTTTTGTTCTTACTTCCAACTTTTATTATTTTCCAAAATTCGTTTTTTTTTTAACCGAAACTTGTACAGATGCAACTATAACTCTACAACTTGGGAGATATCACGGTTTTTCCGTCCTAGTGTATTATAATAATACCTACATTTGGGCGAAGCGTCAAATAACTGATAACTTTATTAACTGATAACTTTATAACTGTGCTACTAGAGAACGTGCATAAACTAAAATACTTAGGTAGGAATGAGGAATCAATGCGACCATCGAGCCGCACCCGGCGGCGGCCAGCCGGTGGCGGCCCGGCCCGGCGCGGCGGCCCGGCTCCGAGCGGCACACGACTCACGCGAAGGTCCGGCGCCGAGCTGACACAACGAACCGCAAGCGCAATACATACGAGTACATACAAATGACTCGATTGGAATGCCGTCAACGCGCAGCTTTCCCTCCGCCCGCCCCTCCCCGACCCCTGCCCCCTCCCTCTGCCGCCGTCCCTAGTGCACGACACAACGCGAGAGCACACAGCGCAGGCGCACGCGGCGGTGAAAGTGATGAGACGCGAGGACGGCCTCGATGCCAGTGTTTGCATGACAGGCCAGGCGCGCGCCACCCACAGCCGACACTACGGTACGGTCCACTCTACGCTCAACTTTCGGAGCCTTTCGCGAGGTCGCACCGGTCTGCTTTGGATGCGCGCCACGTGCCCCTCAACAAAGGAGGCGTCTGCTATGATTGCGTAATGGGGCCGAAATTCATGGAGAAAGTTATGCAGACTTGCTTAGATACGGAGGACCGTTGTATGTCACAATATAAGGATGACGCTGTATACAGAACCCAGCTGACTGGTTTACTGAATAGCGGTGTCATGCGATGGAGCTTCCACTGCGCAGAGAATGTGAGAGCGGCGTATTCGACGATCCTATCTATTGTTGTAGTGTGCCTTCGACAGTCGGGCGGCGGGAGCGAGTGGGAGTCGAAATGGCTCCGCTATAGCTCGCTATGGCTTTCGACTCGTAATTAAATCGATCCGGTCAAGTGAGAGAGAACTCCGCGACTACTCGGCACGAGAAGACGACACGACTAATGAAGTGAAGCCAATTCGCAGCCACCTCTATATTATTTCAGTTAGGTTAGGAACGGACTGGACGCTCGGATACACTGATGATTTCAATGACCGGGCGGAGAGGGCAACGGGGCAAGTTTTTATACTGCCAAGCGGAAGTAGCTAAGCCGCTGTAGAAAAGTGGCAATTTTTTTTCCTATCGATATATGTATTAGGTACTTCTAAAATCAGCTTTTTAGGTAGTGTGTGGTAAGTAAGAGTATATTAGGGTGGTTCTGGTAGGGCCGCCAAACCTAATTCTAAAACCAAATGAAACTGTCACGCTGTATCATAATATGCTCCCGAGTCGAGTGATGGTTCGTTTATCGATATCTGTACTTAGCGAGCGCCGCGCTCACACCGGTGCCTGTTTAGTAGAAATAGTGAAGCGAAACGTACAAAGAATACACGTCAAAAAGTAGCTAGTTTCCTAGCCACCATTTTTTGCGTTTATAGCTAAAATGTCTACAAAAGTTGCTGAATCTAGCTATAAGGTAGACAGCACCGTGTCCGCGCAACAAGTGTTCATGAATTATGTATTCTGATAAAACAGTTACTCGTACCTACGAGCTGTCTTCGTGGAGATTACTGGAGACGGACGCAGGGCCGGTGGCGATGGCGACGGCGGCCCGAGCCGAGCCCGACCTTTGCCACGTGGGCCGCCGCGGAGTCCCACGATACGACCGCTCGGCTGAAGTGATCACACATCACACGAGGAGAACATGAAGCTTTGCATGGTAACCAATACTCTACCGGTAAGTAGTAGAGTAGCTACCTTCTCAATTGTTATCAGAAATATGAGACTGTAAATCGATCTGACACACAGAATCGTCGTTAAATTGATCGCTTATATCAAAACTTGAACTTATTCTTGAATTTGTCGATAAATAAAAAGTATTTGCTTCGCTGTATATAACTCGGCGAACGCTACGTTTACATCCTGTATTTTCATACTTAACATGTTAATTATGGTAAATGTTATTGCTGCGAGCGAGAGCACCTAGGTGCGTGCTGTGTGTAGGTGCTCCGCTCCCGGCCTCTCGGAGCGTGACAGGAAACAAGAGTCCGAACGAGTTTTTGTAATGTTATACTGGTGAAATGAAACAGCGCGTCCACCGCGCCGCCGCCGGTGTGCTGCGGGGACCGGGAACCCACTGCTCTGTACTCGACGCCGACGCAAAAACACACGGTTACATACAGGAATTACCTGTTCGAGGCGGTCGCCACAGGGCTCGCCGCGGCCTCGCCGCCGCCGATACGTCGGCCCCGCGCGGTGATCGACACCATGTCGTCTTTTCATAAGAAAATAATCGTGTTCGTAAATTTGAGAAACATAGTTTCCGGACAATGCCTCTATCGATGTACCTCGGGGCCGGGACGAGAGGACACTCACGTATAGTATAAGTACCTCTACGTATAGTACGATACATACATTACGAAGCGAAGCCCCGGCCCCGCCGCGTGATCTCCGGAGCCGTCCAAAGCGGCTAATTGTTAATTATGGTGTTGTGAATCCTCCTTAGGACGATTACTTTCTTCTTTTTTAATCTATTGTTTGTATTGACAGTGACGAGCCTAGGAGAATAAAAGACGGTGGTTTTCCTCGTGTGCTTTATCGTTTTAATTATTTTAAATAAACGCACCGCACACATTACGACCACCGAATAGGGCTCGATGAGGACGCGCCGGAAACCGCAATGAAACTAGATATTTCTTGCGTCCGCGCCGCCGTCGCCCGCCGCCGCGCCGCCGCACAGGTTAGCCAACTAAACTACTGCACAATATCACAGCAGTTACTCTTAGTAGGTAGTGAAAACATGTAACTTGACTGACAGAATAGGTTTACTATATAGTTATAACTACTAGTAAAACCCTTTTTAATGCATCAACTGGGTTGAGAGCTGAGAGTCCACTGTGTTCACGATAAATGTCACAAGTAAGAGCAACAAGCAGCGCACACGCAGCCTCGCACATGTGCCGCGCGGCCGCGCCGGCGCGTCACGACGGCGACTCTCATTATCATTACTTATTAACGATGCACACAACTGCAGCGCAGACCGCGGTCGTTTCATTGCAAATAAATAATTTATGTATGTTTCTACAATTCCAATGGGCTCCGTGCCGCGTGACATTGTGATGCATCTTAATAAATGTAATGTCAAATGTCATTGTTGTGACTCTCGCACTTTGTGTGTGAAGGGAAGGAACTGAACCCTGCGCGATAAAGATCCTCGGAAGCACCAAAGATTTTGGAAGTCTCCCTGTGATTCTGTTACGTTACTTACCACTAGACGTTACATGTTCTCTAGTCTCTAGGTGCAGAAGCTTACCATAAGTAAAAGCTCGGCGGAGTAGTGACTATGAGTGCTCTCCGTCTCCGGTGCGGTGCGGTGAAAGCTGCGCGTGATCATGTGATGTACCTGTTATGTACGAGTATAGTAGAGTAGGTAGTGCTGTACTGCAGGCTGTAGGCAAGGAATGCTGAAGTAAAGGCCGCCGGCGGCGGGGCGCGGGGCGCGGGGCTAGGGTTGCCAGGTGTCCGGGAAATCCGGGATTGTCCAGGAATTTTGTGTCTTGTCCTGTGTCCAGTGATCATACATTACTGTCTAGGAAACAGGGGCGCCGACTCGGTGTCAAGTTGTCGGCCTAAATCGAATTCAAAAAAGGACTAGATTAGGCCAGAAAGAATATAGGGCTAAATAATACTTGATTAAAAAAAAATTGCTTATTTCTTATCGTAAAAATTATTAATGAAATCCAGAAATATTTTTAATCCCAAAGAAAGTGACTAACTTGACTCACCGAGCACTACGGGTTCTATTCTGGTCCAAAGAAACAAAAACAACTTTGTGTATGAAAGTATCTTAAAAATGAATTTTCTACTTTTTCCTCAGAGCGTTGGAAATGTCCTCGGCGCGCGCTCGTCCTCGGGCCCGGCCGGTCTCCGTCGGACTTGTCCTATTGATGTAATTTCTTCTTCAAACGATAGATAGGCAGTTCTCCGCATTACTAAGTGGGTTTGGTCGATTTCGGCGCGGGTCTCGTGATGGATCTTTCCAAGGCCAAGTATATATGTAGTTCAATAATTTTTTACCGTAACTCGAGAAATGTCCAGTAATCGGTGAACTTAGTCCGGCAACCCTGCGCGGGGCGCGGGGCGCGGGGCGGGCAGGACCGGCTCGGAGGCCGTGAGGCCGCCCGCGCCTTCAACTGGATTATTATTATAGATAAACCGTCTCCGCCGCGGAAGGCACATACTCGTACGTACTCAGTCTTTATACGATGCCGAAGTGCACCTCACTGAACGTAGACGGATATCACAGTTCAAAGCCATTGTTTGTTCCTCGCTGTTCGCTCGGCGGATTAGAGATTATCATATTTATTTGTCGCATGAGCAGGAGCATAGGTGCAATGAGTAAGGGTGCAGTAATATAACTTATTATAGTCCGGGAGTCAGGTCCTGGACCGGGGGCTTTAAGAGACTCAATGTTCGTACAGGTTACACCTTGCAAACGTTTGTGGTTTGAGCCGTTTCCAAGCAGCGTATTGCTACCTTGCGGTAGCGGCCGAAAGGGCCCCGGTACCGGGCGGTAGATTTCACGGGGCGGCGTTCATCGGGGTAGCAGGGCGGGCGGCCGATTGCACATGATGGTATAAAAAACCGCGTGTATCATATCGTAAAATTATGCCGATCACAAATGTAAATGATTTAAAAAACTCTCTGCGCGACATTTTTTATATCATATTGCGAAATTATGCTGATTGAAGATGACGAATTAAAAACATCTCACTGCAACATTTAATCATATCGTGAAAACATGCTGATTACGAATGGAGAAAAAAAAGGCACTCATGCGTACGTGCGTCGCGAGGGGGATACATATTACAACTTATCATATTTTGTCAAGCCCGGGTTCAGTCAAGGACTGTAACTCTGTAACACGACGTCTACCCAAATGAACCGCGAGTGACTCCACGTCGTCATTTTGTTTTAAATTTTAAGTTC
Source organism: Hofmannophila pseudospretella (assembly GCA_947369225.1). Classification (NCBI taxonomy): domain Eukaryota; kingdom Metazoa; phylum Arthropoda; class Insecta; order Lepidoptera; family Oecophoridae; genus Hofmannophila; species Hofmannophila pseudospretella. The sequence goes on along the minus strand of OX376314.1, from coordinate 16,049,089 downwards.
TGCCTTCAGCTAGTCTTTTGTATGGAAGAACTCTTAATTTATTAATTAGGGCTTCGAGGTCACCTCATGTCAAACTACCTACACCTGCAAGTTGTTTTTTTGACGGGTTTAACTAAAATTTAGCTATTTATTTATATTATCTTTATTGATTTTAGTTTGATTTAAGTTTGTTTGTTCATGAGTTACATCTCCAATTATGATAACGATGTATGTATGGAGATTAACTAACGACAGTGTCTCCATGACTAGAGGTCGTCGCTAGAGGCTCTGCCTGTCTATCGGTATTTTATAGGATACATTTCGGAGAGTGCGCATCGGAATTGCACGACCTAATTCCAGCATCTCCATTCCGCCTTCGGACTACCAGGCGCGGGGAGGGGTTCCATCCTTATGTTGTAGATATCCCATCTGCTCGTACGAAGCGATTTGCTTCTTCGTTCATTATGCGAACGGCTAACGAATGGAACAGCCTGCCGGCGTCGGTATTTCCCGAAACCTACAACCTTGGGATCTTCAAGGCCAGAGTGAATAGGCATTTACTGGACCCGCATGCTCCATCGTCGACCTCATCGTCGCTTACCATCAGGCGAGATCGAGGTCAAATGCGGGATTAGTAGTACATAAAAAAAAAGATCAACACGTTTCTTCAAGCTCACGTGTCCACATTTACCGGTACACGAGCGCGGTCACTCGAACTCGCACGTCTATAAATATGTATTAATAACTTGCGTATTTATGACTGTCCGCATCGCGCCTTTGTTTTACGGCAAAATTAGTTGCGGGAAATATCCGCCAACGGGCTGCCGCGGGCTCGGCCACCTCCGCTGAAAACTGAAGTCGTATATAGCGGCCACTGCGCTACGGTTCTCATTATGCTAATACAGCTATTCCTATTTCAGCTTATTTCGAAACGAATTGCATCCTCTAGTTCTGTGAATAGACACTTACGCGACGCTACGCATTTTATAGAATTATCAGTTCATTGTCTGGTGACGATAATAATATAAGTAGGTATGTTTAATAATTGCAATGAGCGGCGGGGCGCGGGGAGAGCGACCCCGCGGGAGAAACCCCTCGCATACTCGTATAATGAGCCCGCGTGCCCGTGTACGGCGCGGCACCGGTCCGCTCCGCTCCGGCCGCTCGGCTGCCTCCTTCCTTAATATTCTCAGCCCGCTTGTACAAGTGAGCCTCATTCGAGCTGCATGTTAATAATTTGCACGCTATGAATAGATACGAGTGGCAGAGTGTCGCTCGACCGCGCATCACTCGCGTTACGATACGGAGAACGGGAGCAACAACTATTGATGAAACATTAAATATGGACACTTGACGTCAATGTAGAATTTGTAGTAATGTCGCGCTCTGAAGTGGGAGGTGGGCGGGAGTACTCCGAGTTGTGTGGCAGGAGCTTTTACGGTACCTAATAGAGATTAACTCTATTAGTAAAACTCGTAAAACAAGTAAAACTCGTCAAAACTTTGAAACTCACGATGAACATAAGTTATCAAAGGAGGGGAAGCGGGACGTCTGGAATGCGAGGTCGGGCAATGTGGACAGTGTACGAGTGCCAGGAATCGCCTGCCGGTGTCGGCCGGCCGAGCGGGGGCAGAGCCCCGCGCGCACCGGGCCTCTCCCGACTCGCGAAGGCCGAGGCCGAGACGGCGCAAATGTCCGTCGACGCGTCGAGCCGTCCTCGGCTTTATTTCACGATAAGAATAATAAAACCGTCGCTCCGACTTACGAGCGCCACGCAAATGGCCGGTTTATACGACTTCGTAAGGACCACGTCCCGCGGGAGGAGGGCCGCTCAGTGCTCGCGGACGTGGCGGGACGGTGGTGACCCGCCTGGACCGGACTCTCCCATAGAAACTAAACCCACGCCGATTTTTTTATGGTACGGTACAAGTGGGTAGATTTCTATTTTGACTTCACCACGAAAATAAACTACTCACGTAGGTTACTCACCTACTCGTTTGATCGGAAATTATTATTTGACGGAAACCGTGTTTACTGACGATAGAAATAGGAAATGTAAATATAATAGCCGAGTTCTAATTAACATTAGATTGGACGGGCAGGTGAATTGTTAACTAATGAAATCTCGCATTACAGATAATGGGTAACTTATTAAATTAAAAAAAGAATGTTTCGTACTTAATATTCTTCGTTTTATTATTATAGGTACTTACTCGTAATTCCATTTTTAAACGAGTGCTAATATACTTACACCGGTTTTTATCTTCTTTTTGTATTAAAGGTTAAGATACAAAAGGTAAAGTTCTGTGACTGGTGTCGCCGTGAATAGCCTGTTAACTTGAATCCCGTACAGTTCGTATATAAGTACATATAATATACTGTACCTACTCATAACTCCATGGTGAGATAAGCTCTACCTGTGTACGCCAAATTTCTTGTTGTTGTTTTTTCATTTGTGATTTATGTGAGCAAATAACTAGCCTACACTACACCAGGCCGGTGTCAGCACTCCGCGCACATTTATAAAAAAAAATCATCATCTTTTTGTTACGAAACTTTCCCATTATGATCTTCCTATATGATCATTGGCGGCCACATTGTATGCGCCCGCTGCAGTTCAGATATGCACGGCTGAAATAACAGTCCAGAGAAATAACTTTTATAACATTTGCAATTCTGATGCAATCGTTAAGTAGGTTAGGTACGTGTACGAATATTTATTGCGAAACGATACTGGCAAAAACGAATGAGTAAGTCGGATTCGTTTCCGAGTAGTGTAGTGCCATAAAACGTTGTGTTGTGTTCAGTAACCGGACGCGGGTGCACACACACACACACACACACACACGCAGTGAGACAGACAAAACATAGAGCGGAGTGATTAGCGAGCGTCTCGGAGGAACAATACTTACCGGAGATGTTGTTTATGTTACGGACAGATAGGTAGAGTAGCACAATGCTAAACCAATTAGAACAGTTAATTGGCTCCGTCTCTACGCGGCCGCGGGCACCAACAGGGGTGTTGGCTACCAGTGGGCACGGCTACAGCCTGCAGAGTGGAGTGCGAGTGGACCGTACGAGTACAGACCTTCACCCTCTATCCTGAGCATTGTCAACTCACCACTCGTCCGTCCCACGTTTTACATTTTCATTGTAAATCTATTTCTCGTATTTCACATCACACCACACCTATATGGAGCGTGCATGCAAAGGAAAAGAAAAGGCAGACGACACGTATGTGTTTGTCACGTGACCGTGTTGCGTCTAGTTTAGTTCTAAGAATTTGTCAATTTCAGAGAAAGTGTCCACTAGAAATAATAAGTGTATACATATAATACCTATCCGTTCGGACAAGATACTCTCGTGAAACGCGTGTCTAGCTATAGGAGGACGAGGGGGGGGGGGGGGGGGGGGGGGGGTCGTCGAACCGGACAGAATAACAAAGCTCGTGAGTATTAGCGAGCTCGACTATTTGTGTAGAGAGTGACTCGACTGAAGCGTAATAAATTATGAGGCGTAATCTTGTTATGAAAGTTTGATGCGCGAAGTGGCGCGGAGCAGTGATATGACACAAAAATGTGCGTAAGCAGCTCCCCGGCCCGTCCCGCCGCCCCGCCCGCCAGCTGCTGCCCCGACCCAGCACGGCACAGCTCTACATGGCTCTACCGATACCAACTATAGCGGTGCTGTTGCTTAAATTGTGAGATGCTAACGTACGAGTGACTGAATTGTGAGCAACCAGTACCACCAGTACAATGTATAGCTAGTGTTACACTGGTTCACATCAACCAATATAAGGAAATACAGATGAGAAAGAAAGAATAGATATTTGGTTAGTTTATTTGTTTGTTTATTATAATACTCGTAGAAAACAGTCGACACGAGTCACGTCACGTCACACGTTCAGAAGATAGGTAGCTAGACGACGCACCTGACCCGTGTTACATGTTTTTATTACGTTACATTACACCCGAACGGATCATTGTCTGTGGAGCATTATGTAGATACTGGTACGTACGTCGTCGCCGCGAACTGGCGGACACGGCATTGCGCAGCACTGGCCGGCCGCACTGCAGTGTGGTGGTCGGGCAGTCGGTCGCCGCGCCGGGGGAGCTGTCCACAGACCGTAGTGGGGCGGCTCGTAGACAATATCGGGATCATTCGGCATTACATATTACAATTGTGCCACATGGTACAATTGTTCTCCGGGTCTATTTAGAACGATTTGAGTCCAGAGCCGAGAGGTCATGCCCGTAGGCGTATTTTTCAAAAAGGTGGCCAAAATGTATATATTTTTAATTTTTGGCCAATTTTGAAGATCTGGGTGTCGTTTCTGGCTCTGTATTGGGTGAGGATTTCGAATATATTCTCTGAAAAGACGTACCAAGTTCAGAAAATTCTCTATTCACAATATTTAAGTAGATTTTTTAACATTATCCATTATGTCGAGAGGTTTGTATTTCTAACCGATTTTCGTGTCTGGACGTGTTTGAGATGATAATGACGAAAATAAAGATTTAATAAAAAAAATTTGAGAAATCTATTTAATTATTGTGTGCGGCGTGTTCTGGGCATGGTATGTCAGTTTAAAGATTATACTTGTAATTCTCACCCCAAATATAGTACAAAATGATACCCCAAACTTTAAAAACGGTAAATAAAAAGAAAATCGTTAAAAATCGGCCGTCAATTTGAAAAATGGCGTTATTTTGAATCTTAAGGGCAGGATCTTTCGGTTCCGCGACTCAAATATTTAGTTCAAAATCACAAATTCAAAAGGAATTCTACGCTGCGCAGCATGTTTTTTTTTAAATTCCACCATCTACAATCGTGCCCTAATGCCGCCCCCCGAAACCTGCCGCCCGGGACCACGGCCGGGGGCCCCGCTCCAGCACCTGCCACGCTACGCCATTCACCGCGACGGACGTTTCGTACCTCGTTGCATGCTAGCTTACGACTCTCGGAGTGACTGTATAGTAAGTAGTACGAGTACACACTAGTGATACATACATAATACAGTAAATGTATAGGTACTCTATGCAAGTCAGTATCTCACGTGAACTCGTGAGCTGGATATTTGTTTTATGAAGCGAAATCAAACACTCCACCCGACTCCATCGCGACGAGCCACTCGCTCCTCCGGACACCTACCTACTTCGGAATAACAGTGAACTATGTACACCGATGGTATACTCGTACAAGACACGCGTAGCCTGAACGATTGTTAACTGTTGGTCCAACACATATTTCGTCTAATTTATTGTCGTCGTTCAAAAAGCCATGGACACCGGCGCGGCGGCGCGGTGGGGCGGCAAACAATTCACGTCCGAATTTTTGTGGAAATTTGCGGTGGAAGCTGCCGTGCCGGTTGCGCACGCCGCGTGGTCGACGCCGCGTGCGGAGGGGAGGGTCTGCGAGTGCGAGAGCGCCACACCGCCACACCGGCACACCGGCACACCGCCGCCACACCGGCTCGCGGGGAATGTTCCGCCCGAGAGAGACCTCGGCGAGACAACGCACTGCGCCGGGACTTTGCACTTCACGGGATACATCGATATCACTTGATAATTACTCGTATTAACCCGGCGAGAAAAAGAAAAAGAGTACGGAAGAAAAAGGATGGGAAGTAACTAAAGAATTACAATTTAGGTTGATCCTCTAGATAGATGTCATACATACAACGTGTCGCGTTTTACGAATTATGTCAAAATAAGAACTTAAAAGTTTGCTAATGTTTTTTATACATAAAAATGCTATTTTTATATTCAAATTATTATTTATTTATAGATTATTTCATTTATATCGTTTGAAATAAGATTGTTACTATGTTTTTTTCAATAACTGCGCAGTTACATACTACCGTCGAATCGTCTCGAGATTGACCCAATGAAATCGACAATTATTGTAAAAAATCTCCAATCGATTATTTTTCCTTGAAATTGTGATGATGAAAAGTAAAACTCACGAATTTCACGACAAAAAATCGGAAATAATTGGTATTAATGACGGTGAATTCCGGGAAAAATAAAACGAAGTCTAAACATTTATGATTTGTGAGAAAAAAAGATTAAAATGGTATTTTTTCAGAACGAAAAATTATTCTTTTGAGAATGGAACCCTCGGTGCGCGAGTCCGACTCGCACTTGGCCGGTTTTTTTACAAAACGGAATGGAAATTAACTAATCGAAATTGTTAATCGATCGTTAAAAGAGTCGGACCGACAACGAGCCGAGCACCGAACGGACATCCCCGTATGACACACTACACAAACCGATAGAGGATCATCAGATAATGAATAAGGTATACAGCGAAAGACTGGGCAACAAAAAACTGTACACAAAACAAAATGAGCAGGGTCCAATTTACCACATCCTCGGCGGATTAATGACAGAATAAAAGATCTGAATTAATGACTTGTAGTTAACGGTCAGCAGTAACAGAGCGATAATAATATCGTGAATCGTGATTGATGCTGTAGTTTTCTTTTTTAATCTTGATTTAATTTAGGGATTTTCGTTCTTAACAACCTTTATTAAACCTTAAACATTATTGTAGTTAAAATCAGTCAAATTGTCTGCGGACGGAAACAGATTCGACTAGGTAGTCTATATAACAGTAGCATACTCGTACCTACCTACCTATAGTGATGTCACTTGCCTTTTAACGACCTATAATACCGACGACGTGTCGCTTTTTAAATGGAGCCTTCGGGGGTCCACCGGGGAGACAGGTAGGTACCTACTCGTGTGTAGAGTGCGTCGAGTGCGCGCGCGCAGAGCAGAGCTAACTAATAAAAGTAATGCGCGCGCGGTCGGACGCATAAACAAACAGGCAACGGATATATTTTTGCTTCCAAAGTGGGACGCGGATATAATGGGTTTTGAACGAGTCGCGCGTCGATCGCGGTCAACGAGCTTCGGCTCGAGCGCGTCGGACACACGTCGTCGGTCTGTCGTCCGCGGGCGAGGGCTCCGACGGCCGCCGAGTGCCGCACGTGTGCTGTTGAAAGGGGCCGGCTGGAGTCGGGGCCCGGCGCGTCACATCGCGGCGCACGAAGATTTATGCGCGTGTAGAGCGCACTTCAAAGAGCTGCGGTCGGACGCTCACAAGCTCGACGTGCGCGACGCATCAAACGCTTACTGTTTAGATATCTATATGAAAAGTTTAGAAGTTTTACAGCGTCGGTACCTGTCACCACTACCACCCTCCGGTACGTGTCGCGTGTCAAACGACTGATGCGCACCCCGAGTGGAGCAGTTATCTATGTGACAGATAATTGTCCCCCCGAGCGTCGCACGCGCACGCGCACGTGTGGTGTGCGTGCGGTGAGGTAACCTCGCGCTAATCGCCGCCGCACTGACGGCCCGGCTCGCTCTTGGCACTTGACACGGCCACACGGCCGCCATTCCGTGGCCGCCATCGACGCTGGACAAAAAATGTCACGTAAATAGCGCCGGTATAACTGCCGACCTTACATTGAACGAATCGAGTTCTCCAGCCAGAACTGAAACTGCAAGGAGCGTGTTCAGTGAGAATTGTAAAACGTTGATACCAACGTGAACGGACAGCCGGACGGCATCGGCAATAAAGGAAACTTCGCTATACCTGGATAGAGTCTCCAGCTTATCGGATGCTTGTCTCGTTTAAGGCACTTTAGGGGTCCATAGGTCATCATCACATTCATCGGCTCTAGACTCTCGCCTCTCGTCTTTTTCCTCTGAATATTTTGGATTACTCGGATGATTGTATTACATTGTATTGTACCTCTCTTTATGTTGTATGTTTTGTTTTTGTCCCGGGTGTGCAATAAAGTATATTTGTATTTGTATTGTAGTTATGAAAGAACGCGCGCCCGCGCTTAGGGTAGGGAACTAGGGAGAAATGCATATAGCATATGCACATAACCAAGGATGTAGTATGTAGTATACTTTGACGACCTGGCTGCGTCCGTCGAGATGTCCGTCGGTCGAGGATGTCGCTCTCCGCGCCGCCGCCGCCGCTCTTCGGTCACCGTGACTACCAGATACTTGAGGTGCTGCCGGGCCCGTGCTGGCCGAGCGGCTCCGTGCGGATCACGCGTACTGTTTACTACAGTGGTAGTAGTAGTGTGGACTGTGAGACGGTGGAGACGGAGACTGATGCCTGTGACGTCACGTGGTCACGTGGCGCGCAAATACTATAAATCATCACGAAAGACCGTGCGGCGTCGCGCGGCGCGGCGCTGTTCCTATTCCTGGCCCGATGGGGTATATTTGTTTCATCAATTTTTATTTTCGCCGAGCCATTATTAATCACCGAAGGGTATGACGCAAATACGCCGCTCGAGATTAATAAATTGAATAGACGCAGCCGCCGCTATGTTACGATTGAAACTTGATGTACGATGTAGTGGTACCCGGCGCTCTTAAGTCGAGAAAGAAACGCAATCTTCTCAGTCGGCCGCGGTCGGCGGACGGAAGACGTGAAATCATCTTCGACGAGCGAAGCCACAAATGGGACGCGACGATTTCCAGTACAAGATAATTCTGCCGGCGTTTTAATTCCTTCTGATAAGTACATTACAGCTATTTTGAGATTTATTTAGCCAAATAGGAAAAAACCGTCCGCCGTACCTGCCATGTGAACGCTTAACATGGTACCTACAGTAGCATTACAATATTTGAGCTTGTTGCAAGTAATACGTAGGTATGTATGTATGTAGTAGGTATATCGTATCGTATCGTATGCGTTGTGTGTCCTCTGAGCCGTGGCCGACCGAGTCCTTTACTGCGTCTCGAACGCGTCGAGTGGCCGCGGCGGAGCGGCGGCAGCGGCGGCGGCGGCCGAGCAAACAGGAGTGTCGTGCTCGTGTGGGGTAATCAGTTACCGTTTAGTACCGGTAGACCTCGGCTTAGTGCGTCTCAGTCTTGAGTGATTATGTGCTCGGAGCATGACATGACACGCAGCGCACTTGTTGCGGAGCTCGTGGTTACAACATTAGGTATCCGATGGAAACATTTGCCAGCGACACGCCTCGTCGGACCGTAGCCACGTTGCCTAATTACTTTGCATCGTTTACTCGTTTAGTACTACATAAACATCAGTACGAGTAAGTGGGACAGTCGGCGGGTCCCTACGCGCTACAGTGTGTCGGAGTGCCGCGGAAGGAGTCGGAGCGTGGCGATTTTCAGACTGTGACAACTCTAATTCGGGCGCCCTGAAAACAACGTTAATTTTTCAGGGCATCCGAGAGTCAACCTTGCGTGTCCCCTCGGCTACACTCCAGTTATTTTCAGACACAATGGGTCTCCAATGGGTCACGATCACAATTCACGAGTGTCTAAGCGTCCGGTGAAAGGTGGACAAAGCGATGAGACAGAACAAGCTCTATACTCTACACACGGGATCGTATCAGAAATGAGAATGCCGTCGTGGGCAGCGCCGCAGCCGTGGGAACACGCGCGGAAACCTTTGAATATTTAATGCGCGCGCGTCCATTACGCCGCGGTTGTGCCGTTAAGGCAGATTTATGTGCTCGGGCAGTCGGCTCGGTAGCGGGCCGCGGCCGTCCCGCGCATACGGACTCCGGACTATCGTCACGACAGAGCTCGACGAGGGGTTTCCAATAAACTCTAATAAATACCAAATTTGATGCAACATTTCTCGGGATCTGCCCGGATCCGCGGTCCGCGCTGTATGCCCGAATTTTTCGGAAAACCCTCATCGAACTCCGTCGTTGTAGCCGGTAGCGACGGTGGTAAACAATAGTTTGGGATACGTGTGCGTGCGCCATCGATTTAGATATATGGCTATGGTGTGCGCGGGATGAAGGACTATGAAGTGAGAGCATCGCCTGTGCCTGAGCACATCCAAGCAGCAGCAGCTACTGCATTCATCATCACATCACCATCAGTATAATTCGTGTCCTCGACGTTTCATTATTCGACTCATCTTTTGAACGTACATATTGCTATTTATTCGAACCATAATTAATAACTCTATGAAGAGGATCCACTATGGATGGAGGCGCAGTTCTATGACGTCCATTACTGTGTTGAGTGTGGGTAAATAGGTTCGATTTGATAAGACATTGTTATCTATAGCTAGTGGGTCCTGGAGTCCTGGATGAGCCGCGTGCGGCCAGGGCTCCGGAGGCTCGCACCCGGCCCCCGCCCCCGCCCGGCCGCGACCCGCGGTTAATTGGAGCCTCCCTGTACTACCTGTCAGACCCTCGTCTTCAGCACCTCACTAATAAACGGCGTCCACTTCACTTTTGCCACTCGAAGTTTCGGAGGTATAATTGATTATTTACCGTTGAAACCAATAATTTCTACTCTATACGGCAGTCAATTCACATTAATTATAGTAAAGAAAATGATTACCAACCAACTAACATAATAATCCAAAGGTCCGTGTTATCATTATGAGTATCATTAATGACAGAAGCCCTAGACGTGGCGCAAAAGAAAAGTGCCTTAGATTATCGGTATAAAGGAGTATTGAAATTCTATTCTAGTTTCTATATTCGATGTCAGGAGCTAAAGAGTTAATATTGCTATTTGTTTTTATTCAGGCTGTGCAAAATATTTGTGTTTTATTGATTTTCTATATGTATTTATTATGTTAGGCGGCATCTATGATACGATAAAAGCGTGTACTACACCGACGTACACGTAGAGGAGCGTCGAGGAGCCGGAGGACATACTCGCACGCTATCGTCGGAGCCGGTCATTGTTACCGTCACCGCCAGCACCGGCAGGTCCAGTGATCTACAACTTAATTCCGTCACATCCCTTAGCGCCGTTGAGATTACAGCTTCCCAAGGTTTTCTCATTTCTGACATCGCCTCATGTTTACAGGGTAATTTTCTGTTTAAGATTAATTATCCTGAATTATAATAGCCGTGCGTGCGTGGAGTGCGCGCGCTCATGTAACGTCCCAACTTCCAACTTTTGAGGATTCAACACAATATCTCCGAGTTCCAACGCACCCAGTTTCAAATGTGAAAGTACGTGAAAAAATATTCATACTTTTGTTAGGAAATAGTAAGACACGTTTCTGCTCTACACAATACATGCATTAAAAAGTAATAACACGTATTCCCTCCCGATGGCAGCGATGGATAGAATATTATAGTAACGGATGAAAAGGAAAGTAATGTAATGGAATGGTAGGTAAATAAATAAAAAGAAGTCCCCGAGGTACAGGCTCCTCCTAGTTGGATACTTTTGTAACTCTAATAGTACAAGTAAAACATATTTATTAACCCCCGACCGATCGTCCGTAACGTGTTATAACTTTGACACGTTTGTCTGTCTGTTTGTCTGTGGCATCATAACTTGATAACGTATCATCCGATTTGGTTCCGATTTTTTTCATTTAATAGAGAATTTTGTTAAGAGTGTTCTTAGCCATGTCTGATAAAAATCTGATCAGTGGTTTCCAAGATCTTGGAGTATCTTTGATGTCAGACGGGATCTCTGGAACGGTAACAGCTAGATGGTTCTAGTTTGAGCTCAAATGTTTAGGACCGTGTAGCCTTCCCGACATCTGGAACCTCAAGGACCTGATGATGACCAGGAAAAGTAAGGAAATCTCAACAATGGTAAGTCGGGGGTTTTTGAATTTTCAATTTAGAGTTATTTTATTCATTAACTACCTTACTTGAAACATAGGTGCTATATAGGCTCGCTATACAACTACTCGTAACGTGCATCTCTGCTGAACGTCCGTCAGGCTGGTGGCGGCGGCGGCGTTCGCGTGCCCTCTGCTGTGGGACAGCGCGGCGGACGCGGCGCGGCACTCACTATAGCCTGGTGCACGCGCCCACCGGCGCCGCGGGGGTACTCCGCGGAGGCGCACGCGCAAACCGGCTCGCGCTGCAGCTCCACCTCGGCGCCTGGAAGTAGTGCGTGCATCTCTAGCTCTTGTTTGGTATGATAGCATCAATAGTTTACTGACGAGCGTGTACTCGGCAGCTACATGACGAAGTACGTGGAGGTGCCGGCGTACGAGGAGCTCTACAGCGCGGCGTTGCGCGTTCGCGGGCGCACCGCGCCGGAGTACGAGACGCTGGTGTACAACGGGTCGCTGCTGCTGCCGGACGCGCGCCCGCCGATCGTCAGCGCGTGCCGCTGCCGCCCGACTAACATATTTGACGCTTCTATTATAGAGGAGCCGTAACGTGTGTCGCGTGTGTCGTGCGGTAGTCACCGGCGACGCGGCTCTCCTCGCGGCCGGACACTGGACGCAGCTAGTGCAGTCCGCGCCGCACCCGTGCTCGCCGGCGCTAGCGCCGTCCGCGCCGCAGCGGGCGCACCTTGACCTGCTGCTGGCGCTCTGAATCCTCTCCAAGCTGTTCTAGCTGGTGCGCGCGCACCTCGCCCCGCCCCTGGCTCCAGTCGCGGTCGACCCACATGAATATATATATATATTATAATCTCTTATTCTATATTGCGGTGCTCTACACAGGGTTTAATGTATGATCAGATAATATAAATTTTTAAGACCAATTGTAACACATGAAAAACAATAAATGGTATGAGTATGAGTATGAAAAGGACGATTGAAATTACTCTCTCAAATTAGAGTATTTTCATCAAAGGAAATGTTCCTCAGGTACCTAGGTGTTACTGTTAGAAAATATAATGTTTTGTTTTCCTTTTGTTCAGAAATACATTATTTAATTGACACTCTAGTCGATTAGAACATTTAGAACTATCGCAACCGAGTCTCCTCTCTACACGGACCTAATTTTTCCTGTGACTTTGCGCTTCGCCCAGCCGCTCGTGGAGTATGTTGTCATGTTGACGTCGACACTTCGCCCCGCGCGAGGGCGTCGTACTCGCTTAAGACCGTCCTTAGGTATTTAATAAAGTAGTAATTACAGCAAACCCCCCGCGGGGCTGCGCTGTCGATATCGCACCGGCGTAATTTGGACGTCGGGCGGCGGCGGCGTGGGCGGGCGCGCGGGGATCGTGCTCTTGAACTTGCGCCGGCGCCGGCGCCCAATTGCTCGAAGGTCGCGTTCGAGTGGTCGGCTCCGACGACTCCGCCGCGACTCGTGACTCCGTCGCGCCGTCGATAATCGTTCATCGTACTTTTACCGCCATTTAGGTCATACTCTCTAGGGAACGGACGGTGCCTACGAGCACTCTACCTGCGCATAGGTACCGAGGCCGTTTTGATTCCAAAGTAAGTATCTACTTGTCCCTGTGCGTATAATTTGTATGAACCCATAGGTACCGAATGTAGGGTACACGGCTGCTGACTCGGTTAGTGCCGCTATTAATGGTAGTGTTCCTGGTAATAAGTGTTATTCTATGTTCGGTACCAACTGACACCCGAGGGACACGGGCCGGCTCCGCGCAGATACACCGTCGCGCCTCGACCTTTGTACTATAACGTACCGGCGCGCGACGACGTCCAATCTAGTTCCAATTACTCACGTGATTCGGTTCGTGGATTAGGTTTAGTCTTAATTGGTTTAGTGACTCCCGGAGTCCGGACTCCTCCGGGCGCGCGCGCTCTCTGTGCGATACCACTAGATAGGTATGAAATGACTGCACAACTGTACCTACTCTGGGACAGTTCTCCTGCATTCCACAATTATTTGATTGAACGGTACGCGACGGCTCGGCACGGCATCACCTCCCCCCGCCCCCGCGTCCACCCGGCGAGTCACCGTCGAATTAAATCGCATTTTCATTCCAACGTGTACGGAAGCCGAGTTCACGTTTCAGCGCACTAGGACACCAGAGTAGATGTGCCTTTGCAAATTACACTGCCCGTTACTGATCGATAGTTAGTAGAGTAGAAAATTGAAAGACGGAAAACAAAAGTGTAATGTTAAGAAAATAATAAGTCATTACGCCCCCCCATTTGTTGCTAGAATTATCTGCTTGGAAAATATGGAAACCCCGTTTTGAACAGAGCTCAGTGGTGAAGGGTACAAGGCCATCTCGACACAAGAGACAAGCGCGTCTCCCCTTTTAAACTATGGTTCGGTAATACCGATGTTCTGGAGATTCTGGTTTTAGCATTTCGGCTTAGGTCCGGCCACGTTCCAACAAACAAGTTGTACATTTAGTTGTCAGAATCGACTCCTCGCTGTGTAGTAGCTGTAGTCAGACAGACGACGTGTGTCACTTGTTGGTGGAGTGTGCTCGTAACTCAGACGGGGGCCCGGGGCGGCGCTTGTTGGGTGACGAGGATGGGCGTCATGGGCAGATAATGTTAGCCACTTTCCGTGGTCGAACTTTTTGGCTATGTCGGGCGCCGTCTCGGGGCAGCAGTGTAGCGATCGAGAGCTTGTCTTCCCATGTGAGGCTGACGAGGTAATATTGGGCCGAATCCTCAAAATTGAATCTGATTTGACACGTTTGTCTGTTTGCCTGTGACATCATAAAACTTGACAACGGATGTTCCGATTTAGACCTGGTATATTTAGACCTGGTATATTTAGACCTGGTATATTTAGACCTGGTATATTTAGACCTGGTATATTTAGACCTGGTATATTTAGACCTGGTATATTTAGACCTGGTATATTTAGACCTGGTATATTTAGACCTGGTATATTTAGACCTGGTATATTTAGACCTGGTATATTTAGACCTGGTATATTTAGACCTGATATATTTAGACCTGGTATATTTAGACCTGGTATATTTAGACCTGGTATATTTAGACCTGGTATATTTAGACCTGGTATATTTAGACCTGGTATATTTAGACCTGGTATATTTTTAATTCAATATTTTTATAAAAAAGAGGGATTTTGTCGAGACCGTTCTTAACTATGCCATGTCTGATAAAAATTAGAAATAGAGTAGAGGGCTCGGAACTCGGAACGTAGTCGGTGATGGCCGAGTAATGGGCGGTAATCCCGGCCGCAGCGCCGGCGGGCAGCGGGGGCGACTCGTACACATAGTCGGTGGCGCAGTGGGGCGGCCCCAGAGCTGGCACGAGCGGCGGTTGAGCGGCGATGTGTACAGTACAGGTACAGCCATAGTGGGTACCCACCACGCACCGCCTACCAGGCGGCGCGAGGCTGCAGGGGATACACATTGCGCACGCGTGTCCGCTGCAGATAGTACACTCAATCACAACACCCGGACCCCTGATCGGCTGCACGGGCTCTCGGGTGCAGATAAAACCATCGATAGCGATTCGTATTCAGACGGATCTAATTAGAGTACTTGTATACGTACCTACCCATCCATATCTAGTCCTATATCCATCCGCTAAACTCTAGTAACTTACACCCTGCGCGAGAGTTGCCGTCGCGGAAACCTGTACACAAAGCTCGCATTTAGCCGGGGGGCGATGAGGCAAATCTGTTGGAGTGATGGTATATCTCATATATTATCTCAGTACTGCGCAGACCAACTCACGATCACACCGTCCTCTTTGATCCGATCATAAGGTGTTTCGTATTGTGCTACACTCACATTTGCTATGGGGAAAGTGAGAATACCCTTTTTATCTTATATCAGTTCGAGGCCCATTCATGTTCCAGCGACCCGTCTAGTGCCTGACCTCGGTAAGCATTGTTTTTCACGTCCGAGTACCACTGGCCACCGCGGATCCCGGGGGAGGAGCGGGGGAGGTTCGTCTCGTATTTTAAAAACTGTCCCACTAGACGGGTAACAAAATAACAAAATGTGAATTTTTCCAGACATACGAGTAAGTAAGTTGGCGCAGTTCCATCTCTGCGGGTGTTTGTCGAATTTAACATCGAATCCGTAAACAATATCGCTTTATTTATGACTCGTTATTGGTGTTATAAATAGGAAATATTAAATATTTTGAATTTTAGTTTATAACCGAAATCTCTTCGACTTAAATGAATGAATACCTACTCGTATGATGACGTGCGCTTGGATCGAGTCGTAACCACTTCGAGAACAGCGTACAGTTATATGAATAAAATAGAGTTATGGTATAAACTTAATCCGGCCCGACCTATGTACAGTACAAGGTACAACACGACACGACCTACAATTAGTGAGCGGAACGCCCCCCCCCCCCCCCCCCCCCCCCCCCCCCCCCCTGTTCCCCATTGAGAGCCGGGGTTGTAATCAATGGTACAAATCAATGGTACTACTGACGTTAGGGGGTTGTACAGTGTGCTCTAGTGTAGGTAGACAATCGTGAATGGAGCGCGTCCTCGGGCGCGGGGCCGGCGAGGACGCCGCTGACTCACGGATCAGACTCGAGTACTCGACCTCGCGTCGCCGGTGTGGTGCGCCGTACGAGTACTCGAGCAGACTATTTTCGCCGAGCCGCAAGGAACGCCGCAGGAAGCACCGGTTATAATAAAACGCGAATTACACGAGCGGCACGCGCCGCCGTGCTCGATGGTGAAACACAGGAAGCTGTTTCACACAACAGTAAAACGAACGGGGTCGGACGTACCAGTAGTTGCCTTTATAACACGAGTACCTACATAAAAGCTGACGTGTGTATCATCACGGAGCGACAGATGCGCGGCGCGTGCCCGGCAATAAGGAATGTAACTCTACTCCGGCTGTAGCTACTGGAGGGATTACCACAGTATAAAGACTTCATCTATCTAATATACCGGTAGCCTCGTACTCGTTGTGTGCGAGACCTCTTCATCGGGTTTCACAATAAGAGTTGGCCTCAATTTGTGTTGAGGCGAATCGAGCGAACCGACTAACTACTGCGTTAATTCTTCTTTTTGTTTGAGCAAGTACAATCTCTGAAATATTTCGTGTTTTTCCTCTATAGTTACTAAACAACGGTGACGACGTGACGCGGAAGGATGGTTTATCTTCTGCCAGTCACATCACACCACAGTCTTCAGGGCGAGTGTTGTCTCTAGCGCAGTCGGTGCACGACGCACCGCGGCTGAACGGCGCGAGCCTCGCACTCGTAAAGCCGTCGGTAATGGCGCGGCGCGGAGTGACCGCCCGCCTCATACCGATTTAACCACTTTCTTCCGTCGTCGCGCTGCCCTACACTAAGCACTAAAACTAATTTGTTTACGAGCTGACGAACATTTATAACGGAAGCGTCTGCCGGCTCGACCCAGCCGGGCTTTAGCCGTATAGTAACACACTACGCAGCGGGACCCGCGCATGACTTACAACTGAATCACATCTGTTTACCTTCTTCCACTTTAATGAGTCCGAACAATCCATCCTTTAAACGTCGCAGATTGATGGCTTGCTACAAAATTATGTACCTACCTACCTACTCGTATGTTACTACAATTTCTTTAGATCTTAAATAAGATCTATGTACTACTAGTAGTTAGGTAGGACCTAACTACTTTGATATTCTTGACACATCTTTCAATTAGATTTACTTCGACGTCTATATGTAGGTTGGAGTACCTACAATGTAGTACATATACACTTACTTAAGATCTAACGAAGTTGTAGTAACATACGAGTAGGTTCCGTATCTGTACCAACAGATCCATGAATTTTCCGCTCTTCTAAGCATCGTTCGTCTCGTCATCACTCACACGACGAGGACATCTCCCGGAGTAAATCCATCGTTTCAGGAAAATAACGCTAGTTTAATGGAGGGTTTGACGACTGCTTTCGAACCTCACTGAATTTTACGAGACGAATGTTAACATGAAATGGATGTTATTACGGTCGCGTCACTAAAGCGGGATAAGATTTGCCGCGGGCCGGGCAGAAGAGGCCACAAAACTTAATTTTTCAGTTTATGATTATGACACGTCCCGGGGCGCGGGGCGGCGCCGCGAAGGGACGGACGGCGACTGTAACTACGAGTACCTATATACGAGCTTTGTAGAAGAATACAATAATTCTCGATGCAGGCAACAGGGAAACAGTCTGATCATTTGATTACGGATACCGACCTACTATAATATCAAAATTGTCAGAAGTACCACTCCGCAAGATAGCGAGTGCCTCGTGTCTACGCAAAAAACAAGTCAAATTGCTTCCATCAGGCTCGGCTGTAAACTCGTACGTAATTACTTAGTAGAGCTTCCCGAATAAATGTAACGTTCGTGAATTTCCCCAAAATTCGTTGTGTAGATACGAGTAATTCTCTGAAGACATTGTAATAAATATTGACTGAGAAACTGCGCGGCGTGTCTCTGGGAGCCCGTACATCGTTCCGTATGAGGTGAGGTAGAGTAGGTGTAATGTAATAAATGGATACCTACCTTATTGAGTTACATTTGTACAGGATCCACGAGAAGGTGTAATGAGCATGAGCGATGCATCATTATATATAAATACAATAATATCGTAACGTGAACGCAGACGGAGCCAACTCAATTTACCATATTGATAGATCTTGTTTGTGGGAACATTGAGATAAGATATAAATAGGATTTAGTTATCTGACGTCAAATCACATGAGACATTGAAAACATAATGTTGGTACACAAGTGGTACTGGTACTGGTAGGTACTTAGGTGCAGGGTAGGTCCGCTCTCATGAACGTAAGTATATAGGTATATGATAATTCAAATAGACTCTTGGAGATGGTGCCCTGATATTGGCACTAAACATGCTGTCAACAAATCATTTTACTAAGTACTTTTAAGGAAGTAAAAATGAAATGGAACCGGCTACTGAACTGGGGCCCAATCCGCCTAAATTACAACGTTTGTAGTTCTATTTCTATCCGATTTCAATTTAGTTTTCGTTCCAATTCTATTTGGACACCAAATCGCATTCTGCTGACGCATAACTCTACCACTGCCACCTTTCGATTTACTATCGATCGGGCAAAAGTACCTCGGGAGGAACTCATGTTCGATCGTTATATTTGACTGTTCAAGCGTTCAACTGAGCTTCAGTATAAACTAAACGTTTTATTAGAATGCACAAATACGTTACTGTTCGATCTACCGTTAAGTCGATCGGAACTTAACTGAAATTGGATCGTCAGTGGATAGTAGCATACGAAACACGTCATAACGATGCAGTTTAGATTCTATTTAGTGGAATCGCTCTCCCGTTTATGGGCGAGTGAGCCGCTCGGCCGGCCCAGGACCTCTCTGTTTCCTACGCAAAGAGTAGTACAATATACCAAGTATACTCGTACATTGTGGAATGTGAAATATTTGAGGACACAGTTCACAGCACACGTCAGTAGTCAGTAGGGACACAGGCAGGGACACGAGCACGATACAGGTAAAAGTAAAAGCGTCGCGTCGCGTATGTCCTTGCATTGCAGCACGGCCCGTACTGTGTGCTTATGAATACCTAAGAAGAGGAAAATTATGTTTACTCTCTAAACAAACACGTACATTGTACGGGCCGGGGGGTAGATATGTAGGTATTTACATACTTGTGCTTTAGGAATATGTATAACTGCGGGGAAAATTAAATAAATATTTGGAAGGGTGAGATTTGACGTAGGTGTGGTCGTATTCTGTCTGTAATATTATTTCGCAGCAGCAACACAGCACACCTATCGAAATTGTACGAATGTGTCCAAAGCCGCACCCTTCGAGTTTAGTATGTACGACGAGAGGGTACCTAGAGACAGACAGTCGTATGATATAATACATGGTAGGGTTCCTATCGTAAGCATAACTATCCGGAGTATATACTCTCCTCTTTATCGGTGTATTACCGTCATCGTGTAAAGTGTGTCCGTCCCCGTCCCCGCACCGGCCACCGTTGCCGCGAACAGAAGATGACACCAGTTGTGTAACTCGTCCGCTGCAAGTAAACACCGGCCGCGACAAAGGCGTGACGCCGCCCTTGTTTTGGTGCCCATTGAGGAAGAACAATGGTGTTGACGCTGTCACGTTATGCCGCTACGTTACGGCTGCTCCGCCGCCCGCGCCGCCCGCGCCGCCGGGTATTACTGTAAATGTGGAATCTAAACTAAACATCTAGAGCGGTACCACAGAACAGCACCTCGAGCGATGTCGCCCGGTGACTGATAGGGGTGTCATATCGGGCGATTGGAGGTAATTCCACGCTAAATTATACAAATATGTCCTCCACCAGTGGGACCGGGTCGGGCAATGAATAATCCGTTTTCAGCAGTAACTGAGCGGGGAAACCGAAGTGTTGATTGCAATTAGTGGCCGCTAACCGCTTAACATCCTCCGGCTCGGCGCCGCCGGCACACCGCGTCACATCCGCGTTGTGGAATGTAGGGAGGTACTAGGTTGGACTAGGAACCGAGGGCGTAGACAGGGTTTGCTTCAGGGAGGGGCAAAACTTAAGTACTTATTAAAAATGGATTCATATGTGTGCATTTGAAAACGTTAAAATTACCTAGTTTTGGTACTGAATTGTTGAAGACGCACTCGATTCATCGACATTTTTGGATTAGGTACTCGAAGTATATTTTTTTATATTTTCACTTGACAACATGAGTCAGGAGGGGGCAAGTGCCCCACGCTGCCCCACCGTGGCTACGCCCATGCCGGGAATGGACAGTAAACGTCTTCATTTCGACAAGTAACTACTCGTCTTTCGGATTCGGTCTTGGTAACAGACTCTACATCGGAGTACAAATAAGATTTAATAACGCCGTCAAACTGGGTTAAAAATTCGATATAAGGGTAGAAAATGGTCCTTAAACGGATTTGGATTTGGTCAGCCTTTATATTAGGTCCTCAATTATACAATACATATCCAGTCGTTTAATGTTATGTTAACAAATGTTAAAAAAGTGACAAAAATACCATCACTGATATATTTTATGATTATGACTCATGCATCTCCCCCTAGAGAGACAAAGCTCAAAATGGCACAGAAAGCGCACCGACCACCGACTCTATTTCGACCTCACCTCACGCGGTTTCTATTGAAAACTCGAGCGCAGCACCGGCAGTAGACACCGTAAACATTGCGCACTTAGGTAAGTGGAAATCAGTGGAATGTTTTATATTTCGCGTTTTATTTTCCACGAAATTGCCGAATCTCTGAAAGTAATATAAACACCCTAAGTCGGTTGCGGTTTGGGCTCGCAGCGTCTCCGCTTTGATCGGCGACCGCCCGCCGCCCGCGTGACTTCAGCGTCCACTCCGCTGCGGGAGGGCGTCGCGCGGCGCCGCCGTCTCCCGGCCGGCGATGTAGCGCGTGCCCGCGGTCGGGGCGGGCGGCCGGCGCGCGGGCGCGGCCAGGTGAAATGCTCCGATATAAATATTATTGCGATCTGAATCTAATTCGATCTGGTGTTTTTAACTGAATCGCGCGCCCGGTTATAACACGGCTATTTTCAACTGCGAAGTAAAGCTTATAGGTTTTGTCATAAAAGTAGATTACTTCTGATTCGAATTTTAATGGTATTTTTGAAAAATTGTGTATTTGGCAATAAATGTGATTCTTTTCTATTCTATTCTATCTTCAAGATATTATTATGTAGGTATTTAACGCATGTAGGCTGTAATTAGAAAAAACATAAGAGTCTTAATAAAACGCCAGAAATTTTAGGAATAAATAAGTATTAAAAATTTAACATTGAGGTAAAAGTTATAAGTAAACCAATATCAAAGTTAGCGATGAGGTGCCCCCCCCCCCTCCCCCCTTTCTCCCTACCCCGGGGCCGGCGAGTGACGGAGGTGGTCTGTAACTCTGTAATCGCGCATTATTGTAAAACTTTACGAACGTCCAATTTGCTAGAAGTAACCACTTAAGTAAATATATGAATATTAGAGGCTCACTTTGTGTTACGTAATAGATCCTGCATACGAGTACTTACTGTACCCGCCTAATGTGTCGTGTTTACGATTGCATTGTAATTGTGTAATGGAAATAATGGATGACAATAGCGTCCGAGACAATATGACGGACACGTCATCGTCATCGTATGTATTAGTGTGAACTTAGATTAGGTAGGCATAATTGTAGAGTGTTTCAAAGTCAAAACTTAAGGTTAGTGGTATAAGTTTCCACTCCGGGTGATGGGGGCCCAGCCGGTCGCTGTCGCAGCGCCATCCGTCATAATTATCTGTCACCGCACAGCCTCTTATCTGGATCACAGGACAGCCCGATTAGAATAACTTAGTTATCTGCTTTCAATCATCATTTACTTACTGCGCTGGCGTACCGACCCGGCCTAGATCTTGTCCTGCGACACCAGGGAGCGCCACCGCTCTCGCTCCTGCGCAGTCTCGAGCTGGTCGTGGTGATCCCTCTCGAATTTGTCGCTCCAGCGACACCTAGGGTCCTAGGCCTCGCCTAGCGGCCTTGCCGACCGGCCGACGCCGCCGATCATTCGGGCGTCACATGTAGGTATGCTCGTCCTCGTCTAATTCACCGTGCGCTCCTCCTCCGTTCTGGAATCGTAGCCGAGCCATCAAAGCGGGCAGCTTTGGTTACACCAATTTATGTTCGGCTCAGCTATATGGTGGCGGAGCCGAACTAATTCTTCGAGTTCTGTGTTTTTCAAGAGTTTATTTTCTTCCATAAAGGACAGTGTCCAAACCTCACATCAGTATAGGTACTAAGATCCGTCTGATAATGGTTTGTAGCTCCGTATCTTTGTGATCTCTCATCATTTAATTGAAAAGCAGAAAAATTGAACAATACTCATCTCTTGGTACTGATCGTGATAACTCTACAATCTCTACGCAGTGTACTGCAGATGGCACGTCCTCCGGCGGCCCGGCTGCTATCCGCATACTTTGTTCAATATCTAAACTGAATTCGGTGTATATGCCTGTAAAGATAAAGTTTAGTGTGACATGTTTATGCAACTATATCTGCAATATTTGTAATTCTTACCTAAACTTTTACACAATAAATCTTATCTTAAAATCAAAGTCCACTGACATCTGTCAGCCGCCGTTACTCCCTTTACATTGACAAAGCTCACTCATTTGTCGTTAACGTATTGTCCGAGGTGAACTCCCCAAACTTCGTTAAGTAATCAAGAGCCAGTATTATTCTATAGCTACAGACAGTTCTAATCAGAGCTTAATTTCTTTTCGGTGGGTAGAATCTGTTTACCTTCATATTTATTTATGAGACTTTCGTCAAACTTCGTTCCACACGGACGGGTGGAGTTAAGGAATATCAAAAGCTTCCACCTCGCCTGCCCATTAACTAAACTAATTATAAATACAACCTCAGCTCGGTGCCTCTAATAATTAATGTTTATTTGAATGCTGATAAGTAAGCTCACCGAAGCTCGTCCAGGGACCCGCGATGGCAATCGAAATCCCGACATAATGGTCGCATTTACGAGATAACTCGTCCGATATGCGGTTTGAAAAGAAACAGAGGTTTTTGTGGAACAACGCGGGATGTATTGTACTGTACCTACATTGTACCTATTGTAGAGGATGGCGGGTAGAGGCAGCCGGCGCGGCGGCGACGCCTGCGCCGCACAGTGGTTCCATTTTGTAAAATGTTGAACATAGCGTCAAAAGTCATTATTTTGGTCTGAAAACATTATATCAGAACAGAACAGAAAATCTGAAAAAAGGTATCAACATTCAAAGGGGCTCATTGGCAAGGCCGCAGCAGGGATACGCACTTTTTTTTAATGCATATTGTAAGAAATGACTTGTACTTTGAAAACTATATGAGAAATGAAATGAAATGGTTCATTCAACAAATTGGTACAGCTTGTACACTTTTGTTCGTCCATTTTCCAATTTTTCAATTCAATTTATATATAACAATTTAAAAACTTATAATATACAATAATAATAATCAAGAACAATATAAATCAATAATAACAATCATACCATTTTCTCCGTACATTAAAAAATAAAAACTTTATTATAACTAATTAATAAAAAATAAAAATATAAAAAATAATTTCGTGCCATCGGCACTACAAACAAACAAATAATCATCATTGTTGCCATGCATCTCTGTCAGCCATAAAGTCTGGCACAGTGTAGTATGCTTTACGAGACAGAGATTTTTTAACGCTTCGAGAAAAAAAAGGAAATCTGTTTTGCTCCAGAAAATTTTTTTTGTATTTTTTTTTGTATGATGGACTCATTTTTATGTAAAATTGTTAATAACAAACATGATTCCATTTCATTCTGTTCAATAGAATTTTTTCAGACCAAATTAAAGACTTTTGACGCTATGTCCACCATTTTCCAAAATGGAATTACTGTGCGCCGGCGCAATGCACAATGTGCCGACTCGACGCACTCCGCTCGGTTGCTATTGTCGCAGGCCCGCCAGAGCGAGCGTCCCCCGCGACACGAGACAAATGTTCCCGGTACTATATGAATGTGCTCGTGTTTACGTTTTCTGTCTGTAACTCATTATGAATTGCAAATTAATTTTCATATAGCGCAAACATTCACAAGACGAGCTCTCATTTTATGTAGAGCTGTGCCCACGCCACTGGGAATACCAGAGACAATCACCTCGCGGTAGGTTGTCACTCACTCAGTAATTCATCTCCAGTTGAAGTAGTTGCGGCACCTGCCCCCGAGGACCCCGCGGGACCCACGATCTTGACTTCCATACATAAATGAGCAGTATGCAGGTACAGATTACAGTGGATGTACGACTTGACAACACGTCCAGGTAACAGGGTAGCGGTAAGTCCGCGCGAGGCGCTCGTGGGATAACATCAGTTAGTCGGATACTATTCGGCGAACCGAACCCCACGATGGCCTTCGTTACTTAATTCCTTTTTTGCTGCTGGCAATCCTTACATTACGCTCTTCATTAGCTTCTGTGATATCTGATATGTATCCGTGTTCGTTTGGTTATCATCGAGGCTGGTACTCGGGCGTGCGTACGTGTTAGTCACTCAGGATGTAGGTTCACCAAGCGGATGTCATAATCAAGCCTGTAACTCATATATCACATTTCGGAAATTATGATCGTATCGGCACCAGCAAAGTCACGACAGCGTGCCAGTGTCGATTCGGTCTAAAAATATAATTTAGCGCGCGCCGTCTCTATGAATAAGTAATGGAGTCAATTTAGCGGAAGCCCTGCGAGCCGAGAGCGAGCTCTAAATAAATTAACACTGAAAAGTGCTCAGATTGGCCTCTCCATTACTTTTACGTAACTCGATTAACAGGAGCGGCGTCGGGCGCCGTCGAGCTATACACTCGCTTCCGTCGCGACCCCGGAGGTTCTATTCGAGCGAGATTCGAGGCCGTAAAATATTGCTTTAGTTAAATGATACAGCGAGCTGTCGAGTTTCGATCGAACTCGGCGTTGCATCGTAACGATCGGTCTGTGATCGGAGGCGGTCCTAACCTAAGGTAACAGCGACCTGACGTCGCGCCGTGCCCTCGAGCGTGGCGAGCGAGACGAGACCGTTATAATAACACCGGCCGGCCCTGTCACTGTACTGAGCACTGCTACTATAGAACCTGTTGTCGGTTATCTTGCGCCGTGCGCGCCGACAGCCGTACAAATTACATATATGTAGTTGAATATCTGTTCTCGCACGGCTGAACGAGCACCCTTCGATAAAAGTGGTGCATACCTATACTATAGTTGTTATTGGTCTCGCGTTTTATTTTTCAACGAATTCATCATCCATCATACGTAATATATACATAAGCAAATAATAAATAAAGTGCTCGCTTACATCTATTTATAAAATTTTATTATTTATTGTCATTTTCATGTAAAAACTTATAATTTAATATGGCATTTCATATCATCAAATCTATTTATTGCTCGTTTCACTACCTGAGAACCGATGTCGGTTCTCAGGTAGTGAAACGAGCAATAAATACGAGTATATACTCGTAGGTACAGTTCGACACAAATTCATAATAAATAAATAGTTGAACACGTAGTAACTCTAATGACGTTCGTTATATTAGCTATAATGTCTTGTGAGCTGACTCCCGCAGGTACGGCAGGTACCAAATAAAATTAGTAAACGCTTTTGAGGAAACGATTATACGTACTCGCAGGTTGCGGTCGCGTCCTCCCGCGGGAGCGACGGGGGTCTCCGCGAAGTTACGAGAAGTGGCGACGTGCCTACATTATTAACGAATAACTAATAAGTATACCCTGTATACCTACCAGTGTATGAATCTTAATTGTTGGGTATTTTATGTAAGTTCAATAAAGAGATTAGAAACAAGCGAACGAAGGAGAGTTCACCGGCTCGGTTACCCACGTCACACGTCACACGTCACACGTGGAGCGGAACATACTCGTATTTACAGTTTCACAAGTCAGTAGGTGACATCAAGTTTTATTTGAACGTGGGTTATTGAACTGATGCTGAGTAGATCTACTCATTTCAATTACCTACGTTCAAATATATTATCTACAGCTCAGTATCTATATGCGCGCTTATAAGTTGAGAACCGAATTGGATGTGAATTTGTCCCAGAAATAGGATAAAGACAAGTTTATTCCCTGGATAGGTAATTATCTGGTCCTCGCGGGAAATTCAAACTAATACGAGCAATATAAACCAATTTGAGAGGGAAAGTTTTTACAAGAGTATCGATGACCGCAACTCGGCGGCGAAACGAAGGGGTTTGTAGCGAGGCGCGAGGGGGAGGGGAGCAAGTTCCGAGGATCAGGATTCAGGAAACTTCATGATTTCACTGAAAACAACTGAAGAGCCGTTCGAGCGGACAATTATTCAATTCGGAATCAATTTTCAACTTTGAACCAACAAGCCGAGGCAGTAGGCGCCCGCAGCAGGTACGAATCAAATTATCTTATTTTTCATTAACCCCCGACCGATCGAGGGAGGGCGTGTTATAAGTTTGACACGTTTGTGTGCGGCGCCGTCACTTGACAACGGATGATCCGGTTTGGACCCGGTTTTTTATATTTAATAGATAATTATGACGAGAGTGTTCTTAGCTAGGTCTGATAATAATTGAACCAGTGGTTTCCAAGATCTTCGAGTATCTTTGATGTCAGATGGGATCTCTGGAACGGTAATAGCTAGATGGTTCGAATATGAGCTCAAATATTCAGGTTCATGGTGCTTTTTCGAATCCTTAAGGTTCTGATTGTGACCAGGAAAAAGTTAGTAAACTTCAATTTCACAATATGTAACTCGAAGAATTGTAAGGTTATCAGCCCGCCGAAACTATAATAGTTAGATGGGGTCTTTTCGGACTAAAGTTGTAGGGAATCTTGAAACATTACAAGAGAAAAAAAAACTAAAATGGCGACGAAAAATATATTAAATTTATGTGGAACTAGGAATTTTAAGATAGCCATGGCGAGACAGAAGCCCGGAGCGTCCCCCCGCCTTCAGGCGTCGCAGGTCTAACCTGCTGGATGTTCTTAGCCATTTCAGATGAAAAATGAATCAGTAGTTATAAGATCTTGGAGTACCTTGGATGTTGGAGTATGATGGGATCTCTGGAGCGGTAACAGCTAGGTGGTTCGAGTTTGAGCTCAAATGTTTATGACCATGGTGACCTTCCCACATCTGGAATCTTAAGGACCCGATGATGACCAGCAAAAAGTAAGGGGACCTCCACAATGGTACGTCGGGAGTTTCTTAAAGTTTTAATTAAGAGTTATCGTAGATAAAAAAATTAATGGGATGTCTGTCGTATCGTAAGTAGCTGAATATAAAAAAAACTCAGGCACCACTCGTCGAGTGCAAAATGCCAGTCACCGCCCGCGCCGCCCCGGGGCTGTATGTACCTAGTGTACTTTTCGAAAGTCGTATCGTCTGCTACGAGGACACCGCTCACTGTCAGACCGGCAGACAGCCGAAAGAACACTTACTTTCACTAATAGAATTTGAAAGTCTTTCGTTTCTTTTAGTTCGTACTTAATTACGTTTGGAAACAATCGCAGTACAGAACAGATTGTGTGTAAGAAACGTTAATATTGTAACGAGTAGCGCCCTCTCGGAGAACGTGTCTGCATTGACAACGGCACGAGCGAGTGGATGAGCTGACTACTGCTCGACGTCACGTCACGTCGGGTCACGTCACGTTAGTTCGTGTCGCACACACGGCAATCGATTGTCACGTACGTCGCACGTCGTCGTGATCCGACTGTATGTACCACATCTATATATTGACGACTGTGGCTGTACCCAATGTTAGTTCGACGCGTTCATGGTAGGTGGCACTGCCTGTAGATGTAAAAGTTCAAACCGAAAAGGTTACTAGATAATATAAGTTCTTTGGTTCAAACAAACATGAACGAACAAATTCACAGTAATAATGATAAATAATGAATACCGATCCACAATAGTAGAATCTAGTAACACGACGCACTGTAACTTTGACTGTAATACAAAAAATGTTCCTGGATATTATTCTCGCACCACTAACACCCATTTTTTTAAACTTTGTTACACCCATACTTTATATTATGTCCTCGTATAGTCGCCATATGGATCGAGCGAGGACCTGGCCTGCAGCCTTGCAGCCTCTCGGCAAACAATACACTATGACCCGAGTACCTCGCCTAGATCAGCTGAATACTGCCTCATCGACGTATTCATAGTTACGAATACGTTAATGAGGCGGTATTCAGTCGAGTGTTACTTAGATGTTAATCCCGGTTGATTTTGTATGTTTCTTTAAATATCTAAACAGGTAGTTTTAATGTTTAAATTCAACACAAATAAGTGTTCTATTTATTTAATCAACAAAATATAAATTGATTGTTGGAGGACAATGGAAAACATTCAATTCTTTGATATTTTGTGAACGTAACACGGAAGGGAGTGAGGAGGTTTTATACAGGTGTAGACCGACACCCTGACTCGTGACGTCAGCCTTGACCGAGTGCGAACCGCGGGGGCGGGCGGCTCGGCGGGCGGCACCGGGCGGCACCGGGCGGCACGGGGCGGCACGGGGCGGGCGCGGGGCGGCGACCGACAGAACTGCGTTGCGGTAACAGAAGCGTTCCTCTGTTTAAAGAGTAAAAAAAGTAAAATAGGAGCCAAATATAAATAAATATTGAATATTGTTTGGGTTAATAAATATTTTTATATTTGTATTTATTTGTAAATAAAATTAAACGTTTATACCCAATAACATTCTGCATTGCACCACAGTGGACAGCTCAATTTCCATCCACATTTCTTGGAACTTTGTATAGTTCACACGAACTTTTCTGCCACGTCATACCTACATACACCCACCGGGCATAGCATACATAATATTGTGCGACAATGTACATAGACACTGAATGTCAATATATGTGATTCCTCTACTCCTCACCTGCTCTATGCGGGAGTGCATCGGTCGCCATGGCAACGCGCCGCTACACCTCGGTCACTGACCCCGCACTCCGCCGCCCGCCCCCGCCTCGCGCCGCCCGCCCGTCGCCGCGCCAGTGCAAGTGTCCTTCACAAGTGTCAGTGGCGTGTCACTGGAGTGCGGTCAAGTGCAGTGCGAAGTGTAAACAAAGAGATGCGAACGCGAAGGCTGCGGGCTCCGAGGCAGGGCTCGGGGGCCGCTGCGGCGGCGGCGGCGGGCCCGCGCTGACGTACGACAGCCTCACGACGCTAATTGCCAGGTTCGCAGCACCAGTGTTTACATACAAAGCCCCTCGTTCGTGTAATCCTTTACACCTCTCGTTGTTGAACGCCACCGCTCCGCGGATCACGTCTATCGCTGTATTATAGCTGAAACATTAGTCGTCTGGTACAGTGTTCACGAGCGATTTACTTTGAGCGATTACTATGTTTATAGACAGTGGTGAAGCACGCGCGGGGTAATGGAGTTAGGTAATAAATTACCAGCTCTGAGCGAGATGGCCCCGAATGAGTGCGGCATTGGCCGCGGCCGGCTTACGAGCGTGTACCGGGCAGGTCGTAACATGCCTCGTACAGTATGTAAGAGTTCAGTGATTTACGACGAGATACTCAAAATATTTTATGATCATATTTTTATTTGCGCTCTTGATCTAAACTGGATCCTATAAGAAAATATCTCACAAGATCCATTACGGATCGGTCAATTGATCAAACAAATATAATAATCCCGTTGATCGTGAGCTGCCGTTCCATGTAGTTACGTAGATCATTATAAATTACCTGATAGATTGATAAATGGTAATGTATTTACTAACTTTACTACGTAGCTAAGTACTTAGGTATATAATATTATGTTTCATTTTGCTAAATATAATATATCCAGTTAGCCTGCTTGTGGTTACATGCGCTACAATTTTAAAATAATGCACTTTATGTAATACAACAAGCTATTATAATAATAAAATTATCCTTAACTTAAATAAGTTAATATAGTTATATTTGAAATACTCACAAACAAGAATAACATTTTTGATTAAAAAAAATATCTCCTACCTACTGTACGCTGCGCTCAAACGACACTTCAATGTTAACAGTATCAGAGGTACGAGTACTCACCCTATTACCTGAAAATTACAACTAGTTTATAGCTAAGCCGTGGCCGGACATATTCCGAGTTCAGGAATAGCTTGCAAATGTACTACTAGATGGCGGCCCGTGACGCGTCGGAAGGTCGGGCACACGCGATGAACGGGCGCGGCTGTCTGTTCTGTGTATCCGTTAAAGTTTTAGGTTAGAAATTCACGGGTTCGGTTCCAGACCCGGTTCAGTTGACTCGGTCCACCGGGATCCCCTAACGAAATCCCCCGGGGATCCACCTTGTGAGATAAATTATTTGTTTACAACATTTTTGTGACTTAATTTGAGCAGAAATAATATAATCGTATTGTATTTGATCTACTTTTACAAAAACAACGTCTTGTTAGTCATAAAAGATATTAAATAAGTAACTTGTTCAAAATATGATAATTATGACTATCAAAATGTATACCATATTTTAAAAAGTGTGTTTAGATTCAAATCATATCATTTGAGATAATAAAATAATAATTAAGTATTTATTTTGGAATACTGGTGCCTAGCGGCACGGTGGTAGGAGGGGGTGCTTGAAATGCTATATAAGAATGAAATCGAGAATCACGGGCCAGTCCCGCCACCCGATAGTAGTTCACACACAGCACCTTCATACCTTTCACGCGCTATCGGCGTATTCCAGGCCGCTTCTCCCCGACCCCTCCGTCCCCAGCGACGTCCTAAGCCGAGGTCCGTACCCACCTGGGTAGTGCCCTTAGGCAGTCGCTTCTTATAGTAGTTTTTAAGTCCTCCTCTAGGCTGGAGCGCATTTAGCGCTCGCCCCAAAAAAACCCGGTGAAGCTGTAAAGGTCATTAGGACCAACAGCAATTATCAGTATAGTACATTATGATTAAGGAAACCAATCCCGCACCAGTCCGCACTCAGTCCTGCGAGCCTCCGGATCCACTGGATTTGCGGGATTGTAAACATTATTAATACTTTTTGTACTAAGTAGTTATGTTAATGAATTACTGAAATATTTATGCAATTATTATTTATATATTTAGCCAGAGTAAAAAATGAGATCACGCAAGATACATAGCGTAAAGTTATGTAGCTACGTATCTATGTAAAAAAATCAATCCCGCGGATCCCGCATGTCTAATCGCGCAATAATTATTTTTTTAGATGTGTAGGGAGATGTCACGGATCATGGGCGTAATCAGGTAATTGGACATTAAGGGAATATATTTCACTGACTGGACATTCGGGGAATTGGACGTAACGCACATGATCCCTGAAAAACGTCATTTTGAGAAAATCTATGTACATTTCTGGCCTAGGGGATTCTGATGAAGATGAGAATGATGAGTTCAAGTAGATCCCCTGGGGGATTTTTTTAGACCGATCCGAACCGAACCGGAATGGATTACCGGACTCGTGCAATCCGAGCCTTATACGACAAGCCCTGAAAAAATTAGATAGGACAATGTGGTGACAGTTTCGTAAAGGCATTGGACACACTGAGTTCAGTTTTCTTATACATATAGAGATACAAAGATAATATTTTTGACTTTAATATTTAAAACTTTGACGACCGATGATTTAGGGCTATTATACGGAAATTAATAAGTCTATGATTTTAGGGACAGAAAACTAGGTCCTCAGTTCAACGAGCACTAATTGTGCCCTGGCTGGCTCTCCCCGCCCCCTCCCTCCCCAGCGACGTCCCAAGCGGAGGTCTGTACCCACCTGGGTGCCCTTAGGAAGTCTCTTCTTATAGTAGTTTTTAAGTCCTCCTCTGGCTGCCTCCAGGCTGGAGCGCACTTAGCGCTCGCCCAAAAAACCCCGGTGAAGCTGTAAAGGTCATTAGGACCAACAGCAATTGTCAGTACGAAAAAAAATGTGCCCTGGCTCGGCACATCGACCGGCGGCGGCGTGCTTCACACACATTCAATAATTCAGCGGCCGGCTTTGGAGTTTATTTAGTCGTACCTACGAGTACGCACTGTAGGTTACTGCATGCAAATAGAAACGTGTGTAGCAAATACAAACTGTTCGCTTCCCGCTCTCGTGATCTGTGGCTCCGACCGACCAAAATACACGAATTCCTAGATGCAGGTGAGGTCGACTGGGAGACATGAAGCGACATCACTCGAGCTGCTACTTATACAAGAGGTGCCAAAGTTCCGTATAGATGCAGAATAATATGTGTATCTATCTATTTATCTATGTGTGGAAAAGGGTAGATACGGTATTTGTATAGTATGTAAATGATCAAAACCAATTAATATCGCTGTGATAGTGCGCCGTTATCGCATCGACCGACGCTGTGTACAGTCGCCTGTGTGCCGACTCGCGACGAAGATAAGTCGCTTGATCGCGGAGTTAGTGTCCTAATCTCGGGTTATCGCTGCCGGCACCTACCGCCGCCGCCGCCGCCGCGCCTCGGCCGTCCGCAGCCATTTAACCACCGCCAATGACCCAGAAAATATCCCTCAAAAGTAAACAATTCTTGGATGCATGTCGTCGACAAATTGTATAATTCGTCCTTTCACAAACGGCGTTTACAAACGCTCGCTGTTTTGTAAAATGCTGAAGGCAAATTAGAAAATACCTCGGCATTTTCTCACCCCCAGGCGAGCAAATGCAAACAGCTTTTTCTGGGTTGTTATTAAAATTAACCTAACGGTGGCAAACCCTAGCCTTCAACCTAATCTATCTTTGTCGGGTTCGCTCCGACATGTAAGTTACCTTGATTTATAATAATTTCCCGTTTTTAAAATACAAAACAGCGAGCGTTTGTAAACGGACGACGCCGTTTGTGAAAGGACGAATTATACAATTTGGCAACCACATGCATATGATACGCATTTAGAGGGCACGTTCCTATTATTCATCAGCGAGATACTCAGGTTTTGTTAATTAAGGCCAGTTCCTAATTGCACATCATTACGAGTGGAGTGGACGACGATACACTCCCCGCCTCTACTCGCACCGCCGCCGCCGTACGGACGGACTCATTCATAATACACGGTATAGAGTAGTCTCCCGACTTCTTCAACAAACAACCGTGGCCTATTTTCAACGGTTGACGTTGTGTCTCGAGCTGTTCATTATAAAAAATTGGGGTCTTCTTTTGTTTTCCTCTGTCTCTACCTGCTATTGTAGGTTCCAGTTGTCGCAGCGCGGGACCTAACTCGCACCCCGTCCCGTACCGTAGGTCCCGATAACAAAGAAGCAGACTTGTGTCCCGTCTCCGCCTGTAGGTCAGTCGGCCCCCGCGCCCGCCCCGCACTGCCCGGCTTGGCCTGTGACGTCACGTCACCGTCCCGGCTCGCACCCGCAAGTCGCACTCAGCTGTTCGTGTCGCACGCCCGCAAGACACGACATTAATAATAACAAATTTACTTATTTTACTTTGTCTTTATCGAAACTCGAGTAAACTTTATCTTGTTGCGACTCTATCTAGTATACAGAGTTATCGAAGTGATTAAAATGCTTTCATTAACGAAGAATACAATACATCGCACGAACGTGGTGGTTTTACGAGAAATGTGTTAGTGCTGAAACTGTTTTTTCAGGAACAGTGTTTGTGATATTGAAGTCTTACGTTAACGTATGCTCCAGTGTTTCTGGATCAAGTAAGTTACCTGCACGTATTAATTAATTAATTTATATTTTAAATGTAAACATATGTAATAATAGTGTAGGAATGGTACAATAATACTGGGTATGTTAGGGAATATAAATACTCGGAATATGTACGTACGTGTATTTAATAAAAAATATTTTTTAAATTTTATTGTCTACTAAACCCGCATTTGACCTCGCATTTGTCTTATTATGCCGACTAACAATGCATCGTTACAATCATCTATATTATATATTTTCTTTTGTATGATTTTGATTGCATAAAGGTATCGCTAATCGCGGTTATCACTTGTACACTACACAAAGACGCAGGTCGCAGAGTGCTCTTCATTGCCATTGTCTTGAATTTTTTTATTAACAGCCTTTATGAACTGTGTTCTAACTAAACTGGATGCCCCGCCGCCGCCCCGCGGCACTATCGCTATCGGGGCTAATCACCCCATAACAGTAACAGTTCACTCCCCCTCACCATCATCACACTGGGCCCGTCTCGGTACGTTCCGTTTCAGGTTCAGGCAGGGCGGGGGCGTAATGAACATACAGAAAACCTGCAGCGATTTTGAAGCGAATCGGGCAGATAGAAATCAATTTTTTAAACCCCTGACCAATCGAGGAAGGGCGTGTTATAAGTTTGACACGTTAGTTTGTCTGTTTGTGTGTTTGTCTGTGGCATCACAACTTAACAACGGATGATCGGATTTGGACTCGGTTTTTTTTATTAAATAGAGATTTTATCGAGAGTGTTCTTAGCTAGGTCTGATAAAAATTGGACCAATGGTTTCCAAGATTTTGGAGTATCTTTGATGTCAGATAGGATCTTTGGAACGGTAATAGCTAGATGGTTCGAACTTCAGCTCTAACATTCAGGTTCATGGCTCGTTTCCTACATCAGACACCTTGAGGATCTAATGATTACCAGGAAAACTAAGTGGACTTGCTCGGGCCGACCGCGCCGCGCTCAGCGCACGCCCGCACACCGCGTCCTCCGAGGTGGCGCTCGCCGCGGCACGCGGCTGCTAGCGGGCTGGCGGGGTATGCAGAGGCTAAACCGGACATCGAAAGACAATTTCCTTCCAATATTTTTCCCGTAGCTACTCGTACATACACTTTACCTAGGTACCTCCTCGTTTTGTGTTGATAAATTAAAAATAATCCGTAAACATGTTGTTTGAATGCACTTTGACCTTATTATGTATATATAAGTGATATATACATACACCTACACGACTCTTTGCGTTGCGGGTGTTTTTGGCGAGAGAATAGATAACCCCCGTGACGGTTGTGATCGCCTAGTGACTGCTGCGGGTAGCAACAAACTAGCGCAATAAAAACAAAATGTTGACGGTAAACCAAATCGCAAGTTTAATATGGGAAACACGTGTCGGAGTTTATAAATACGTCCGTTGCGGTACTCACAGTGGAGGCAGAGACACGTCAAAATAAACAAATTCCGCTGTACAACATTTCAATCTGTAAACCCTCGGTTTACTGTACTCGCTTGGAGTAGATGAACCCGGATGATTATTCTCTGATCGATACACGGGTGAGGCCGGTTAAAATTGTACTTTTACACACTGGAAAATGTAACACACTGGAAAAATGTAACGCACTGGAAGAAAAGTTTACACTGGACAGTTTATTGACTCCGAAAAGGAAAATAACAATTAGCGTTAGAAAATTATTTGTAGGTTTTAATTTTAGAATCATCTTCTCTGTAGCATTTATATTTGCTTCAATTTTATTTCCGTGTGTTATCACACACAACGTAACACACATAACACATTGGAATAAGCTCACGGGAGAATTTTAACTTCAATCGTAAATATCGGCACTAAATACATTGATATTTTAAGTTTGAAACGTAATAATAAATAAGTTGTATTAAGTATTTTTCAAATAATTGGCCAAAAGTGACCATATTTCAGTGAACTCCGTGTCAAAAACACCAGCCAAAACACACAAAATTTGGACACGCTTAATGTTGTTGGAACTCGGAACACGACGGTGTCTGGCAAAAAATATTTATTTGACAGTTTACTCCAGGAGTTGCCGCTTTGGAAAAGTACCAAAAGGTGTAGCTATTAATCAACGAGAAATTTTTTATACAATAACAAACCCATCATAATACGACGGAACAAATTTGGAGACACATATTTAAATGTATTTTTTTCCACACAATTGGACACACTTTTTTTTTCATAATGTACAAATTTTCGCGTCCTCACCCGCACCGTCCAAACTCGATCCATATATTACGACAAACCATTGACAAACGTTACCCCGAGTGTGCGGTACACATTCTTGTAATGTACTTGGCTATAGTAGGTGATGATGTTGGCATGCGGCCGCAATACAGCAATAAAAGTGGTATATTTTCGCGTGCGGCTGGTACACAGCATGGTGCTGGGTATTGCGTGCACTGCACGTGCAGCGCCGTGCGGCCCTAGGGGCGGCGGCCTTGCACTGCACGTGCAGCGCCGTGCGGCCTTAGGGGCGGCGGCCTTGCACTGCACGTGCAGCGCGGTGGGGCCCTAGGGGCGGCGGCAGTAGGCGTAGGCGGGTGCAGTAAGTGTATAGCGATCTTGAGATATTATCATAGCTGTTAAATTTAACAGCTTACACGTGTATAGTCGTCAGAATGCGACCAGAAATAGCACCAAGTCAACGTACAAACAGCTGTTAAACTTAAACAGAAGTACCGCCTTACCCCTTCAGCACTTAAATTATGAGGTACTATTTTACTCGTCTTCATCGTGATCAGTCTATTTTGTAGGATTATTACAAAAACACATACCTGTAAATTTCTTGTGTTCAATAAAGTATTAATCCATCTGTCTATACCTACCACCTACATTGCTAATTATATAATCGGAGTCTCGGCGGACTGACGAACTAATAGACAAATATTGTCTCTATATGTTTAAAAGGACAAGGTTGCATCGATTGCGGGGATCTTTCGAGGGCTAAATAAACGAAGGGGAACGAAAAAATGTCCAGGGCGGGCAATACATCTCGGCGTCTCGGTCCGAGATCACCCGTCGGCGCCGACAATGTCCAAAATTCTGACAGTTTTTAGAGTCACCCAAGACCCAGCACCGTATCGGCACTGCGAGGAGTCCACGGAGGTGATAGATCACACGCGATGAAGAGATTCGGTGACGCACGCGCAAAAAAACAAATAAACGTATCGATCCAATACGATGCTGTCTCGAGGGCTGTATTTCCGAGACTGTGTCGGCGAGTGGCAATCAACGATAAAAACTACCCTCACTGGACATTAATATTCGACAGAACGAAACAAAAAACGAAAGTTAAAACTACCTACAATAACTGTCGCTAATGTAAACAACACTTATGAACTAGGTATGCGTGGTGCGGATTGTACAATGCAGGTCAGGTAGTTACAGAGTCCAATCGGCCCTACGGCACCGGGCATACCTCGACACATGCGGAGGCGGCCAGACGCTGCACGCTGACTCGACAGACTCCGCCGCGGAGCGTGAGAGCATATTAGATAAGCGAGCGGCCAGAGATAGTTTTAATTAAATACGATTACTGTACTTTAATAAAAGCCATGTGACGGAACAGTTCGCTTTTATTTCTTTTTTTTAGTTCGCTTTTAAAAACGTCCCCCGCGCGTCGCCGCGTTTTGACTAGGTATTTATTATTATTTTTCTTTTATTTTTACATAAGATATACTACTTATTTACATTTCTCACAAAGTATCGTAAACTCATATCAAACAAATTACAGCAAAACAAAACGACACCTACGAATATTTCGATACATAGCGAAATGTCAAGACGTCCAACACGGAAAATGTCAAGATCGGAAAATGTCCAAGTCGGAAAATGTCAAGATCGCCTAAACGTCCAGTCACAATGTGTGCAATAATGTGTCCAATGTCACGGGCCACATGGGGATAACACGGGGACGACACTGGGACGAAATTGTGTCAATGTGTGAAATGTGTCCAATGTGTCAACGTATGCTATGCAATGTGTCCAATGCGCTATTTATCCCCGTGTCTTCCACGTTTCGTTCCCGTGTCGTCCCCGTGCCGTCTCTGTGTCGTCCCCTGTTTCGCTCGTAACATTGGATATATTGCACACATTGTGACTGGACGTTTTGCTATCTTGACATTTTCCGATTTGGACATTTGGACATTTTCCGATCTGGACAATTTGCGAATTGGACATTTTAAGACTTGGACATTTCATGGGTTGAACGTAACTTGGAGTCTTGACATATAATATTATGACTTTGACATTTTCCGACGTATCGGAAATGCGGAATATTTAAGATAAATATAAAGAAATAAAATAATAAATCTGAACCTGAACTTCTCGCACCCAATTATGAAATCAATGGTACCAACTGTTTGATTCATAGGCACCGCGGGTCGTTATCCTCATTGAGATGAGACTTAATGGGAATTCATTGCCATTAATTATTTCCTTGCCCTATACCGATTGGGGATTCCACGTATTGTTTTGACATTACTTTACTTAACTACAAGTACCTACAAAACAGGATAACTTCGATGTAATTTAGTATTCCCGGAGGTACGATACCGTGCACGGGACGTGACGTACTGTGATATAGCGTGACGTTACCTGTTTATTGGTTCAAGCTATTATATTAGAATTCAAGTTAAATCTGCGAGATGTTTTGGTTAATTTACTCCATGTAAGCTATGTAGCCTCTACGAATAAATCCTTATCCTACCCTACAACACAACACACATAAGTAAATATTTGATAGACTTTGGATTAGTAACTACTCGTAGGTACTCGTAAACACCTCGTGCCGACGCCGCCAGGGTAGAACCGACAAACTTCAATCACCATCTTCTTCAATCCCCATCTTGCACGATATTTCCGTAACGCTAGCTAATAAAGATCATATCATAGGGTGCCCGCCCGCCTCTATCGTCATCTATGATACATTATCATTATCTATCATCGTTACAGTATCGTGCCGCGCGATACGGTTAGTAGATATTTTACAAAGACCGGTCGCTAACGTTTGTACCCATAGCGGTGAGTTTAGATAATTAGGGCAATAAAGGCCTTTTAAAACACCTAATGGTTTAACTAACGTGCAAAAGAGACGATTACCTGGTTACCTATTATTCTTGGTCCTGTGAGACACTGCAACGTCTTGTGACGGGGGACAAAACGTAAAGCCAGCTACTGATGTGACGCGCTGTGAGCGCTACACGACTTCCTTGATGGTCATCGCGCATTGTACGCGTACGAGTAGCTGCTAAAAAAGTCAGGTGCATCCATTGACTCCATTGACAGCTGATGGACAGCTGATAATTTTAATAGGAGCGGTGTGCATACGAAACGATTACTTATGTGTTGTCTCTATGAACAGAGAGACCTATTTTGAATAGTAATTGAGTGTCTAAATCCTAGGCCATCTTGAATTTATAAAGTAGGTAATGCGGGTTATATGTAAAATCGCTCAACTTTCCGATCTAAGTGCCATAGACATAATATAAGATTTAAATAGTAGTGTATTTAAAAATAACTGAGTTTACTCATTGATTGTATCACGATACGATTATAATGATTATTGTAGTTAATACACTGACACTATATATTCACTATTTATTTCTGTAATACATATTCTATTCTATAGAATAGATATTACAGGTCAGAGTATTCTATAGAATGAAATAGATATTACAGATACTACAGGGTAGGGATGAATACTAAATTTTAAATTTTTTTTAATCTCTACAATTTATTTGTTCTATTTAGTCAAAACTATAATCTCACCACCAAAAAGGTTAGATATAGTAAGCAGAGTGGGGGGAGGTGGGGTTACACCGGATAGTTAAGGAAAAAATTAATAATTAATTGTGGCCAATGTTTATTTTGGAATTAACGCTTAGAAACCACTCACCCACTAACGATGAGCTATGGCAATTTTTTATTAAAACATTAAGTTTAGAAACTAATCAACAATTACTCAAATTTGGAAAATCCGCTTTCACCCCTTGTGTATGGGTCAAACCAGATACCGTATTTCCAAAGGTGGGGTATATAGATAGCAATTAATTTGCAGAGCGACACACGCGGATCACTAGTTCTAGAGTAATACAACCGGCACAAGCTTGTGGGCCTTTTTGGAACAAATTGTGGATCCAAACAATCGTCTGCAGACTTTCTGTAGCTGTATTTCTCATCACAATTCTGTATCTTGCTCGTTAATCTCTTTCTTTTTCTTTGGGATTCTCTTTGGTCTATTTTTCTTTTTCGTTTCCTTTAAAAGAAGGTATTAATAATGGTTTATTTAATGATTTTGGTAAAGCTCACTTTTACAATAAACATTATACGATCAATTTTTGGAACAAATCTTGTCAAATAGACGCTGTTGCGAAATAAATTATTCACATTCACATTGGTAGTCAATATCTTATTTGATATTTGTTAATATAAGTAATATATTAGGGCTTTTTGGGTTGTTACTGCACACTATGAGCCGTTTGATTATGCTTGCCTGGATGCTGGTAAATACAACATGGTGAAATACGTCATATTAATATGTTTTGTGAAATAAATAAATATTATTTCACTTAAGCGTTTTTAATTTTCTTAAACGCCAGTTGCAATAAAAAACACCACACTGTTCTCCACGATTTGTACACGGGATAAGCACAATCTACAAATACTTTCTAAATACTAGAATAATACAGCGGTAGCTGAAAATATGAAATTTAATGCTGTTTTACCCACTATCCGATTTCCCCCATGTTCCCCTGAACATGATTAAAATCAAAGAGGTTAGATACAATTTTGATTCCCGTGCTCACCGCGCACCAGCAGACCACAGATTCACAGGTTGACGTATTACATAGGTATTGTTTTTATTTTTCCTGTATTTGAATACATTTTCAAAAGTTTAAGCGAAACTATATAATTACTAATGAGCAAGTAGAAACAGTCGGATCCTAAGTATAGTGAGTACAATAGATCATAAGCAGGC
Organism: Hofmannophila pseudospretella; assembly: GCA_947369225.1. Lineage (NCBI taxonomy): Eukaryota > Metazoa > Arthropoda > Insecta > Lepidoptera > Oecophoridae > Hofmannophila > Hofmannophila pseudospretella. The sequence continues at coordinate 16,008,273 of OX376314.1, read as the reverse complement.
GCTGGCGCAGGCGCGGGCCAGCTCTGTCTGTGTTGCACTTGCACTTTCTTGCGCACACTTAAATGAAAGCACACAGTAAACTGTGAAGTACCCACAACCTACAAGTCCTACTCCTACGACCAGTAGATCAAAGAGAGACCATACAAGGCTCACAGTTTGTACCCGGCTGCTGCAAACAAAACTGTCACAACATAAATCCGATGCGCGAACGACTCATAACGATAACGACTGACAACGACTTCCCGCTAAATCGTCTATATTCGTACGTACAGGGAATTCCTGTAATTGCATAACGAGAGCTGAAATTTATTAATAACCGCACGTGGTTTTCCTCCTGAATTGACTATAAATTTTAGCGTGGAGACGTTCACGACGCCATTATCTTTCGCAGACGCGAGGCTCGAGTACGCGCTACGTGCACGGTGGCAGGCGCGCCGCGTGACGTCACCCGGTTCGCCGGACATGCCCGCGGGGCCCGGCCTCGCGCGCCATGCCCCCCGATGCCGAGGACTGCGAGCGGCCGGAACGCCCGGCGGCGCCTGCGCCCGCTCCCGTGCACGCGGGGCGGCGCGTGGTGCCCGCGCGGCCGGCGCCACCCGAGCGCGCTTGGCGCGAGACCGAGCGGCCGGGGCGCGCGAATGGCCGCGCCGCCGCCGCCGAGAGTCGCCGCCTGCTCGCGCCCGCGCCGCGCCTGGGGGCCGACCTCGCGCGCGCCGTGTGGGGCGCGCGCGGAAAGCCCGCGAAACACGCACCCCCTGGCGACACCGACTGTGCGAAAGTCAAGACGAGGTACCGGAGGAGGAGGGAGAAGCTGATCGCCGCGCTGCGCCCGCCCTACTTCATACTCGGCATGATCGTGGTCATGGTGAGTGTGCGAGACAGAGTGCCGTGTGTGAAGACGAGGAGGCGAGAGGTCGCTGACGGTAGTGGTGTGCAGGTGGCGGTGCAGGCGGGCGCGGCGCGCGACGCGGCGGCGCGGCTCGAGTGGGCGCCCGGCGAGTGGTGGCGCGAGCCCTGGCGCCTGCTCACCTACAGCTGCGTGCACGCCAGCGCGCCGCACCTGGCGCTCAACGCGCTCGTCGCGCTCGCCGTGAGTCCCCACTGTCGATGTGCGCTATTACTTACTTGACCGCGGCCGACTGACTGATCTAATTTAAATTATTGTGCGCGTGCAGGTGGGCTGGATGGTGGAGCGCGAGCAGGGCGCGTGGCGCACGGCGGCGGTGTGGGGCGGCGGCGTGGCGTGCGGCGCGCTGGGCGCTGGCGCGCTGCAGCCGCGCGTGCGCGTCGTGGGCGCCTCGGCCGCCGTGTACGCGCTGCTCACCGCGCACCTGCCCAACGTGTGCCTCAGGTCGGCCGCATCGAACCATAATCGTGTGATGATGACACAATCTTATCAATTCGAATTGCTTTTATTCATAAATCTACGTTCTCCAGGCGCATCTTTTAACGCATCACGTATCGCCTGCAGGTTCGGCCACATCCCGCTGTGGTGGTTCCGTCCGCTGAGCGTGGTGGTGCTGGCCGCGTCCGAGGGTTGCTGGGCGCTGCTGCACGCGCCCGCCGCGCTGGAGCACGCCGCGCACGCCGGGCACGCGGCGCACACGCAAGGCACGCGCGTGGCGTGGGCCGCGCACGTGTTCGGCGCCGCCGCCGGCGTGCCGCTCGCCTTCCTCGTGTTTACTGGTAATCTTCATACTACTACACTGTTCTATTTAATGACTGGTTTACATATGGTCGAGTGTGACCCAGTAGACCATCCATTATGTGACCGGTCCCACAATAGTTATCGAGTTACGGTTAGACATTCTCCTCATTCAGCTGTCCTCGGCACACGACTAGGCGACGGACGTTTTTAATCATTATAATATAAATTTGTCATTCTAAATATCCATCCATAGGTACCTAAACTTTAATACATTGATGTACAGGAGAGCACAGGTCGCGCCGCGCGGTGGTGTACGCGCGCGCCCTGTCGGCCCTGGTGCTGGCGGCGGGCGGCGCGCTGGCGGCCGCGCACTACGCGTGCTGGCACCAGCCCGACGCGCGCCCCGCCGTGCGCGAGTTGCCCGCCTATCACGCGCCTTAACTTCGAGAGAATTCTAATCTAAGAGATTCAACTCGGGAGTCAGTATTTCACCTTACTGACATCATGAAGATGTACGAGTAGATCGTAGGCCAAATACGTTACTATCTCTAGCGCAGTGTGACACAGCCATGAAGTGCAATTTACACTCTCCGTCCGCTTTACGAGAGTAGTTAGAATAGCTTTAGGTGGAATCTACATGTAGGTGTAAGTAACTACTTGTAGTACAAATTCAATCGAATACTTACTACTAATTGAGTGTTTATTGCTCAAATTCCGAGGAAACTCGGGAACAGGGTGTATAATTAATATATTAAGTATATTCAATTCGCACACTACGTCTTCCTGTTATACGATGTGATATAGCCGTAGCCCACGAATCAAATGTTATACATACTATGGGCACTTACAGGCTGTCTCTTCTGTGAAGTGCGTGTATCGGTGGCTCACTTTGTAGGCAGTCCGACTGTTCCGAGTGGGTGTCTTCTGAGCCCTGTAGACCGCCCCTGCGCGCTGCCGGCCCGAATATCCGTTTTTTAAATTTTTATTTAGGGTTTCACTTCACACGCGTCAGGTACCGGGTACCTATAGTTCGGTTTCCACTAACCTACAGAGCGCTCTGATACACTATAACACGTTTATTTTCTGAATTGAGAGGTTTTATATATTTTCACATAAAATAATGAGGAGCACTCGAGAACGGCGTCTTTCGCGTCGAGTAGTCTGAAGAAGAAGAAGGAGTAGGAAGATGGCGTCTCTTTCCTTCTCTTTTTTGCACGCGCGTGAGAGGCGCCGCCGTGACCGAATGCGTTTGACATTTGACAAAGCTCATTTGGCGGGAATATTTAAATATTGAATGCTTGTTGATTTTCATCGACACGATATATCTAGGATTTTTACCGATTACAAGTAGACGTGTAAAAGCTTAAGAACATAGTAAATAATTAACTAATTATTTAGTTATTATTATAGGTTAATCGTGTTTGTCGCTCGTAAGTCAACAATTTCTAGTCCACCGCGGTCGTGACTTACAACGGTAATGGTTTATTGCCTCCTCGAGTCTACACTCTATGGGTAGAATACTACACTTCTTCATTACCTACTCACAAAGTACTCACAAATAATGACTTAAGAATGAAGTAAGCTTGCGCACCTACTTATGTTCAGTTACAATGATTTCTATGAAATCAGCATTTTGTTTGTTTTGCATCAAAACATTGGATTTTCAATGGCTAGTGAGTTGGAGTACTTATTCGTAAGTATAATCTAGATAACTGTAGTTATAAATAAGTAAATAAGTTTCTTATTAGTTATAAATTCATAACATAACATTATGTGCTCCTAAAGTCTTTTAAACCAAGATTTATGTTAACCAAAGTGAGTTTTAAATTCTAGTCGCTTTATGTGTACACATTGTTATTGAATATTTCTGGTTCTGATTAATATGTAGGTAAGTATTGATTAATACGAGTGAGATACATATCTGTCACATGTGAGTATTCACCATAATATAAACACATGTTGTAATTGTTGTAGGTACTTATATGTAATATGGCACAGTTATATTCAATTAATATGGAATCACCGCTTCGTTAATGTTCTCTGTTGTCCGTACGTATTGTACAAATGAAAATGTATCGCTGATAAGTATTGTAGTTTATTTAAGTTTCAATTGTCACTAAAAATGTTTTCTCGCGATGTGACGTCATTGTACAGCTTTTGTGATACTCGGTAATAAAAATTTCGATACATTTATATTTAAACATTATTTTATTAATCACTTAATTACAATACGATCCCCTCCGTGTCACGGCGCGGGCGTCGCCAAATAACACACAAACACATAAACACAAAGCTTATATTTAGGAAATACTGTTATTATAATCCCTTCACATTAAAATACTTAGGGCGTATAAGTAAACGAACACTGTTTTATAATGGTGAATCAATAGTGATTTATGTAATAGTGTTCATATAAAAAGCAAAGCATTTCCGGGAAAACACTGTCACGTCTGTGTTTACAATTTTACAAGGTTTTCTTGTGTTGGAACCAACGCCACGCCCCGCGCCGGTCACGGTCAGTCATTTTGAGAGTGTTCTAACATTTATTAATGTTTTACCCCTCGATCGGCGTGTTATAAGTTTGTCTGTCTGTTTGTGTGTGTGTGTCTGTGGCATTATAACTAAACGGATGATCCGATTTGGACCCGGTTTTTTATATCTAGCCTTCTGAAAGTTCTTAGCCATGTCAGATGAAAAATGGATCAGTGGTTAATAAGATCTTGGAGAATGATGGGTTCTTTGGAACGATTAGGTGGTTCGAGATTGAGCTTAAATGTTTATGGCCATGGTGACCTTCCCACATCTGGAATCTTGAGGACTCGATGATGACCAGGGAAAAGTAAGAGGTCTCCAGAATGGTACATCGGGGGTTTCTTAAATTTTTATTACTATAGTCTTGTCTCTTAAAAACATAGTCTCTCAAAGTACTGCAGTTGATTACACATTATTAGGTGTTAGGTACACCACCGGGTAACAAACAATGGTTTAGTGTGATTCTTTATTGTCTATGTTAGCGGTAGCTTGCTGTGGGTTGCCAGTAAGTATTCATACGAGTATGTGCTGCTCACTCAGCCTTTATAAAAGGACACAATGTGCAGCCTCTACGAGTATGTGTCCGAGCGGGAGCGGGAGAGGGAGCTATGTATTTATTGTACTCTATTACGTTACGTATGAGATCATCACCAGCGGCTGCGGGCACTATTGTATCGTCCGTCAATAAATACTCTCTTACAACCTATTGTAACACGGTGTCCGTCATGCACTCTCGCGGCTCTGGGCACGCACAGTGGACCACGCGTCAGGCTGTGGCATTTAGCACCTTGTTGCTTTAACATACGAGTATTTGACACATTCATATGAATGTCAAGGAATCATGACAGGAACGAATCATAACGGAAAGCCTGATGTATCTTCCACTGTACAGGGTCAGCGGTAACGGGCGGCGGTCAGCAGACGAGCGCGCGGCAGTGCACGCCCAGCTCGGTGCAGCGGCACTCCTGGCACGGCGAGGACAGCTCGAGGATGACGGGCCCCACGCGGTACATGCGCCCGTACACGTTGCACCCCGCCAGCTTCGGCAGGCCTCCCATCCCGGGCCCCGGCCGCGGAGCCTCCGAGCTCGGGGCGTATCGCTCGGGCTCCCGTTTCTTGGTCGTACTCCGCGGCCGGGCCGTCGTCGACCGAGTCGTGAACGGTTTCTGCGCGGAGGTCGTCACCCTGTAATGCGGGGTGACGGGCCGGGGAGTGGTCCTCTTGATGGCGGTCGCCTCGCCCAGCACCAGGTGGTCGATCTTGTTCACGGTGTTCTGCGACACCACTTTCTTTGGCGGACTGTACGGGTGATGCGGTAGGGGAATGAAAGGGCCGGAAGTCGGCTTCGCGTACTGCCTTCGCGTCGTCGATTTTGGTATCGGAGTGGTAGTTGTTGTCGGTGAGATGATCGTTTTGGACGTCTCCGCCGCCGGAGGTTTCTTCTTGTACGGAGATGCTGTAGTTGTGCCGTAGCTGTCGCTTAGAAGCAACTTCAGGACGCTGCCAAAGGAGAAACCCTCGTCGTCCTCATCGTCTTCGTATTCCTCCGATGATTGACTTTTGGTGTCATTGATTTCCACGTGGGTTTGAGGGTCTACCGTTGTTGTCACAACCGTCGTGGGAGACGGTTTCTCTGTCGACTTCGACAATACAGCGGTATTCGCAGTCGTGTTTTTTGTGATCGTTTCATTATCGATCGAGACAGTAGCGTTTTTATCAGCTGCAGGTTTTAGTGAAGTAGCTTCAAAGCGGGTATTATCATTTCTGACAACGTCTGGTTGCCGATCATCCTCAGCGACGGGAGCCCTGGTGACCACCGGTTCTGGCACTCTGCGGTCCGGCGGCGGGTCGAATGGAAGGATTTCTGATTTGATTGCTTCTGGTACTTTACTGTCAAAATTCAGTTCTAGTGGTATCTTAGTTTCATTGAGGGTTATTTCTATTTCTTGCGTGGTTGGGGTGGGAGATTGTGTCGTGTTGTTACCTGCAAACACCAATCCATAAATCTACTATTTTTGTGCGTCGGAAAAAAGGACGCGAACGAGCGAAGCGAGATTGAAAGTTCGGCTCAAATATGATACCATGTCAGGCCTTCTTGTCAAGCGCCTTGCCCTAACGTGCAGTAGCACCTGGACAAAACCTGGTAAAACCTGGACCGCATGGGAGACTGATGTCCTAGCTACTCAGTAGAGTAGCTAGGACATCAGTCTCCCATGCGGTCCAGGTTTTAAAAATGAGATTTTAGGATTTTTTCGAAAACTTACGTACATTTACCGACTGCTCTAGCGGTGAAGGAAAATATAGAGAGCAGAGGAAACCTGCATGTCTGAGGATAACAAAAATCCGAAGTCGTGTGAAATCCACCAATCAGCACGGGGCACAGACAACTTAGTAAGTAGTCATCCGTATGTACCTGGTCCGCAGACGAGCTCCCCGCAGCAGAGGTCGTGCGTGCTGGCGGCGGGCGGGCGGCGCACGCAGCCGGCGGGCGCGGCGCAGGCCCGCGGCACGCACCGCAGCGCGCCCCACGCGCACGCGCACTCCGAGCATGCCAGCCGCACCGACGCGCCCTCCGGGATGCGCCGCCCGTCGCCCGACACGCACTCGCCTGCACGGGACAGTCACCATCAATCATAATTACCATTCACCATACTACAGTTTTCTTCTTCTTTCGTATCAATGGTATATTCCAGCTGTACCCTACCATATTTAGCCGTCAGGCAGGCCATGCATCTCAATGGCGACGGCAAAATAATGATACGTTCACTTTTTCCGTTCGTCATCAAATCATCCACGTTCCAAAATGGGAATAGCATCATTTTCCTAATCATTTCAAAATCTTGGACACCACTGATCACGAAAACAAACAAACATACACTACACGTCAAACGTATAACACCTCTATTTAGATCGAGTGTTAGAAACTAACAACGTGATATATGAAAGAATTATATCTTACCTTTCCCGGTGTCCAGCTGCATGGAGGTGGTGAGATGCGGGAGGGAGGGCGGCGAGTGCGTGCTCGGGTACACCGCATAGTACTCGCCGATGAGCCCCGGCCCCTTCGGTATGAACCCTCCTGGGGAACAGAGCAGCTGGTGGATCAGTCGATGAGTAACTTAAGGTATCAACCCTAGGGTCCACCCCACCTCCTCGCACGGAAAACCCGCGTAGCTCTATCCCTGTCTGTCGCTCAGAAACATCGTTCGCTAGAATGAGAAAGATTGCTTCCAGGCGCTCGCATTCTTCTGTATCAGCAGCGGGTCGATTCCCTGGAAGCTATCTTTCTCGCTCTATAGAACGATGTTTCTGACGAAAAAAGATAGGGTTAGGTATGGGAAAGTACGGTTATGTGCGGACAAATGTGGTCCAACCCTTAACGAAAACATAGGGAGGTATAGAATAGAACGCACCTTCTGTCTCCACGGGGGGAGAAAACAAATTGACAGCAGGTGTTTCCAATTTGAAAGTGGTAGTGGTGCTCTGCGGCTTAGTCACAGCTTTGTTGACATCGGGAGCGCGGCCGGCCGCCGCGGTGGACCCGGCATGCTGGAGCATCGCCGTCGCCAGGTGGGTGTTTGCGTCCGCCGGCGCCGGGTGGCGCGCCGGCGGAAGTCCGTGCGATACGAACACGGGGTACTGCGTGGGATCGTACACGTCCTCTCTCCGAGTCGCGAACGGCGTTTGTTTGGACTCCACGGTGGGGTAGTACACTGGGAATTTGTCCTGTCTCTCGGATATCGGGTACGGCCGGGGCTCCTTGGGCGGCGCGGCGTCGTCTACCACGGCGTCGGCGGCCACGAAGGGAATGATCCTGAAACAAACGAGTACCTAGTTAATGTAGTAGTCGTGGTCGTACAAGAGACGAAAAGTAAATAGGTTTAGTCGCTTACTTCAAGTTAGGTAGCGATGGCGGCAACGTAGGTTCCGTGTAATCGTAGTCGTAGTCCCCCTTGGTCTTTTTAGAAATATTCAGACCGTGTTCCTCGGATAGCGTGGTGACCGCGGGTGCGGACGTGGAGTGGGTGGTGTTGGTGCGCAGCGAGCCGGTCACGTTGACGGTGAAGGAGTCGCCGTCGTCGAACCCGCCGCCGACGTCTCCGTCGGTGATGACGTCGCCGGCGCTGTCCCTCTCCGAGTCGTCGAGAGGCAGCGACGTGGAGGACAGCTCGGCGGTGCAGTTGATGGTGCCGTTAATCATTATTTTAACAGATCCCTCCGGCTGCTCCGGCATCTTGTCGGATCCCTCCTCGGCTGTCGAAGATTCCGTGGCCGAGGTCACCAACTCGGCGGCTGTAGTCGTCGCCTTGGCCGCTGTGCTTGTAGACTGTCGAGTGGTGAGTGAGGAGGTCTCGGCGACGTCGGGTGGACCGCTGCTGGCGGTGGTGTGTGGCAGGTCGGCGGTCCTGCGCTTGACTTTGGTGGTGGCGGCGGGCGCGGCGCGCAGCACGGGCACCGCGCTCGACGCGGTCGGGTGCAGCGAGCGGTCGTCGCTCCTCGCGGGGACCAGCGCGTTGTCCGATATCAGCTGGTAAGGGTTGGGTGGCGATTCTGGAACATTTAGTGACACATTTACCATAAGCACCAGGAAAAATGACAATCTTTCGTAGATGATTTCGCAGATGTCTACTCTTAGGCAGCATCAATACCAGTCCGATATCTGTGAGCAGCAAACGGGTGGCAAATGTTCAGTCGAATGATCAAAACAGGCCGTAGTTTAACATCAATACGAGTACGAGAGAGTCATACCGCGCGCGTGCGGGCAGAGGTATCGGTGCGGGCAGCACTGCCCGGCGCGTAACAGCGGCGTGCAGCCGTGCAGCGGCGGCGCGCACGACAGCGGCTGGCAGCGCACGGCGCCGCGCAGGCAGAAGCACTGCGTGCACTCGCTCTCCGCTGCCGCCGCGCGCTCGCCCTCCGCCACACGTGCGCCCGCCACCTCGCAGTCTGCAACACGGAGCCGGCCGTCAGTACGGGGATGCGAGCGAGAGGCACACGCTATAATCATGGTAGCGCTCTCACCGTGAGGGCGGCCGCGCTCGGGTGCTAACGTAGTGAGCGGGTGCGGCGGCGCGGGGTCGCAGTAGTAGCGCGCGGGGCAGCAGGCGCCGGGCGCGGGGCGCGCGCGGCACGCGCGCGGCGGCGGCAAGCAGCGCGGTCGCACGCAGCGGCGCGCGCCGCTCAGGCAGAAGCACGACTCGCAGGCGACGCGCGCGCGCAGCGCAGATCCCGCCGCGAACAGCGCGCCGTCCTCCACGCACGCTGGAAACACTCAGGCCGCGTCACTCGCGACACCGCGCTCGGCCGAGCCCCCCGGTGCCCCGCCGATGCCGCGTCGTTTGCAACGTACCGTGCGCGGTGACGGCGGGCGCGCCCAGTTCCAGCAGCTCGTCCTCCAGGCGCGCCGTCGCGTCCTGCTCCAACACCGTCACGCCGTCTGGAAAGTGATCGCGGTTATTTGCTATGGTTGGATATTGGCGCGAACAAATCGTGGGAAACGTAAGCGTTATGTAATTGCGTTGCTATTGGAAAATTCAGATTTTAGTAGAGTGAAACTTTAATAGGAGAAATGAACGAACCGGGGCAGTGCAGCTCGGGGCAGCAGGCGCCGCGGCGGTGGCGCAGGTGGCAGCGCGCGGGCGGCGGGTCGGGCGGCGGCGCGCAGGCGCGGCGCGCGCAGGCCAGCGCGCCGCCGTGCGCGCACCGGCAGCGCAGGCAGGCGTCGTGCGCCGCCACCGCCGCGCCCGCCACGAACCAGCGGCCCGCGTACAGGCAGCCCGCCCGCTCCGGCTCTGCAATATTCGTACCAGCCGGCCATTCTACAATTAGTACATAAAGTCTCAACTATTCTCGGTAGAGCACGAAGGAGCGAACGCCTGCCCCGGGAGACTATTTTTTTTCTTTCATCCTAGGAGTAGAGTCCTATAAATATCTAAATTAAAAAGATTAGCCATGTATTTATTTTTATCAACTCTTAAAGTTTAACCATATCTCGTTCGTGTCATCCGAATCGATGAAGAGAATCGAATCTCCTGACCAAACAAGTCCCTATCTCCAACGTTGAGCTCCACGACCGAGTACGACACGACACTCACCCAAAGCTCTGCCGGCGCGGCTACTCTCATCATAATTTCTGTATTCTATTCTGTCATCTCTGTGTAGTTCTGAAAAAGATAATTTACGATTAGGTTCACGTTTGTTGACGTAAACCAGGAGACCGACGATCCAGTGATATATAAATGCTTCAGACAAACGCCAAGTGTCCACACTGACGTACCATCCAATAAATTATGATTTAAATTAAAATAAGTAATTGACGAAAAGTTCGCCACACCGACATCCACCGCGCCGCCCGCGCCCGAGCGCATCTCACTCGGAGCCCGTCGTCGTCGCCCCGTCACGCGTCAGCCCGTCATCAGCCCGTCACTCATATCACCATACACCACTGCGGGTCTCGAAGGACGCCCGACGCAAGCTTTCACGAGCTTTTTCTTTGTATGTTAACTGAATTTTATACCTATGGCGAAAAAACTTCTTATAATGAGCATCACACAGTTCTAAATCTCTGTCAATTTCTTTAGATGATAATTTACTATGATTATTATTATTTGAAAATGAACCAAGCCTGGGTAACCTTGCCAGTTCGTAGAGCCGGCCTGTAATTTATTAGAAATATTTTTCGTTGATCTGTCTGCCGTATACCTACTCCATAGACCATAGTATCGCTTTAATCAAATGTATCTGTGTGAGGTCACATGGATCAATACCCGTATCGAGTCGTAAACCCGACTTCCATGTCACGTCAACGATAAAGGATACTGCATGAGGTTATGCGCGTGACGGCGTCGCTGTTAAATGCTCAATTCGCAGTACCTACGTGGGTGGTCCGGGGGGACCACCCACGTAGGTACTGCGAATTGAGCATTTAGCGTGGGGGGGGGGCCACACACACACACACTGCGGGTACGAGGGCGAGCGACCGCCAGTTTCCAGCCGCAAGCTGCAACCGCACTGCAATATAAAATAAAATAAACCGACTCACGATGTGCGATGTGTGTCTCGGGAGAGGCGGGCGAGGGTGGAGGGCATGGAGTGCGGGCGAGAGTTTGATATACCCTGACGTTATGGGATCGATGTCAATTCCGAGATAATGATCTTTATCTATCTCTTCTTAAAAAATGCAAGATCACGATGATTACAGTGACCGCGATGAAGTATCATTTGTTTACGTGGCTGTCCTACTCGCAGTAGACATTTTATCATTTCGCTATCGACACCAGACGTACCGGACGTTCCGAGGGTTCCCACGCATTCGTGCTAACGACACTCAAATGCTAAATTACGGCAGTCCATGCGAGAATATTCTAGCCGAACTCTCTTTCTTTATTAAGATTCACAAGCGATATCAGCTTTTACGAACAGTTTTAACTCGTAAAAGCACTTTAAAGAACATTGCGCGTCTCGAGTAAGTATAGCTAATTACTCCGAGTGCCGGCCGGGGCTTTGTCTGCAACTAATTACAATACAAATGCGGCGCAGTCCGGTGTCCAGTAACTGTACCGCCAGACAATGAGGTTCCCATACTCGCTCATGGGACTCTTCCGCTCTACTACCTCCGTGGACTGGCCGCACCAAGCGATGACCCCGCGGGGTGGGCGGCGGGGGCGGACGGGTGGGAATAGTTACGTTTCCACCATTGTGTCCGCTCCCGAGATCTGACAGTATCTGCAGATAATCTTCTGACAATTACCGCTAGCCGTCTGGCCGAGCCTCGTTATTGTCTGTTGAAGAAATTCTAGGACAACGTTGTCTCGGCACGAGCACCAGTGTGCGCCGCCGGTGTGCGCCGCGCATATTGTTATGTAAAGTGGAGAGTAGTGATGTGGGTCACTCGCGCTCGCGCTCTCTGACGAGACAAGCGAGTGCGCGACAAACGGCACTCGGCTCGCACGGCGCCGTCTTTCCAGCATCGCGTAGAGTATGCGGGTGCCGTGTTGACACTCGTTCAGCGGTGGACGGTCCGGCTCGATGCGGTACCTGTCCGGTCGGGACGCACGTATCGCGAAGGACCAAGGCCGACTGTCTGCGTAGCAGCATCAGCATTGATTATCGCTGGAGCTTTGAAAATAGACGAAAATTATCGTGCGGAATATTTATGACATACGAGTAAGTATCTACTTCAAAGATGACATCTCAATAATAGCAGTCCCTCCCTTTCAATATAGCGCAGGATATAATATGAATCGAGGTAAAACAAAACTTTTCATTTATCTAAATGAGGCATTATAATGTGTTCTGAACAATGTCAAAACTCCTTACCACATTATAATGTGTTCTGAACAATGTCAAAACTCCTTACCACATTATAATGTGTTCTGAACAATGTCAAAACTCCTTACCACATTATATTGTGTTCTGAACAATGTCAGAACTCCTTACCACATTATAATGTGTTCTGAACAATGTCAAAACTCCTTACCACATTATAATGTGTTCTGAACAATGTCAAAACTCCTTACCACATTATAATGTGTTCTGAACAATGTCAAAACTCCTTACCACATTATAATGTGTTCTGAACAATGTCAAAACTCCTTACCACATTATAATGTGTTCTGAACAATGTCAAAACTCCTTACTACATTATAATGTGTTCTGAACAATGTCAAAACTCCTTACCACATTATAATGTGTTCTGAACAATGTCAAAACTCCTTACCACATTATAATGTGTTCTGAACAATGTCAAAACTCCTTACCACATTATAATGTGTTCTGAACAATGTCAAAACTCCTTACCACATTATAATGTGTTCTGAACAATGTCAAAACTCCTTACCACATTATAATGTGTTCTGAACAATGTCAAAACTCCTTACCACATTATAATGTGTTCTGAACAATGTCAAAACTCCTTACCACATTATAATGTGTTCTGAACAATGTCAAAACTCCTTACCACATTATAATGTGTTCTGAACAATGTCAAAACTCCTTACTACATTATAATGTGTTCTGAACAATGTCAAAACTCCTTACCACATTATAATGTGTTCTGAACAATGTCAAAACTCCTTACCACATTATAATGTGTTCTGAACAATGTCAAAACTCCTTACCACATTATAATGTGTTCTGAACAATGTCAAAACTCCTTACCACATTATAATGTGTTCTGAACAATGTCAAAACTCCTTACCACATTATAATGTGTTCTGAACAATGTCAAAACTCCTTACCACATTATAATGTGTTCTGAACAATGTCAAAACTCCTTACCACATTATAATGTGTTCTGAACAATGTCAAAACTCCTTACTACATTATAATGTGTTCTGAACAATGTCAAAACTCCTTACTACATTATAATGTGTTCTGAACAATGTCAAAACTCCTTACTACATTATAATGTGTTCTGAACAATGTCAAAACTCCTTACTACATTATAATGTGTTCTGAACAATGTCAAAACTCCTTACCACATTAAAGACTATGCATCGGGAAGAGAACCTGCTTGTAACCGAGATGAGATGAAGATGAGTGAAGCGTGCAGAGTGCAGTGGGGGCGGCCTTTTTAACCCACGACCGATCGAGGGTGTTACAAGTTTGACACGTTTGTCTGTTTGTCTGTCTGTCGGTCTGTTTGTCTGTGGCATCATAACTTAACAACCGATGAGCCGATTTTGTCTCGGTTTTTAAAATTTAATAGAGAATTTTGTCGAGAGTGTTCTCAGCATGGTCTGATGATCTTCGATGTCAGACGGGATCTCTGGAATAGTAATAGCTAGACGGTTCGAATTTGAGGTCAAATGTTTAGGTTCATGGTGCGTCTCGACATCTGAAACCTTGAGGATCTGATGATGACTAGGAAAAACTAAGTGAACTTCAATTTCACAATATGAAATAATGAAACTGGAAGAATTGGAAGATTATCAGCCCGCCGAAACTATAATAGTTAGATGGGGGTCATCTCGAATTAAAGATGTAGGGAATCTTGAGAAATTTCAAGAGAAAAAATTATTTAAGGTTGGCGGCCAAAAAATAAATGGAAATGATGTAGAGATGTGGAGGAAATTTAAATAGCCATCATGGCGAGGCCAAAGGCCGAGCTCCGCGTAGGGCGTAGCCCGGAGCGTTCCCCGCCTTCAGGCGTCGTAGGGCGCATGGTGTATCTTGGGATGTTGGAGTATATGGGATCTCTGGAACGGTAACAGTAAGCTGGTTCAAGTTTGGCTCAAAGATTTATGACCAAGGTGCCCTATCCAAATCTGGAACCTTGAGGACCTGATGAATATTTAAGGAACCATAAGTTCACCATGGTCATAAACTTGACCTTGTGAGCGCATGACCTAATAGTCACATTTGGACTTCGAATACAAAAGCACACTTTCATAGATTCGAAATAAAAATTAACGATCCTGTCTCAAAACATTATCTTGTATCACTTGACACCACTCAACGGGCTACTGACTCTTTAAGAGGCTCATTAATTCGTCGTAAGTGCTGTGCTCTCAGTTTACCTACATAATAGTTCACAATAAAAGCTACACTATGCACACAATTATAATGTGGACACTACCACAGAACTAACAAATAGCTACTACTTAACGCTGGGTATTGATCTGGTAAAGCCCGCCGCCGACTTATGTTAATTGGAAGGCAAACCGGCCGGCCTCGCGTAAATATACCATCTAGATAAAGTGTCGCGCGCGTTGAACTCTTTTGTATGGGGCCAGGCGCTCTTAGGGCAGATGACATTTTGAGAATGATTTTGGGTTAAATACTCATTAATTAGATAATATGGCAGATTAATATATTATTTAAATGTAAATCTTGTAACCCCTCTTAACATTTACTGAGAAATACTTCCAATGACAGTTATGTATGTAAGTTTGTATGGTATGTACGTATGTATGTTTGTATCAATGGGTCTTTTGTGTAGTTAGCTATATAATTTGTTGGCTGAAATAAAAATATAGAGATTGCGTCTGCATGGATTTTGAATAATGGACGCCATTGATAATGTAGTGGAGTGGAAATCACGATTGTATAGATTTTCTCAAAAGAACGGTTCAAAAGAATATTAACTTGTGACAAAAATCACTAATTAGAATTGACAGAACCCCGCTCGAAACACCCTAGTAATAATGTGTATCGAATAATCCGCCCAATATTTATAGGAATAGGAAGCAGTATCAACTTTTATAGTTTTTGATCAAAAAAATCTCGCCTCCCTGTATCGTGAAATACCTAAAATAATATCATCTACAGCACTAACACTACACGACAAATTTTTCCTGGCGGACAAAAAATTAAAAACCCCTCAGCGTGTTAATAGAACCATTTAGTTTGTCAAAACTGTATTTATTATTGTAACAATGGCAACATTGTTACTTAATATTTTTATTTTACTCTCACATAAGCACCTATCTGCTTCACAGTCCTCTCACTGTTGGCTGATAAAATGGCACACCGCCGATCTCTATTACGTCTATTTTTTTTTATTGTTTTTCGTCTTATTTATCACAATTTATTTTAAGGGGCTCGATATGCACTCAAAGTGATATAATAATCATCTTAATGTTTTCAAAATTGACATCAGAAGATAGACAAACAACCCGAAAACTTTTGAAGAGATAAAGCTCCCATTAGTAAACGGTATCGTTTGTTTTCCTGCCACATCCCCGTGCGAGAGCTTAAACAAACGGCACAAAACGTACAATAAATTAATTTTAAACTATAACAACCAAAAGCCTCATCCTCGAGACAGCGAGAGGTCTCAAAAAAGGCAATAAAATCAAAAGCGGGCATCGCCGATACCGCGGTGTGGGCGTTTATCCTGCGCATATATCACCGGGGTCGTCGACCGGCGGCGGCGGATTCGCGACAACACGACGCACCTGCGCGCGCGCACGACAGCGCGAGCACGACGAGCGCGAGCATGACGTCACGAGCGGCGACACCGGCGGGCCGCGCGACTCTCCGGGCCGCACTGACCGGTGACCGCCGCCGCCGGTGCCCACTACGCGACACCGCGGCCCGTGGGATGGGAAACGCGTCCGCCGACCGCACGGCATCTTCAAAGCTTTCCTTCCTTGCAAAATTGCAGCTTTTTGTTTCACACGACGCCCTCCAAGTGTAACGGTCAACCCAGCTTTGATGCCTGTCTATCGGTATTTTATAGGATACATTTCGGAGAGTGCGCATCGGAATTGCAAGACCTAATTCCAGCATCTCCATTCCGCCTTCGGACTACCAGGCGCAGGGGCTCCATCCTTATGTTGTTGATATCCCATCTGCTCGTACGAAGCGATTTGCTTCTTCGTTCATTATGCGAACGGCGAAGGAATAGAACAGCCTGCCGGCGTCTATATTTCCCGAAACCTACAACCTTGGGATCTTCAAGGCCGGAGTGAATAGGCTTTTACTGGACCCGCATGCTCCATCGTCGACCTCATCGTCGCTTACCATCAGGCGAGATCGAGGTCAAATGCGGGTTTAGTTACACATTAAAAAAATAATCAAAACTTGAGTATTATTAATAGTAAGGCGTCTATAAGTGCATTGACCACATGGACCTATAATATGATTGACCAAAATAAAAATATCATACAAAATTTTTGATTTCAATTCGTCCATACAAAACGGGAACTTCATAGTTTCCAGCTGTAACTCCTGCAAATTTTAAAGGGTGAATGAAACGTTTCGAGTATGGTCGCATCTTAAACTTGCAGCTGGAAATCCTCCATCACACGGTATGCTCGCCGGACCTTGCTCCAACTGCTTACCGCTTTATTGAAAATCGTATTACTTTTGAAGGAAAAAAATGTCTTCCCAGAAAGTGTCCTTAAAAACTTCAATGATTTCCAGGTCAACAGACTTTAACAGTAGATACAAGAATTAACTACCATTACAAAATCAACAGTGCATTAACCATATGATTCAATAACTTTTTTCCCAGCCTATAAATCGTCCCACTGCTGGGTAAAGGCCTCCCCTCGTTTTTTCCAAATACTACAGGGTATAGCCTAATGTGTTGTCCACTGTACATGGCAGCGATCCTCGCGCAGCTCGCGGGAGTTTTCCACCTTTTTACCGGCTGAGCCACCACTCGCACTGTGAACCTCTCCAACCTATTTTTAAATTAAATGAGGAGAGCAGACGAGCTAACGGGCCTGACCTGGTAAGTGGTCACCGTTGCCCATAGACATCCACCACATGTGTCCACCCTGAAGCAAAGAGGGTGCACGGCCCGGGATCGACCGCGACTGGGGGGTACAGAAAGAGATAAGAGGGTGATACCAACCCAAACGATCCTGCACATAAAGACCTACCAGTTGTAAACGATGGTAGTCGATGCACTTCGATAGCCTTGTGATGTAGCAAAACCGTGAATGCACCCTAGCTGATTGTAGTTTGGATTTGGGACCAAGAAATCCAGATCCACTCCGTTGGATACTCCCGATGAGCGCGGAAACAATAGCTTGAGCCACTTGTCTTGTCGGCTCTGGTTTAAGTTTGACGTACAGGATCACAACTCTTCAATATTTAAAATGACGGTGCAACCAAATCATGTCAAGTCCGGAAGTGGTTTAGGAGTATTTTTTTCTTTTATCTCCTATACTTTTAATTTTTCTTTTATACTCTCCAGTCCGCAGTCAATAGAGGCGAAACAAATAAGGCCCGCGGCCGGGGATGGTCTCGCGCACGATCCTTGTAACGAAGTATGTGTCGGTAATTAGCCTGTTCCCGGAGGCGGGCGTGCGCACGCGCACAAAAACTGCGCGTCCTGCGCGCACGGCTGCGTAATGCGTTTGTGATTCACCGACTATCAACTAATTACCCTGGCAAAAACGCGCAGTAAACGACTTACCGTGGTGCAACATATACTCTCAACTGGGAATAAATGCCGGCTGCAGATGACGGAGTACGCGTACACGCGTAGACCTTAAAGTAGTTAATAAATTCAATCAAACGGGTCGTCCACTCGAACCCTGGCTGGGGGGAGTGGGTGCGGGCCTGGAGGCGAACCTCGTGCCCGGACAGAAGCTCGGGGTGTCACTGCATCCCCGGTGTTTGATGCCGTTAAATTTAAACGGGCTTAAGGTTAGCTAAATTAATTTAATTGAGCAGAAGGATGCAATGGGGTTGGGGGGGTGGGGGGTGGGGAGCCTGAACGCTGCGCTCACCGCGCGCCGTCACGTCGCTCCACCCTGTCGCCACGGGGCGACTGCGGGCGTACTAACTCGCGCAGGAGCGGGTACCGTGCGTCAGGAGGGCGCGCGTGCAGTGGGGCGATATTCCTCAGGTGTTCGTGGGGACCGTTGTCGGCGCGATCATACATTGATCTCGCTAACCTCTCCACGAACACCTGAATGGTTTCCACCTGCACGTCGCGGGCTATCACATCATTCCTGACATAACGACCCGCTCCCGTGCACACTCTGAGGGCTATGTTTTGCTGGGCCTGCAACCTCTTTTTGTTAGTGGCTGAGATAAATGGAATCCACGCGGGTGCCGCGTATGTGAGTCGGGACCGGATGTAGGTCTTATAGAGTCTCAGTTTAGCACGTAGGGGCAGCCTAGACGATAGAACAGGTCGCAAGAGCGCGCGCGCGGCTTTAGCCTGGTTAATAAGGTTATTAACCATTGGCGCTAGGCTTAGCGACCTGTCTATATGGCACCCCAAGTACTTCACCGAGCTCTGCCACTCTACATCCAGTCCCCGAAGTTGGAGTTTTGGTGGCAAGTTTCGTTTACGGCCGGTTAAAAGAGCGGCGGTTTTACCGACGTTAACTGCCATCCTCCATTTATCCAGCCACTCAGGTAGCAGATCCAGCACACGCTGCATCTTTGCAGTTGCGAGGGTGGGGCGACGCGACGACGCGAAGTACGCGCTGTCGTCCACGAAAAGAGCGAGCATGACATCGTCTTCCCACTCCTGAAGATGACCTTCAAGAGTGGGGATGTCATCGGTGAACGCAGCGTACAGGCACGGGGACAGACAGCTACCCTGAGGTACCCCTGCCCGAATTGGTCCCGAATAAATTCAATACATAGGAAAACAGACGATTCTTTGATATTTGTCTGCCTGCCAGACTGTTTCTGACTGCCAGAGATACAGATAAAAAAGACATACGTTTAACGCGGGCGGCGCGGTGCGTCTCTTCGCGGCCTACCCTCATTCCACGAGCCTTCATTAGCGGCTTTTTGTTTTAATTAAAAGCTCGTTACAATTAAGGCGCTCACACACGCCGCCGCGTCCCGTTAGATTCCGAGACGCGGCGCACACTCGCTGGAATCAAACGATTAAATTGGGAATGGCAAAAGGCTCCCGGAGCACAGAAATTACGGTTTTTATCTCGCGCCGGTCTGTTCCCGCTAACTCTCTATTTGGTTGGACGATCAAACTCGTGTGAACTAAATAAATAAAAATATTAAAAAATCACTCTGACAAGTTTTCTTGTAACAATGTTTCATTTATTCCGCTTTAACCTGTTAAGTATGCGTCAAAATCCACCTAGATCCCGCTTCATGCAAACGCTTTTTCGCTCTCCCAAAACTCGCTCATCAGAAGCTCAGCTCGGCCCAAAGTCTCAGTAAGGTAAGGTAATTCAGCCCCGACAATCTTGTCAGGTAAAGAACAGTACTATCGCAATATGCAACAACGGAATAATAAATATCGTGTAGGATAGGTTAAGCATGCACTTGTAATATTACTGGTATTTTTATAATCAAATCATCATCATTATCCGAGTCTGTCAGGGGAACATTATGTTGTGCACAGCTTCGCTAAAGGCCCCATACAAGTGGGTTTGTCTGTACTATCTCTACCACTACCATTTCTTAACTCAGGTTTCTTTTATAACTAAATGTACTCCATAATCTCGATCACAGCCCTCGATATACTCGTCCCACTCGCGGTGTACTCACCGCCATCTACGTAGTAAGTGTAGAACCCATGCACATAGCCTGCGGACGCACAGCGCGGGCGGCGGCCGGCGGCCGGCCCCGCAGCGAGCCAGCGGTAGTCGCGTAGCCGGTCTGTGGCTGCAGGTGGCACCACTCGACAATAACACTATTTTTTACCCTAAAATTTAATTTCACTCCACTCTTTTATTATTTACGAAAACCTACCGTAATCTATGCACAGTAAACTGGTATTGAGCTGGTATTCGCGGAGGCCATTTTTTTAAGAATGATAGGTAGTCGTATGCAGCGCTCTAAATAATTTTGAAAATCTTTGCGGCAAAGAGATTCCTTATACTTAGATTGAGTTTTATGTGGAAATTATTTAAATATTGTCTACTATTCAAATGTTAAACCACCATTTAAATCTGCCAAGAAAGTCGTTCTAAGTGTGTCATATCAACGGTCAATATAAAGAAATTGTACCAATTGGTCACAGGTCAATCAATCCCGTCCAGTGCGCTTATTTTATTACAAGACTAGTGTAAGTATACCTATAGTAGGGGAGACCGGGGACAAAAGTACACGGGTAAGTCGAGAAAAGGCCATCTTCTCGTAAACTGTGCATGCTAGCAATATGTGAGTAAATAGCAAATCAATTATGTATAACTTATAATGACATTTAATTTAATTTATCCCGGTAGCATTTATTACTATTATAATTTATTATAATCTCTTATTGCGGTGCCCTACTCAAGGTTTCGTGTATGAACATATATTATATATTTTTAAGACCAATTGTTACACATGAAAAGCAATAAATGGTATGAGTATGGGTATGAGTGCGATCTGCAGGTACGTCTGAAGTGCCCGGAGTGACTCGGGGTCAGAGAGTGGTCGTCACCAGACTGCGCGCGCGTGTTCCAGAGGGCGCCGAAAAGTAAATTTCCGTCGTTAATATATGAATTAATTAATATCTTGTTATTTAAGCAATCTCGTAGAAATTTGACTTCAATTTCATGATTCTTGGTCTATTAAGCATTTAAGTTTATAACTGTTGTCTTGTTTAAGCTCCCCGTTTTCGAGTAAAATAATGATTTCTTAAAAAAAACTGGCACTGGGGACAAATAATACAGTTTTCGTGGGGATAAATAACACGTTTCATCTGCCCCCGTGTCGCAATAGCCACAGGTGATATTTTCGTAACAGTTCTATCCTTACAATAAAAGAAACTCTTGGTAACAAATTTTATATCATTTACATACATTTACCTGAGTGTAGTTTATATGTTAATGTACGAGCATATGTTGATCCACCAACACACGTTACATAATACTGCATTAGATACTTTCATATCATAGGCCCGCCCCTCACGACTCCACTTCGCTGTCAACATGAGCGGAACTCTGCGGGACTATGTAACATACTGGATTAAGGTAGATAGACATACCTACAGCGGTTCTTAAAACGACACTATTGCATTATACGAAGTTTCCTCACTCAATTTTATTTCCTTTCGACATTTAATGACGCATCCATCTTAACACTTTAGTGTTGCTTTCATAAAGTCTTACCCAACACCTCGTAAGTGCCCTGAGCTATTACTGAATATATTGCCTGTAGATCTTCCACGAGACCCACGACACCCGGCACCCAGTCGGAGTTACAAATTATCCTCTCAACCAGGCTAGACCGATATGTGCCTTACATGGAGAGCTTTCGGTATGATGTCGGTGTAGGTAATTTTGAATGCAATTATGCAACACCTACTGAAAAACATCAGAAAAGTTTCCCGAAATTCAATCTCGAAGAGAGAAATCACTTACTCACATCTTGGGAGAGTCCCTGTGTCATGTATCCCTATGTGATTCATAATTCCTCTGCAATTACACGGGCTGGCCCTAAACCGCTGGTATTGCACATTCATTATTAAATGGTTTGATATTCGCGTCGGGTGCGCTGGCGCAACGCTCGCCGCGTATCGCGTAACACTTGGCTTTGTTTGGATCACGTAGAGCTTAGGGCTCAAATCTTTCCTAGACCTAGCGCCTAGCACGGCACAGTCGACACTTTACCTTTTACTACGTGTATTATGTAACGTGAAATTTAAACCATACCTACCTTTATAAAATACTTATCGAATCTTTTTCACCTCTTCACATCTCCGTATTCAAGACCAATGAATAGTTATCCGAAATCGAAACAAGGCTTTAGATAGCTACCGAAACTACCACAACAACATCCCAGATTCTCGACCCGATCTTATTTTCGTGGCGTACTGATTCATGCTGGTTTGATTTTCTTGGGTTTCTTTCTTCTATAAGGGGCTCTCGTACGAGTATCCTACAATGTGGTTGTACTGGTTGTTTCTTTCCATTTCTCTACAAAAATCAAAATTGCAATGTGTAGTTATGTAGAGTTGCGGCCCTTGCGGCGGACCTCATAATTCCGGCCGTCGCACGAGTCAGTCGCATTTGGGAGACTCTTGCACAACTAAGCACAATACACCGTGCTGGACTGCGGTGATGCCGCGGGCGTCACAAAACCAGACAAGCAAGATGATTATTCTCTTTAACTTATAATTATTTATAATCATCTCTATCTACTGTCTACCAGACTACTAGTGCTCTAGGATAGGTACCTACCGTTGTATGATGTACTCCCATCAGGTCATGTGCACCGCAGTCCGTAACGGTAAATCACTTAATCTCATTTCAGCCTTAGGCATTATGATTAAGGATCGGATATTCATTATTGTTATCACTATTCATTGTGAATTTTGATACCGAACGTATATTTTAAGTTTTTGTTTCATCATCGGTGGTTTCAGGATCGGAGCGTCGGTGGCCTTGCGGGAGAAAAAAAATGTTTCCCAAGGCGTGTGAAATCCACCGCACGGTACTAGGTGGTAGATCATGGCCCGTACCCCCTGTGCAGGGGGAGGCCTGTACTCCATCAGTGGGGACGTTTATAGGCTGAGGAGAGTGAGTGTATCATCATCGTCATCATAGCAACAGCCTATAACGTACCTAAAAGTATATATAGTTTCATGTAGGTATTTTTAATTTACATTACAATTCTTCAGTTACATACGCGACTATGTAACTGAAGAATTGTAATGTAAATCAAAAAACACTTTTTTAATTTGATTAGGTATGGAGAAACGATGACACCGTTGTTTATACTAATAGATAGATACTAATCTAACCTGTCGTACCTCAAATTTAGTATTCAAAAATATTTTCCCAGTTACCAAAGGTCGAAATAAACATGTTTATTAGCATATGATCCGGACCCCTCGCGCGGCGTGCACGGACCTCACGTTATAAAGTACCGTATCTCCACTTTCCACTAAACCTCTATAAATATTCAGCGGTCGCGTGCGGCCACACTGAGCCATTTACACTTATTTATATACAGTGTGGCCACATCACATGTTTTGGACAGATTAGCATCATGGATTTCATAAAAAAATTCCACTGAGGATTGATACTGACTTATATCAGCATTGAGATTCTTCTACTGTGTGAGGCGGTTGCATTCTTAAGAATTAAAATGGAATCACACAGTTATCGTTTAAATGTGTATCGAGTGACTTGCGTGGCGGAGCCTCGGCCCTTGGGGTTACATAAAATCAGACTGGATGAACATCGCGCTTTTATTATAATAAAATGTATGTACAAACATATAAAAGAGATGTTACACAATATCACATTCACTGCCTGGTACTTGCGTCACCAATAAATTAAATATTAGTCAACGCGGCGTCGTGTCGTGTCGTCGCCGCGTCGCCGGCCGGCCGTGAGACACCACACTGCCGCCTTCACCAGGTGCGGGTGTCATCACGTCAGTATGTGGGAATCAGTAACGGTATGGAATTTCCTCGGGTCTTTTTCTATTTCCTCCGTGTTCGTGACACTGTTGTATCTCGGTCGTGTCCGGCACACCCGTTACTGATTCACACTTATTTGTACTTGTAGGTTGCCATCGTCGCTGTTTCTTTTGGAACACGTGTCGTGGTGGTGTCGGATGGCAACTGTGACTTATGACTACGTATCTTAGTGTCTACTGCCGGCCGACGTTGTCGATCTGGCCCTGCAGGTTGTTGATCACCTCGGAGGGAACCTGGTCGCCGAGGATCTCGAACAGGTTGATGCGCTGGTTGCCGGGGATCGACTCGTACGCCGCCAGCTCGATGCCCTCCTGGACCTGCGGGGAGACGGCCAACACTACAGTATTTATGTCGCGTACAGAGATTACGAAGTACTTCAGATTTGAAGTCGATAAAGGTTCATTAAAAGTACTCGTCATCTAGACCGGGTGTTTGAGTGTCTAAGTATACGTACTAACCTTACTCGTACATCATCCTTAATTTAATTTTGACTGCTGCCTAACAGATTTATAAAAAAGCTGATTTTCTCATCACGATTCGATGTGCATATTCGTATATATTTTCTAAATTGATAGTGATACGAGCAAACTCTTTCGTAATAAAGTAATTTAAGAAGGTCTGCAGTTCGATAGTTCCGCTCATCTCAGGATGAGCACAGTAAAGAAGACTCAGGAATCATCACAATCACGGCCTAAAACTGCATTCCAGACGAAAGTAATCTAAATAAATCTTTAAGTCTTCAATTAGCACACGTTGTAATGTACTCCCTTACTGAGGAACTGATATTCAGATGTAAGCGAAGTCTGTGATGATGTGTCCTTAGAAGTGTAGAGATAGTTTTGTTTCAGCGAGGCTCGTGTAGCGGCGGCCCGCTTACCTTCTGGATCTCCGCGTCTTTGGGGATGAGGAAGGTGTTCTGCGCCTGCTTGATGGCCTCTTTGGTGAAGGCTGCGCCCTCTCTCTGCGGGAGGGCCGCGGCCGCCGCCAGCGCCGCCAGCGCCACCACGCACACCACGGGCCACTGCATGCTGCTTGTGAACGACGGACGGGACGGACGGACGGACGGGCTGCAGAACTGGGAGGGGCAATGATGGGTCAAATAGTTGTTGGAAAAACCTGGGTTTCGCGGATTTCGGATTGAAATTTTGTATAGATTTGCAACAGAAGTAGCCGATTATAATAGTAATGAATATTAACTAATTGACGTGATAATTTGTGTTTTTTGCTTAGATTTCGTCCGCGATCTATAGATCTATAGTTTCTATAGGAAACTTTTTCGTTTACCTTGATCAAATTATATTAACTACACTTTTTAATCAATTGGAATTTTCTAGAACGGCTCTTTCTCTTCATAATAAAAAGGTGGTGCTACACGCGCATGTTACGCAAGCCTGATGAGACGTGTATCGGGCGCGCTCCGCCCCGCCGGGCGCCGCGCCGTCGCGTGCGCACTGGAAAGTGGACGCTAACCACTGCTTACACACCACTTACATACACTGTACACATTGCTTTTAACACATTTTCACTTATACAGGGGATGCTATTGTCTGGAACCCCTCTAGCACTGTCGAGACTTTTTTAAATTCCAACGAATTTAAAATGCGTTATGATTAAGTCGATATACGAGTATCAAAATCAGATCGCTAAGTCGACAGGCCAGGTGGACTCCCGCAGTAGGCACCGGGTGTGAAGCGGCGGGCGGGTGATGTCTCACCTGCAAGGCTGCACAGGAGTGCGGCGCGCGCGGCACGCGGCTCTCATATAGCCGCCCCCCCGCCCCCGTCGCTACACTTTCACCGCGAGGAGCCGCCGCGCCGCCGCCGCGCGCGCAACAGTCCTGCCGGCCCGACAGCGCCACCGCGGCCACGAAAATAGCTGTTTGCGGATACGTTGGATCCACCGACAACCACCGACGGTAGTGACATCGAATGACACTACATCCAATTACTAAACTTGGACAGGACATTCGCCTCGTCAACTGACTTCTCAGAGTAATTATTCCGCCGATCATGCAACATCATCGCGTTGTCACGCTATTACTATACTCATTATGGATTGTCGATTCGCTGGTAAAGACGAACCACCCGGGTCTCCCGGGGTGACCGACGACCACAAAAGCCCAGCAGCAGCCTATACCTCTGGAGATCCACCCGATACTGAGCTGTCATTCTGCAAGTCCCCAGTGATGGTTGTCACACTCCTGCGTTACTGCATAGGTTCTCTGCATTTCTCTTTTTTCATTATCTGAGAGCTAAGCACAGGGTTGATGACTGCCTGACCAACTTTAGTCACGAATTTTATTTTAACTAGTGACTGTTTTAGATATTGGATTGTGATATTGTTTATGGCTAAATTAGTGAGACCAAGAGCAACTGCATTACGGCCGACTGATGGTCCCACAGTCTGCTGGGATCATCAGTCGGGGATAATCATGGGACCACGAGGCCATTATATCAATATACTGTACCACTAATGGGTCAAATTAGTGGGATCACGATCACCAATCCAACCCTAGAAATCGGGACGAAAAGAAACTATAGGACCCTAGAAATCGGGATCCTAACGATACCTCGTTAGGATGAATTACGTAATTTATGTAAATATTGAACTTTCTGCAAGAAACTAACAGCTTCAATGCAATGAAATGTCTGCTACATTGGTATGTGTTTAAGAAGACATCTGGATCTATCTCCACTGACACTAACTCGTGTTCGCTGTCGTACTCCGTTCTAGTGGCTCCTCACTGATAGAGGATTAAGTTAAGCTTGACGTTACGATTCCAAATAGAAGTCACAACGAAATAAAACAACAAGTCCCGCGCGGGGGGTCACCTGCCATGTGATGCCACATGCCGCCGCACTAATGACTTTTAGAAAGCTTTTCCACTCGCAGAGCAACAAGTCATTATTCTCTGAGAGAAGATTTCGGATTTAAGTCCTACATTAAGCTTTTCAAATTCTTGATGCTTGTAACGTGTCAAGTAGGTACACCGTTGGTTAACGTTTTGGTTATTTTATTATTCATGTTTACGTAAATGGTAGATATATAATAAGCATTGTAGTGTGAGATTCGCCTTGTATTGTGCAACTTGAGGGAATTATCATACAAAGCCTAACGCAAGCGCAAGGTGTGCAGGATCGGGCAGGTCGGGCTTGTCACTGTCACTCGCAGTGCGTCCGTCACGTCACCGTCACGTGTCCGACACTTGCTTGTGGAAGTCACCACTGCTACATCTTCTACGGTGACAACGAGGAATAGAAAGGAAAGCATGGTTTCGAGAAAGATTTCGTGCAAAACAAAATAATTTCAAAATATATTTTTTGTGATTTATTTTAATAGCTAAGTTTAATTATTACTTAATAATCTTATTTACTAATTAGTTTAAGCCTTAATTGAATATAGATAACACAACATTTCTGCATTTTCATCAAAGCCTGACTAGATGGAGTATTTTGATAAGTATTAATTGGTAAAAAAAATTAGATCTACGAAATCTTACTATCAGTACACCTATATCTACTGGGCTGGGAAGGAAATTCTTAGTACAGTCCTACTAGTAAAACTATTTGGTAAGACTACTGGGAACGGTCGGTTTCGACGGAATTATTAGGTATTGTGTTTTGGAAGTCGCATTTGCAGCTTTAGCTTCATGCGTTCATGATTCATGGTCAGACAGACCATGGCACAAGAATCACCTGGCATATCAGGTGCGCTAATTGCACGATGTTCACGTCAGTACAACAGTATCACATCCGCACAAGGTTACGGCATCACACGTTTGATGACGTACCCTTGTGATGAAGTGAATATCGTACAATTTGCGTACTTGATATGCCTTTTTTCATATGTCACTTTTTTAGTCGCTACCGCGCGCGTCCCCGGCGCCCAGCTCGGCGGTGGCGGCGCCGGCCGGCAGCCCCAGCGCCAGCTCGAGTTGCCGCGCCTGCAGCCGCGCCAGGTACGTCTGCACCCTCAGCAGCTCCATCTTCAGCTCCACCTTGCTCCTGGCCGTCTCCTCGCACGACCACCGCTCCCGCTTCACTCTAGCGCTGTGGATATCTGTCAGGTTTCTAATACCGAATGCTCCGGGTTTCGGCTCTCGCTGCGTGGTACTGGCGCGCTCTCTGGCCAGCGAGCGGTCTGTGTCCGCCTCCATTAGTGTTTCCACTAGAGGATCTGCGCTCAGTCTCTCCTTCTTGCCGTCGCCCTCAATGTCGAAGTCGAAATCCTCGTCGTCGAGCACCTCGTACTCGAACTCGTCGTCTCTGAATACGGCGTCGTCGGCCGCGTCGGCGGGCTGCGCGTCGGGCGCGACACCGACGCTGGCGCTGCTGCTGCCGCCACTCAGCAGGCTGACGTCAAACTTCGGCGGCTGCCGGCCCAGGATGCTCAAGACGAAGTCGTCGTATTCGTTCCATCTTTTAGCGACTTGCTCACTGCAGCCGGGCTCTTTAGCAGTCTCTATTTTTTCCTGAAACGATACATACCTCACTATAAATCTTACGAGGATCTAGAACCGAGACCTACAACCATATTATATAGGTACCTATACCTAGTATTTTCGTAAATCGCAAGTGTAATGCAACGGAACAAGAGGTCGTTTACTCGTATCCTTATTATTTGTAAGTGATCATTATGAAACTGACCATGGTCTGTTTCCTGACGTTCTGCCACCAGATGTCGCGCATGTAGTTGGGGTCGCGCTCGATGCGCCCGCACAAGCCGAGCGAGCGCGCGAACCGCGTGACGCCGGCCCAGGCGCGCCGCTTGTCCTCCTTGCGCACGCGCCCCGAGAACGGCGCGAACACCACCTGCCGCTTCTCCTTGATCCTGGCCAGGATGGCCAGCTTCACGCGCCGCCGCTCGTCGTTGCGCACCATTTTGTTGGCGAACATTCGTCTCTCTCGGACAGATTTCGATAACTACAAATTTTGTTCCATAACCAGTTGAAATAATTCAATGTTCATGTAAGTCAATGTTCCATTACCGCGTTATCAGCAGAAAATGTATCAAACTGACACAAGCAAAGCAATGGATCATTTACAGCTGTCAACGTGAAAAATTTCGACTGGTTTTGGAACGTAGCCCTAATCTCACAAGTAACAGTGCTGAGTATGTAGATACACTTTTAACAAATCGCTTGACAGTTCGCCACAAAGATATTTCCGCCAGACTAATGTAAACTACGCAATGATTAGCAAAATACAAATTGCAACGTAAATAATCTACAATAATTTACTTGTTACAAAATCACAAGTCACAACACAATCTCACGTAATGACAATGACAAGTACAATCTACAATATACACGTAATGGCCGCTTACAAATGTTGCCAACTCGGAATTTCAATTTCCTACTGATGTCTGCTCACCGACTGTCGTTGTAATTTTCTGATATTAATTATAGTTTTAGTCTCGTAAAAGGTAAGTATTTCATTCACCAATAGATTAAACAAGTCTACCGTAACTTTTTCAAAAATCAATTATTGTACCTACTACACATATTTTATGTGTCTATCTAACTGGAAGATAGATTTTATTTACAAAATATGATTTTGTGAGTCTATTACAAAAAAATTATATTGAAAATATATGTTGAATTAAACATATACATGTAGTAAAGACTCGAACAAACACATACAAATGTACACACCCCTTTCACCCTTTCACTCTCTTCTACACAAACACGCTCACACACAATTCCAATAAACACATCCATATACATACATACCAAAACTTATTTCTCCCTATAGGCGTTGTTTTAAAATAGGAAATCTTTAATTGGCAGTATGTTTTTTTAATGGACTTTTTTGTTTTTATATTTAAGTGCTGTAGATTTTGTAATAAACAAATAAAAAATTAAAAAATAAAAACCTTGTACAGGTTTCACATAGTATTTTGAGACTTGTAAAGTTTTCAGTTGGTATTTAATAACAAGATTTGCGTTGTGTCATGACTACTTATGACGTAGTACTAATTAATGATACGCCTCTGTATTGGGTATGCAGGGGTTGAGGAGAGTATACGTATAGAGGATTATAATTATTAGATCGCTTTTAACATGTTTCACGTTCTTATTGGCCACACGAAAAAAATCCCACAAATGCTAAATTGGCAACATTTCACTTATCCTATGCACAGAAATCAAATTTCTATTATTAACTCTGTGATCCGATGTGACATCAGCCCATGAAGCTGCCGGAAAATCCCTCAAAAAAAGCAAAGCGCAAAGCGTTGCGTAGATGGAACCACTAGCACACTTCGTAAACAAAAAGTAAAACGAAACGTCATATTTGAAGATTTCACTTTCTCGTTATTTGGGTTGGTGGAAGGTACGTATGTACCTACATGTTGATATTTAGCTTTATGTGCTAATTTAAAGTTTGTTAAACGAAAATCTTGTAAACTCATATGATAATCAAAATTATTGTTATTGAAAGCAAAAAATTATTTCAAGTTACGTTTAGAACAAAATAATATTATTTACGTAATTGTCCAATTGGCGCCTCTAGTGGTAAGACATTGTAGGATTATCTCCTATTTAACATTTTATTCCTGAGCTTAAAATTATAGTTCCTAAGTGGATTTTTTTCTTCCAATCATAAGTTTTGGTAGAAATTGGACAGAACCCGGTAACACCAGGCTGTCGTCTGTCACAGATGCGCGCGTCGTCGTCCGGAGACGGACCGTCAGTGCCCGATGACGACCGAGGGAGGGGCGCGCGCGGCCGAGTTCATTCGGTCCACCAAACTATATGCAGAGTAACAATAACTTGTAAATTAATAACAAATGCTGGGAACCGTCCCTAGTTCCGTACCTACTGAGCAAAAAACGTTTGCTTGATTTGATGATTTAATCACAACTTACTACTTAAGATGTTAACAAGTTTTTGTATTTGTTTTTTTTAATACTTAGGTACAGAAGTAGTAGAAGATATGATAAATATTGTAGTCAAATTTCTAGTATCCTCTGGTAACAAAATAACCTAAAATTGAGAACCGAGTCTTAAGACCTAAATGCACATACGTTGCGCTGCACTGCGCGGCAGAATATTCTTTATAAGTTTGTATTTTGTATGGAGCTGAACGCACTTATGCTGCACTGCGGGGCGCGTCGCGGCCGCGTCTCGGGAGTTGAAAACTGAATAGTCACGTCACAGACGTGTTTGCAGTTGCCGCGCTGTGCAGCGCAGTACAGCGCAGAACAGCATAAGCGGGCCCCTAACTGATGGGAGGCACGTGGACGGTGGTGTGTGCTGGTGGTGATGCGGGCAGCGGGTTTTGGAATGAAGCAAAACAGCTGAGACCTTTAACAACTTGTATTCTTCACAATTACCGGTTAAAAGTCGAGCACAATTCATTAACCTAATTAATTTAATTATAAATCGGAACTATTGCGACGTCATTGAAAAAGTGGTAAACCAAAGAGAAAGGTAGCGAACAGTGTTGCACCAGCAAAAAGTGTCAACTATAATTGCCAGCGCAATTTGCCTAATATTACCGACGAGCATTATAAGTTCTGTAGTACTGTATAAAGATGCTCATCCATCTCGTCTCGATGTGCAGGTTCCATATCCTACAGCACTAGCTATTTATGAACGGGTTTCCCTTACACCAAACACTGGCGGTCATCTCGCGGACCGCGACCGAGCAGAAATCTGTAAACACCGTCAGCGTGGTAAGAAGTATTTTCATGTTACGAGACTTAGTTCTTGTGGATTTTAGCGAATAGTTCCGATGTTCCCAAACCTAAAAAAACAAGATTATATTCTGGCATAACATATTATGTCACTAAATACTCTCGTGTGTGCTCATCAATGCATTCATCGAGTGCAGTTAAAAGGGCACCAAGCCCAAGTCCGGTCGTGCATGGAGTACTGCTGCCCCCTGTGGGACGGCTCAGCTAAGTACCAACTGGCTGCCCTTGACTTAGTGGACAAACGCGCTAAGCGCCTTATAGGTGACGAATCGCTGGTGGAAGCTAGACTGCAAAGTCTGGAACATCGGCGCAAGGTTGCCTGTCTATCAGTATTTTATAGGATACATTTCGGAGAGTGCGCATCGGAATTGCACGACCTAATTCCAGCACCTCCATTCCGCCTTCGGACTACCAGACGCGGGGAGGGGTTCCATCCTTATGTTGTTGATATCCCATCTGCTCGTACGAAGCGATTTTCTTCTTCGTTCATTATGCGAACGGCTAGGGAATGGAACAGGCTGCCGGCGTCTGTATTTCCCGAAACCTACAACCTTGGGATCTTCAAGGCCAGAGAGAATAGGCATTTACTGGACCCGCATGCTCCATCGTCGACCTCATCAAATGCGGGTTTAGTAGTCAATAATAAAAAAAAGGTTATCAATCAGTGGGCCTTTCCCCAGTAGATACTGTATAGTCAGATTGAATAGTTATAGCCTTTTTCACGCAGGAAGGCACGTCGAGCTTTTATAAAATTCGGATTCTCAGATGTAAGTCGTAACTCCTCCTCTTGTGTTCTCTATGTGACTCATATTCAGTCTGTGTGACACGGCCGATACTGATCGGAATACTTCCAACTATCACCAGTGAGAATCCGTATTTTTTTTGGTTTTTAAAGCTCGACGTGCCTTCCTGTGTGCAAAAGAAAATAGTTAAGGTAGCGTAGTTAAACCTGTGATTTCAGTTTTAAGGCGGAATCTTTGGATAGGATACTATTGGAAATGAAAACCATATTCAGTCTAGTTTTATTTATTTGTAAAAAAAAAACAATACTCATTAAAATAATACAGTGAGCACATGCGCTTTTTGCCCGGGAAAAGTCGCGGTCTTCCGGAGCAAGAAGCTGCAGCATGGAGCCAGCTAACAGACTGCGCGTGCGCAGCCGCCGCTGGACTACATACACCTACGCTACTCGAGCCTTCGCAGGTTCAATCCCACAGACACCGCCACTAGGTGCAATAAATAATAATGTGCAATCACATTTAGAGTCTAATCCAACTAGAGTTTTCATATAATAAATATCGTTAATAACGCTATAATTTATAATATCATAATATCAAATTCGATTTGTACCAAATTCTGTTACGATCGTACCTAACGCTGCGTCCTCTACACGAATCACTAAGTTTGTTCTTATTTCAACCTAAAGGAACTAAAACTATGGAATGCTTCCGTCACGTCAACGTTTGTCATGTTCCGTCATGTCAGCTAGCAGTAATGGCAACGTGGCGAGTAGTCGCGCGGGCGCACGCCGCGCGCACCCGCGGCCACAGGTTGACTAGCTTGGTTGCTTACTTATGTTACGATCACGTACTCGCGAGTCGAGTGTCTCACTAAACAAATAAATAACTTATCTCCCCTAACTAACACGAACAGGCTACGGCACACTACGGGACCCCCCCCCCCCCGTCTCGCTGGTCGCTCCTCTACGCACTAGTTTGTATTATAACTAATTTGTCCAGCTAGTACACATACGAGTACATTCGACCGGGTGCGCCTCGGTCGTCTACTTATAAAGAAACTAAATCCCAAATCACGACAATAATTTTCGGTTTCGGGTTCACAATTGACGTTCAATAATTCTTCCCTCTGTTCTCTATAAACCTAGTAGTCTCTATCTATAATTTAAATTATAGTTTCAAGAACGAAACTTACTCTACAAAATGCTGTTGAGCTGAGGTTCCATCGACGACATCGACGACTGTGCGGCCGTCTCATTGCGCGGCCGCGCTCGTCTCGGCCGAGAGGGTGACGCCGCTCTCGGTGTCCACCTCGGCCGAGCCCGAGCCGGCCTCCCCCCGCCCGGGGGTGCCCCCCTCCGTCGTGCCGTCGTCCGACATCGGCTTCTCGTCACTCTTCCTCATGACCACCTTGGTCGGTCGCCTGTTGATCGTCGGCACGTACGACTTGGTGATTATTTCTATATCCTTCTTTTCTGTTCTATTCTCGGGCATGTCATCGGACACGTGGTCGATGACGGGCCGCCGGGTGGTCGGCTCCACTCTATCGTTCGGCGGCGGGGAGTCCGTGATGGCCGAGTCGGTGTCGTCGCCTTCGATTTCGATAATCTTTTGCTTACTGAGCGGCGCCTGGCTCTTACTCTTCGCGGGTATTTCCGTGATAGAATTGACGTTCCGGTTATTGTTTTTACTCTTGTAGCCGGCGTTGACGGGTATCAACTCCTCGGAGTCGGAGATGGTGCGCGGCGCGAGGTCGGGGCCGTCCGTGTGCTCGCCGATGGACGCCACGTCTCCCACTAAATTGATCAGGTCCGTGAGCACGTTGCTCTTCTTTCTCTCTGTGGGTTCAATGAAGGCCGCGCTCTTGCCTGGATCAGCAGAAATTTTGATCAGTTCGACGGCATCCGTCGCACTCTCGGCCGACCCGAACGACGTGAGAATGAACTCTGTCGTCTCTACATTTTCAAACGATCGATTGTCAGTAGTGGACGGGGCGGCCCTGGAGACTGTGATCACCTCCGACTCGATGGGTGATGATACTTTGGATGTCGTCAATTCTATCGTTACCGGATCCGCAGTAGAAGAAGCTGTTTTTTCCTTTGCAATATTTTCGGATAGCTCGTGTGGATTTTGATCACTAGTTTCGATAGGCAACGAGCTCAGCTCGGTCTGGGACGTTACTTCAGTGGCAGTGTTAGACTTTGATATTGGACTGGTAGTTGGTCCCTGCGTACTCTGCGAACTGGATACATAGACGGAGGTTTCGAATGTTTTATCTGTGGTAGTTTCAGAATCTGTAACCGCTACTGTCGAAGTGGATAATATTTTAGTTTCCGTCGGTATTTCCTGTTTTTCAGTATATTTTTCCTCCGAGTTAATGAAACTTTCAGTAGTAGTGGACGTCAGAATTTGTGTTGACTCTTCAGTTGCATTCATAAGTTCCGTGTCATCGAGCTCTCCAGTTATTTCCTCAGGTACAAATGAAGGAACGTTCAGTATCTCAGTGGGAATCGCAGATCTGAGGTTGAGCATTGGACTTTCCTGCGAGCTTGTCGCCACCGTGCTGGTCATTCCGTCTAAGTTAGCAGGAGTAGAGGTGCCAAACGTACTCAAATCGACAGCGGTTTCTGAACCCCCATCCCGGGTCGTCGGTAATAGTGTTGTTTGCGGTATATTTTTTGAAGTCGTCGTTACTTCATCTCCGACGGTGACGGCTTCCGTCGAGGGCGCCGCACTGGCCGTAGTCACGGCGTCTTCACGGACGGGCACACTCTCACCGTCAACATTCTGTTCCTGAACAATCTCATCCTCGTGATTCCTCACCACGGACAGATCATCCGGTAGAGGTGGAAAAGGATTGTGGTCCAAAAGGGAGGTGTCCTCTTCTTCGATTATGGGGGCTTTGGTGCTCACGGCGGGCACGACCACCGGCACGATCGACGGGACTCCCATGGTAGGAATACTTGTTAAAATCGATGGATAAATCTCGCTATTAATGGAATCCTGAGTCGACAGGCTAATTTTTGACGGCGGCGCGTCATTCGTGATTTTAGTTTCTCTATTACTTTCACTCGCCTTCGTGTTAGATGCTTCGGACGGCGGCGAGGGAATCAAAACCGATGACCAGGACGGGTGGCCGTCGACAACGACGGGAGCTTCCGTTTTGGTATAGGTGTTGTCCCGGACTAGAGTCCTCTCGGAGGTGGCCTCGCGCACGATGAGCGGCGACTTGGAGGACGAGTACTCGGCCACCTCCACGCCGGGCGAGGGTAGGATCTCCTTGATCTTCACCTCGGTGATGACGGGGATCTCCGACACCGGAGTGATCTCCTTGATGGTGATCTCTTGCTTGACGTTCTCCTTCGGGGCCGGCTGCGGCGGCGGGGGCGGCGCGGGGCTGCTGCCGGCGTCGTCGACGGTGGACACCGATGGAGCCACGCCCGGGATCGTCGTTACACCTGGAATGAACGTTAAAAAGTGACAATAAAGTAGTGAGAAATATTACCGGAGAATACAATACTTAAAGCCTTATACATTTATTTAATGATAAAACTGACATCAAGTATGATCTCAGAACCGAATTAATATTTAAACAATGTCGTTTGCAAAAACTAACCAAAACCGGGTATGCCTTATTGCAAAAAATTTACTTTAATATTTCCAACGAAATGAAAACTTCGGAAAGTGTTATTATTATTGAAAATAAATTAATAATGTGGTTGACAGTTGATGGGCCGTGCGTTTTATAACACACACGGATTTCATAACTATAAATAGACAGGTTATAATAATGTGAAATGAAAACACAAATTTAATAATATTTGACATGTAAATTAATTTTATGAATAAATTATGATTATGAATAAACTTTTTTCAAAACATTATTTTGAGGGATTTATATTTAGATTATTGATTATGTCTTGAACAGGCAGCGGCCGCTACAGCCGCGGTACAGTGAGATCAGAGTAAAGGTTAGCTTGTAGTTCTCCTGTTTCCGCATTTAGAGACACAACCAGCTCCGTCACGAAGACATTCCCTGGCTTCACGGAGCGTCATCGGTTCCCCAAAGTGTTGTGAGATGAGAGAGCGGTCACCTCTGAGCGGGCAGTTGTCGTACTCGGGGCAGCAGCGGCCGGGCACGGTGCGCGGGCGGCAGTCGTCGCGCACGAAGCACGCGATGCGGCGGCACACCACCTCGCCGCCCTGGCAGTAGCACACGCGGCACGGGTCCAGGGGGTCCACCAGCTTCTCGCCGTTGCCGTACACGCGGCCCTCCTGCTCGCACTCTGGAAACGCACGCGCACAACCGGTTGGTTTATTTAGTACAGCTGATCTCAGTGTAACTTGAATATAAATGTGACAAGTGATTAAAGACTAGTGACATGTGACATGTGATAAGTGACATGTGACAAGTGACATGTGATAAGTGACATGTGAAAAGTGATAAAAGTTACGCGACTCGGTTAGCTATAATCGAAATAGTTAATCGATCTTTTAAAGAATCCGATCGGTAATGATTCCCTATCTATATGATACGAGTATGTGAAACAAACTTCAAAGGATCATCGCAAAATGTAAACGGTATAAGGTGGCGTAGAGACTGACCGCACTGGTAGATGGGGCAGCAGTGGTCGGGGCGGTGCAGCGCCTTGCAGCCGGGGCGCGGGTCGCAGCGCGCGCGCGCGCAGCTGACGGCGCCGCGCGCGCACGCGCAGCGCTCGCACGGGCCCGCGCCCGGGACCTCCTCGCCCGCCGCGTACACCACGTCGCCCAGCGCGCAGCTGCCTGCACACCACATGTGATTCATTACATTACAGATTACTCACTGACGAGTCCTCCGATAGTCTCGGCCTGTCTCGAAAGCTCTGATCCTAACCTTGATCTCGCTACAGTTTCGATTGTAAAATAGACAATGTCATTATATACGTACTATTAGTCATATGTTACTTTCATACCCGGACAGGCTACGGACCGCACTCTCCAATGGGATTGACCAAATACGGACTTTATAGTGCAAGTAGTTGTAAGTTATAGCTGCAAGTAGTTGTATATGTTGTTAGGTACGATCTGTGAAAACCTGTTATTGACTTTTGTTACTATTATTTTTAACTTACTTGTTTTAATGCTGTTGGTTTTTCAATAAAATAAAAATAGACGTCTCACCTCACTATAATGAAGGGATCTCACTATATTAGAGGGATTTCGATGCGCTGTTGAAATCTACGATGGAGTGCTTTATATGCCGGTAGTTACACTGGCTCTCTTACCGTTCAAACCGAAACGCAGCAAATGCTGTCTTCTGTGGCATTGTTGCTTTAGAAATAGGTAAAAAGGTGGTACCCTCCCAGGATACCACTTTCAAATACGAAGCAACTTTACAACAATAGGTCTTAGAATCACGCACATAGGACAAGACCCTTAGTCTTACCTTCTTTCAAGTCGAGGTCCGACCTCGTCACATTTGGAAGGGGACCCAAGGGACCTGGAATGAGAGAAAAACAAACATTTAATTATGTGATAGATAACTTCGGTTATTTGTTGGTCACATCAAAATTTATGAATCAGCAAGAAACCACATTCACACAATAAGGTTAAGAACGAAGAATTTTGACAAATGACTAATGGTCGACAGTACAAAATGAAAATATTGTGTTCCCAGTTGAATAAACCTCCTAAATATGCAAATGATACCACCATCGATCGACCCGCACGAAGTGAGCTATCCAATTATCGAACTTTGTTCCCGAGGCGACCGACTCTGATCGAGTGAGGCTCTGTGCCGCAGATTGTGATCAGTACTCGCCCATTTGCATGGAAATGTACCGCTTCGGCTTCAATCAGGCTTCGGCGGTTAACGACTATGGAAGGAGATCGGAATGACGAATAGAATTCATCACGTAAACAACCCCAGTCTTTAACCAGAGACAAAGTAATCACTACGTTAATGACTACGACACGCGGGGTCGTTCCTCGTGCTCCACCTTCCTTATGCCGTACAGATATTCATCACGTGAACAACTTCAATCCTCTTCGCGTTGCAGTCTATTGTACGGAGCTCCGTGTTGTAATGGCTGCGTCTAACAAATCGTCTTCATTCAAGTGCCGCCCTCTCCCTCGGAGTCAAATCTCGACTAATTGCCTCCCATCCACTTCCACTTCCAATTTTGTTTCGCTTCGTAACTCTAACACCCCAGTTGTAACTTATTTATAAGCTCTAACTTAGATGACTGAGGGTAATTCGTAGTTCAAAATGCCTAAGTAACTTAAGTATATATCAAATATATAACCAAAATTCTTACTAATATATATTGTACATTAGAAATATTAATTTTAAAGTACCCTAGTAGTAATATTAATTTTAAAATAGTAATTTTATAACAGTATTAATTTTTAAGTAAGTTAAGTAGTAGTTTAATGGGTACGTATAAATTCTTCAGATTCGTTTTCTCTGAAAGCTAGATATGTAAATTAAAATGCCTTTTTCGTTAAAACCGCCCAAACTTTCGCTCAAACAACAATAATCACTGTACGAGCACTGTACTGTACAGTGTAGCGCGGGCTTTACGTATTTCCCGGCTGATTTATGCCGCGACCCCGGGGCGGGCGGGCGGGCGGGAATTTGTTTATTGTTCCACTTTTCCCCTGTTTTTCCGCCCCGCTGATGTACAGGGCAACGTAACCGTTCATCACGATGTTCCGCTGAAAGCATTATGTGGCTACAAGTGGGGTTCTCTTCTCGGCGAGAAATAATCATAAGTGAACGATAGGGTTTTTGGAAAACTTTGTTTCGAAACCTGTACACCCTTGTAAAATTTACCTCGGATAAAGATCTCGACCTCGACCTTTATACCTGTCAATGTCATGGTAGATGTTTGCGTTTATCATAGCTCCGTGCCTTACCATTACCTTTTCCACCACGCCTCCCACAGTCTCAACAATACTGTGCCTGGTCCCCGACATCACACATCACATATAGTATATCATAATCGTACACAATGTTTGCACATGAAGTGCTCGCTACTCGCAGCTCTTCGCGGAATGCAGTGGCGTCCTCTTTACCGTTCTCAGAAGTAGACAACTAAAGCCTACGACTCTGTCCGTGTCACTCGACATTGGTATGGAACGTGTGGTTCGTTACATAATGTATGAAATTTCATAGATGACGTCACTCTAACGGCACTCGTGATGTCGTCACGGACCTCCTCTTATCCTGTTATTGAAAAGCTCATGTTAGCTTTGTGGTAACTAGAAATCTGCATTTCACGAAGTGGCTAAAAATCTTAGACAGATAGTGTAAAACTCGACTATTACAGTATCTGTCTAACTTTACTAGCACTTCGTGAAATGACTATGCGCTTCCTGAATTGCGCCATTACGCTATGTGGCAACGACATATATACAGTCAAAATATTCTAAAATTTTCAGAACACTATTTACTTCCCGCAGAGTAAGCTACTCGTAGATTTAAGCCTCTGGGATGCTCTGAGCTCGTAAACTGAATGCGCAGGTACGAGTAAATCCAGCGGCGACTGTAAAGTGCGGGATCGTTTCAATCACGGGAACACGGCACCAGTCGGGATCTCTTGAGCTCAGTGAATCTACACCACATTTAACACACAATGTATCCCACGTTGAGTGTTAAATGACTGCTGGGGACAGACATTTATAAACGCGGGCATGTTTAATTTTGTCAGTCGATAATTTTGTAACAAAAACAAATACTAATAGTTATTGAAATAATTCGAGTCTTGAATGACGTTCAGCAGTTTCAAAGTAAGTACATATTTTTTAACAATTATCTTTAGTCGAGGCATTATTTCATCCGCTTCACTAAATACCTAAGTTTGTGCACGAACATAAAAAGAAACGTAGGTACGTAAAACCTGAAAAGGGGAAGACGGCGATCCTCTCCTCCCCGGATGTAATTTGTCAGCAATTTGTGTGAGCGATTGTTCTCGAGAGAGCAGCTCGGCCTCGGCCTCGGCCTCGGCCTGCGAAGGGCGGCCGCGGCCTGTATGTAGGGCGGCGTGCTCCCAGCTGGTACATTGACCCCTGGCTTCCGTTCTAAGATATTAAGCTGCAGAATTTACCATTGAGGTAACTTGTATAATGCCAGTTGTGTAGACGGGTGGAGCTCATCAAAAAAATTGCCAACACAGCTCTTAACCTAACAAAGACAAACTATATACAGTTTATTAGTGCTAAACTTTTATTTTCGAAATGGCGGAAAGTAGGTGTACCAATAAGGTACCATGGCCTTTACATAATAATTGCACTTTAAGCAATTGTGTGCCATTACATCCTGCACTGCGGCTGCGGCGAGTGAGTCACGGGCCGGCGTCACGCGTGTCATTGAGTGCGTATTTACACATCGACTGTGTTTTCTTTTCTCAGTTCCACACCGCAGGTGCACATCTGAGCACTCACCGTAGATATTTCTCAGTAATTGATCAGGGTTCAGGGTTCGGAGCACACCCAGACTAGGGCGGACGTGCTCACAACACCAAACTAATCTACGAAGCGAAATAATTAGGTTATAGTTGTGAACGTAATGCTATTATTTATAGGGGTAGTGGCGGCGAGTCCATTTTATCTCATTTCCAATGAAAATTAATACCTAGTAGGGTTGGGGTGGCTTATTTTCACCTCGCGGCGGCGCGGTGTAATGAAATGAAATAGTATATTAAACAAATTGGTACAGCTTATACACTTTTGTTCGTAATTTTTTCCATTCAATGTATACAACAATGTAAGAACTTATAATTAATTATAAAATAATAATAATAATCATATTTTTATGTATACATTAATAAAAAATAAAATATTGTAGGGCCATTGGCACTACAATCAAATCAATAGTCAGTAGTCTTTAAAGTCTTGCACAGTATAATATGTTCTGTGCCTCCTGTGAAAAAGGGGTCCAATTTGAATTGAATCCCTATTTGAATTGAACTATTTTCCACAGGAGGCACAGATGTATACAAGGATCAAATTATTTGGAAGAGACAGAGTCGTAGCCGCTGGCGACATGCCGTCGCTCTCTTTCACCGCACACCGTTGAACCGTTACGGTACAGATTACAGTAAGTACAAGCAATGGACGGAGAATGCAAACATCGCGTATGATTCACCCGCGCCCGCTCCCGCTCCCGCGCCCGCGCACAATACAAGGCGATTCAGGCTCTTACAGTTCAGGGTGTATCGCCTCGGAAGTGCGTTTTAGAATCTATATGCTATATATTGTACTTCACTATATCCTTTTCTCTCTTTTGTTTGTTGTTTTCTATTTGTGCAATAAAGTGTATTTTACTTTACTTTATACAAGTATAATAGACAATATTGTATCCAGCTTCACCTATCATCATTCATCACCAGTTCTATCAAGTACTTGTTTATATATCTTCAGTACAATTTATTTTTCGAATTTCCAAATGAAATATCCTATAGGTAGAATCATTCGTAGGTTCGGGCATGTAGAAAGAATGAGTGATGAACGAAACAGGTATACGAAGCGAAAGTGAGTGGAGCCGAGCCGGACCGAACCGGAGCCGGGGTCGTCCTAGACTGACCTTTAAAGATCAGATTGACAGTGTTCTTAGATGTTAATATACAGAGCAGACGACTCTAACGGCGAGCATGCGTGAAGCGACGAATGACTGTAGAGGAAGCAAGAGAAGTGTGCCCATCGAGACTTAGCGTGAAGGTATGTATGTATGTAGAATTATTCCGTTATTGAACTTTGGAAGTTGTCAATTTAAAGTTTTTAGTTGCATTCTGTAGTCACACAATACACCTACAGGACGATGCCAGAGGTCGCAGCGCAAGACGCTCGCTCCCAGTTGCTGCGCCGTGCTCTCCGACGCACGTGGCGGTTCACGAGCCTCAATATCAACAATCGCATCTAATTATAAATGTTAAAAAATAACACAAAAGTTGGTGTAAAAAACAACATATTTTTATCAGTAATTAAAGCGACCGCGTTGATGTCTTTTGTATGACGTAATGACTCGCGCTTATTCGACGAGATAAACAATTTTCAACGGAAAGGAAAATCAATCTACATCTCAATGTACCTACATATTTGATAGAAATCCACTTACGCTTTCATCCATCCTATTTTTCTCTTCCCTGGAGGCACTAGATTTCCTCGGTAACTATCTGTCTGTTCCCAGTACATCTCTAGCCGCGGCCGCCACTGTACTCCCCGAGTGTGCGGCGAGGCGTCGATGTACGCCGTTCTCTGGTGTAAGTCGGTGCAGCTGGGCGGCCGGGGCGCGGGGCGGCACGAGACACGGGCTGTCACGGCTCTCCGCGCACTCTCGATCGATACCCTCACTGTCCTGCCCGCCGCCGCAGGGTATGGCACGCCCTGAGCCCCGATGCAGGCCCGTACGCAGGGGGTGGTTTTGGGATTTGACATTTTGCTGATATACACATATCAGAAAACGGAGGAACTGGATTTAATATTTGAATTGTAACAATCGAAAATGATCAATACAGCTTTGATTAAAACATGTGTTTTCCTGGAACCTGGCTACGGGCCTGCCCTGATGTTTCCTCTATTCGTTTCGTATGGATATACTCCTCTCAGAGTATTAGCCAATTTAGGCGTCTACTTTTCTGCGCCCAAAACTCCGTGAACGCCTGTCTGATATATCTTGCTACAGGCACCTCTTAGTATTACAATATGTTTATCTGCAGGCCTCTAATATTCTCTAAATTTTTACATTTCGTCTCCGCCTGTAAACGATTTCGTTTTGAATACTGATTATTTGGACCACCAAATCTAGGTTCTAACTAACAATACCTAAGTAAAAAAGTAAGTAAGTGCGAAAAGGGTTTAAAAATGGTGTGCCTCCCACCCTCTAAACTAGTTTGTCCTGCGGCAGGATCTTGAACTACACCAATCAGTATGTACTCGTAGTGTAGGTACCGTGTGTGTAGTACATAATCTATGTGATAACTGAACGCGGAGCGGGACACGTTTCCCCCATCAGTCCCCCGCGGGCACTGTGGCAGGCTATCGTAGTGGATACTACTCGTACATTAGCCACTACTCTACTGTAGCAC
Organism: Hofmannophila pseudospretella; assembly: GCA_947369225.1. Classification (NCBI taxonomy): domain Eukaryota; kingdom Metazoa; phylum Arthropoda; class Insecta; order Lepidoptera; family Oecophoridae; genus Hofmannophila; species Hofmannophila pseudospretella. The sequence goes on along the minus strand of OX376314.1, from coordinate 15,964,788 downwards.
AGCATAGAATTATCATTTCGTAGGGATGCAGACACTTTTACTTATAATTACATTTTTTGCAAAGAATTCGAGGACTTAGTATTATTAAGACACGTCCTAAATTAACTGTTGAAATAAATTATTTTTCTTCTTTATAATGTATAAGAAAACGTATTTTAAACATGTGATTAATTACGGATCACTCACTGGTGACAGTAGGAAGTTCTCCGACCAACTAGTTATTTTATTTTATCTGTAGACAAACAGTTACTTAAGTTACACGGTACAATCAAGTACATACTAGGATCTAGATCTGCACAAATATAAGAGAAGGAAACAAGGCTCAAGGAGAAGGGTCTCTCGAGAGGGAAAATAAATAGTGATATTACTTTGTTACGAGCACGTGCGGTCGGCAGAGAGCCTTCTGATCTTTATTTGCCTGCTATGAGTGTGTACCAGGGTCACGGGAATAAGTAAAAAACTGTTCCCCGGTCTCCTTGGATGCAGACAGATGGGGTTACTTCAGCGGAGCTCATATTATAATTCTCAATATTGAATAAATATTTTTCTTGTGTGGTGCCGGCCCTAAAGAATAACACCACACCAACTCTTCGCCCAGGCGTCGTACGAGGAGACTAAGGACTTTAGTGGATACTGTTTTACACCTAGTAGACGGCGGTATCACGTTTGTCCACCAAATCTTACGGCGACAAGCGAGAACTAGCTGTGATTGAAGTGGTTCCTCTGTCTAACCCCACCGGGGATTACGGACGAGAGAGTTTATGTATTATGTATTTTTGCAAATATTTTATTTTATATTCTTTGTGTGACGTGATAGATATGCTAATCGTATACTAGTACGCGGTACACCTCTGTAAAGGTTGTTGTCCATAGCAACTAAACCTAAACGAGTAACAACTGCGCATCGGGAACATTATACACACACTTACCTATTAAATTACCTAAACGTTTCCACTTCATCAGACCGACATATCAACTCTGAAGGAGCGTTATTACCTATATATTCTCACACACAAACTCATTAAGTTCGCTGTGATTTTTTTAAGCTACCGAATATTCATATTATTTATTGGTGAGATCATTCACAAGTCATACATAAAATTAAATAATAATTAATATTAAGTAACATTTAAATTCTAACAATAATATAATATGTCGGTACTGCAATGTCATGCCCGTGCATAACATAATTACCTAATTACTTTTGCTTATTTATTTTTGTAATATATTTGTTTAATATTATTTTTGTCTTCTGTACATAATTGTGTGTATCGGAAATAAATAATCTTTCTTTCTTTCTTAATAATCATAAATAATTTTTGTAACATAATTTATAAGGAAATTCCTATAAATAAATTCATATATTGGCTTATCGGTAAGTGAGTAGTAGGCCTTATGTACGAGCCATTTTTTTAACATGCTGGTGGAGGTTGCACTTGTCACGGGCTCTGGCAGCCGACTGTACAAGGCAGGACCCATTACGTAGACCGACTCTTCAAACTTCCTGACACTGTTTTACTGATATCAACTTGTCTTTATTCCTGGTGGCATAGTGATGCGCCGCGCCGCGAATACTAGGTTCCACATAGATTCGCAATAGACCTTCTTATATAGCACAAGACATGGTCTGAGAACTATCAGTAAGGCCTCTCCCACCGCTACTACTCCTGTCAGCGTGGAGTTGACAATTACAATGATACATGCCAACCATCTGCGGATCCCCTGGGAGATGACTCGACACTAATTTGGCCCTCAAAAAACCAAAAAAAAATTATTACTTATTACGAGAAGTATTTGACGAGATATTTTCACTAGTCTGCGAGTGGTCTGTTCACGTAACTGCAATCTGCAGTTCTATGCGACCCCCGGGAGGGCGACCTCATGAGATGCTCGCTGCAGACCAGATCGGCGGAGCAGAGTTACATGTTTGATCTACATTCTAGCCTAGATACTGGCCTAGACACCCGGTGAGGTGTGCGTGCAGTTCCCGCGCGACTAGACGGTGTGTTGCGGGGAGGGGGGACGGGCGGACGGACGGCATTCCTCGCGTGACTCAGCCGCTCAGCCGGACGCCGCGCAGTGGTAAGTAGCCAGCTGGGACGCTCCAGTCTAGATCCATCACCTCTCCCCGTGATCAAACATTCAATTCTCATGTAGGCACAAATTGGTTATTGCCTTTGTTTGCTAATCTTCCTACGTTTGTTATGTTAATTATCTATGAAGATTAGAATATTATATATGGGTATAACCATAGTTATTCTCATTCCTAACTCAATGTTATAACTTCCCTTCTAGTAAGTTATAACATAGAGTTAGGAATGTGTGTGCAATGCAGTGCAATGGCTGCAGACGAGCCGGCTACATATCCACCGCGCTCCGTACAGTACAGTATACTCAGAGTATAGTATAGTAATGTGATGACCGCGCACATCGCACATCTCGCAGGAATGTTATCGCCGTCCACACACACACACACACACACATACACACACAGGTTAGATACGTGTGCATGCTCTACTACAGAATTTCAATATTATCAAATTACTCGTCTTTTTATTGATCTCAGATAATATTCAGAAATCTGTGACGATTTACAAGTTTACAAAATGAAGTTAGTGCGAACTAGAGGGGTTATGTATGGCTGATCCCCCTTGAATACAAGAAATGGTAGGTAATTAAGACATACCGTTTCTTCTTTTCAACGTTCTGCAGATCATAATTGATCAGCTGGTAGAGATGATGATGATTTTAAAGGATGAATATGACTATGTATGGATTATCTCGGATGTAGTGGCGATAACGTCACGGCGGAGCGACCTCCGAGTCCTCAGCCGGCCCTCAGTGAGTCACGCCGCTCTCCGCGCCGCGGCACGCAGTAACTAATAGTACTAACGCGCGGCTTTGCCTCCCCGCAACAAAAAACAAACTCATTAAAGTTCCACCTCAGGTATGTAATACTAATAATATAGCATCTGCTCAATACTTTAAATAAGTAATGAATGACGTAAACTATTAATATGACTAACTGAAAATATCAGTATAAGGCACCCAGGTACTATACGACCAACAAATAATTCAAACAATTTCGAATCATTACTTCATACACACAGGCACAAGCTTGAGCTATAATATAATTATGTATAATTACCTATTTATTGTTTACTATCTATTACGTGTTTATTTATTATGTATATCTATGCATTTAACTAATTATTTATATGTTAAATAATTATTTATATGTATAATATTACTTTTATTATGCTAACTTTACTGTGTATTAGGGATGTTACGGAGCTTCGACTCCGACTCCGAAAGGTCGGAACTTCCGATTGATTTTACACCTCCGAATCCGACTACGGCTCCGATAATTTTGAATCAAAGGTTAAACTGAAGATTTGTGAGCAAAGATATTCAAATATCAATATTTTATTAAATAGTGTAGGACTACATAAAGGAATATGTTTTATTTCCGCAAACGTCATCATAAAAGAATATTGGCCTGTTCAGCTATAAAAATTAAATAACGGTTTAAAATTTGAATTTCTTCTGAACTTCTATCTCCGCCTGCGGCTCCGGTTTCGACTCCGATAAATTAAATTTAAAACCTTCAGTTTCGACTCCGATTCCGGTAAAACAACCTCCGTAACATCCCTACTGTGTATTAAGTAATAGTAACCTATTTCATATCTTCACACTACACTGTCGCTAATCTCTTTAATGTCCATTTAAGTTCAGAGGTTGCCTGGAAGAGATCGCTTCAAGCGATAAGGCCGCCTTTGTACATATCGTGCTACTTTTCCTGTATTTGTGTACAACAAAGTGTTTCTATCTATAATACGCGAGACTCTCACGACGAGTGGAGCATTACAAACTTACGTGATATCTGGGTACCTACAACGACTAACTGTCTACAGTTTCGCCGAGTCGTCCCTGGTGACCTCTACCCTGCTTTACCAAGCTGTGTGTGGTGTGTGGTGTGTGGTGGTGACGTGGACCGTGTACTGACCTGCCGCCGCCAGCGAGAGCAGCGAGGCGAGCGCCAGCACGGCGCCCAGCGGGCGGGCGGGCCGCGCGCGCGCCGAGCCGGACCACCTGCAGCAAACATAACACCTCGGTTAACAATCTCCCACCACGAGTTGCTATAGGTATATCAAGTATAGCAAAGGTCTCGTCACAGCTTTCAGCCGGTTCAGTGAGACGAGGCATTGCGCACATTAGCGCCGCCAATCCAAAAAAAAGTAGCGACTTTTGACAGTTTCGCTTTTTGTCACAATATGAGAATATAAAACGATTTAAAAAATGTCTTTTCATTCGTGGAACTTTATCACCAGACACTTTCATTAATTGATATGATTTTTTTTCGATTGGCGACGCTAGTAGGAAAAAACTGAACTCTACTCGAGTGAGGTAAAGGACTAGTATATTATTCGAATGGCTGGCTGTGTTTTGAGTGCCAATTTCACGCCGACGAGGGTTTTTTCAAACAGGTATCTATATCTATGGCAAGATATGTATATTCCACTACATTAAAAAATTGCGAAACGATAGTATGTTGCACGCCGGTGCGCGTACGCAGGCCGGCGCGGGGTCGGCGACCTCTCCGCGCGTCCCGCCGCGTCCCGGCTAGATCATTAGCCGCACTGGATCACCACGAAGGATGCACCTATAATAATAGCACATAACTTTAGCCATTAGAGCGTCGTGGGTAGGACGTCGGACTCCCGTGCGGGAGGTCCGGGTTAGAAACCATGCAATGTATGTACCAATGAGTTTTCGGTTTTTCCAAAGACTTACGTACATTTACCGACGGTGAAGGAAAACAGCAAGGAGACCCACACACTGAGATAACCAGTGTGTGAAATGAGGAACGCAATTGCAAACCACCCCATTGATTCTGCCAAGAGAGTCCTTTATACGTGATTAATTCCTTAGAATGATCACGACCCTCAGGGTAGTGATTCAGGGTAGGATACGAAAGACTTCTATTGGAACTTTAGCCATAGGTACTACGCCGTGGTATCGCCAGGTAAGACAAGACGAGGATGAGCTAACTGCTCTGTATTGAATCTTGTAACAAGCCATAGAGATTAACAAGTGCAACTCAATTAGACTCCAGCAAACTTTGTAAATTGCCAACAGAATGGGGGCGAGGTAAACGAAACGAGGCATGATCATGTTGCGTGCTCACGTATAAGTTAGTACAGGAACGTACGAACGGCCGCGGAGGAGGCAATGAAACAATCAGTGACACGGATCTGGAATCATCCTTTCACTGTCCGTCGGGCCGGGACCGGGCGAATGAAGACGGACGCGCGCCACTCAGCGCCGCCACCGCGCCGGCCCGCCGCCGCACAATGCCGGGACAATGCCGCCGTCGAAGCGGTCGTCGCCCGCTATTTTCCAATCGACCCGGCGGCAGTAGTAGGAATTCGTGGATTCTGGCTCAGTGAATCCTGCCTCCAAGGCATTGCTCCGGCTAAAAAAAAAAAAAAAAAAAAAAAAAAAAAAAAAAAAAAAGTGAAACACCCCATCTAAATCGATTGCGCTGGGTCCCGAAGTCGTATCTCTCACCGTTTCAGAGATACGCGATCCTCCATAGTGCTCCTACATGATTACGTTAATCACATCATTAGCTTGTTGTTTGCTAATCACCTCTCCCAGTCGGAACTGCTATTGTCCTTAATCACCTGCATTCATTGCTAAGTCTGGGCTCCTTAATCACCTAATTACCGATCTACTGCACCGAGTGTAAACACATTGTCGTGGTTTTGATATTTCGTTGCGATCATGTTGTACTTATCTCTTTATATGTAGGTATTTCAGACTGTTTCTTACTGAAATCTACACCAAAATCAGCTTTCATTCAAACATAGGCTACTTTGTAATGGTCAAATAACATTTTGTAATGTGAATGGATTTTTCCCAAATATTCCAAATATTTTGTTAATTGCTTTTTAACGTGATCTTAATAGTGTCACGTAGCTATTGTAATAAAATTAATATTAGTCTAATGTAAGTATGGATGTTTCTAGTAAGACTGCTTTCTAATTGTTAATGTATTAAGATTGAAGTGTATGACATGAAAAAATTGGCTACCATCGATCCTGAGGAACATTGGAAACATGCCGACGTACGTCTCAAGTACTACGTGAACAAACAAAATAACCACCACCGACAAACTCGTGGTCTGATCTATAATATCACAAAGGAGATATCGAATTCCAGCGATTGTAAAAAATACACCTTTAAGCATAAATGATAACTTGTTATTATGTTTAGAATTGTTTTCTTGTAATAAAAGCAATCATTCATTTTATATAATATTTTTATTTATTTTTCCTTAACTTATACCTAAAGTAATACATAACACAAAATTATAAAAAATTCTTAAACATTTCAGTTAACATAGCATCATTCTGAATAGTATCTTCTGTAAACATTCCAACAAAATCCGTAAAAGTCATACCCCTATACTTAAAGTATAAAAACATCAAACAATATTCACCACAAAGAGATGAAAATACATTTTGGATAATCTTACTATTATACATCCACATACTTGTATTTCTTCGTAAAAATGACAAATGATAACCCTCAGGCTTGCGACCAAATGTATCAAAGTATTCGCCAACACCTTTACTGTTTACATATATTGCTACCCAATGTAATCCGGGTTTTGTATCAGGGTCTAAGTTGCTGATTAAATAAACCGGTGTTGTCATGTGTATTGGAATACGGTTAGCAGCAAAAACATTAGGTTCTAGAGAATGGTTTATCTTTTTTAAATAATGCGATATGTCTAAAGTATTCATGATAACAATTTAAACATGTGTATTTCTTAATAACAATATGTATTCTAGACATAGTAAACAATGTCCTCTACTTTTATACAAAATATTTAACTGCTGAAATCTACATTAACATTTCTATTTTTATCTATTTCTATTACTAATTACCGATCTACTGCACCGAGTGTAAACACATTGTCGTGGTTTTGATATTTCGTTGCGATCATGTTGTACTTATCTCTTTATATGTAGGTATTTCAGACTGTTTCTTACTGAAATCTACACCAAAATCAGCTTTCATTCAAACATAGGCTACTTTGTAATGGTCAAATAACATTTTGTAATGTGAATGGATTTTTCCCAAATATTCCAAATATTTTGTTAATTGCTTTTTAACGTGATCTTAATAGTGTCACGTAGCTATTGTAATAAAATTAATATTAGTCTAATGTAAGTATGGATGTTTCTAGTAAGACTGCTTTCTAATTGTTAATGTATTAAGATTGAAGTGTATGACATGAAAAAATTGGCTACCATCGATCCTGAGGAACATTGGAAACATGCCGACGTACGTCTCAAGTACTACGTGAACAAACAAAATAACCACCACCGACAAACTCGTGGTCTGATCTATAATATCACAAAGGAGATATCGAATTCCAGCGATTGTAAAAAATACACCTTTAAGCATAAATGATAACTTGTTATTATGTTTAGAATTGTTTTCTTGTAATAAACGAGAAACGATAATAAACGATAGCTTGTTTTGTGAGACTCTATGTGTAAACACGTGGTGATTAGGGTGTACAATCTTTTGCTAATAGTTTGTCTTTTGTGATAGAATAATTAATGAGACTCTTTAAGTGAATGCGTTATGAGTTGGGGGTGTATAAATGCAAGGTTTAGAAGTACGGTGTAAACAGTCGCTATTGAAAATTTCTAGAGTAACTTTCAAGTCAAAAATGTCGGACTCAGAGTGTGTTAGTGCATTTTTCGCGAATAGTGACTTAGAAGATAATATCGAATCTTCCTATTGCGTTAGAGAGATAATCGAACTATGTGATGCTGTGGAAAGCATTGAAAATTTCTGTGATGAATTTAACGAGTGTGTAGAAATGGACATTACGGAAGAACCAAATAAGGATTTATTCGATCCGCATTTCGATAAATTATTATGCGATGTGGTTGAAGACTTCGAGAAAATGTAAGTGTTGTGATATAATGTTATCACCATTTTGTAATCTCCATAGTTTAGAACCCTAAGCCCAGCCTTTCAAACCACTAGACTACTAACGCCACACTTGACAGGGATTTATAAATCTATAACTTATTTTATTTTATTTATTCTACAGTAATAAAATACAAATCGGAGGGGGTTTGAAACGTCCTGCTGAAACCGAACATCAAGGTGCTGTTGAGAAAAGGCGACGACTAAGCGAACCGTCTACATCCACCCTGCCTTCCACATCAGCCCAGCCTTCGACTGCAATCGAAAACTGCGAAATGGTGAAGTGCACAACTTGTGATATATTTGTTAAAAAGAGGTACTTATCTAATCATTATAGAAGTAATCAACATAAAAATAACGCCTTACGGGTGCATATTGAATTCCCAAATGTTACTTTAATTGAAACTGCGTTCGGGAAAAGAATACACACTTATAGAATAACTCCTCCTGCTGATTGTGATGGTTTTATTACTTTTGAATTGTTTTTTGATTCGATAAAGAATACACTAATAAGCTTAATTAATGAAAGCATTATCCAACTTAAAACGTTTAAAGTAAATTTTATTTTACATGCAAATTTTATACAGCAAACTAAAGACATATCTAACGTTTTCGACTTCCAAACGTCTAACTTCATTTTAAACGAGTCCGAGGATTTAAATAGTTTTCTAAGTTCTTTGAAAGAGACTATTTCCAACAGAATTTGCGAATTTGAGAAAAAAGATAGTGGGTGGAGTGTTAGGGATATAATCAGCATTGATATGAATGTAAATAAGTTTAACCCCCTCCGGGGTTCGTCTTACATAGACTTACCTCAGGACATAAAAGCGAAAAAAGCAGTGATTAATGTAAAAAATTTTGATAACCAGTGTCTAAAATGGAGTTTACTCTCGGCATTACATCCTGTGTTTAAAAATTTCAATAGAGTCAGTTCTTATGCTCAACATGATAGTAAACTCAAATTTGATGGTATTCCATTCCCTGTAAAGTTAACAGATATCCATAAAGTTGAACATTTAAATAACTTAAGTATCAATGTTTTTGGATTGGAATACAATGCTGCGACTAAAACTCATTCTGTGATCGGCCCATTGTATTTTACAAAATCGCGGAAAGAAACACACGTTAATTTATTGTATATAACGAACGGAAATAGTGGTCACTATTGTTATATAAAAAATTTATCTCGTTTGGTATTCCGTCAAGTTACAACACGAAATGATCCTATTTATATATGCGATGGATGTCTTTTATATTTTCATTCAAAGGAGGGTCTTTCTAATCATACTATTCATGACTGTGCTCATATTCGAACTGATCTCCCAAGTCCCGATACAAAAAGAAAAAACTGGTGGGGTGCAAATGTACCTAATGATAAATTAAGTTTTGAAAACTTTGATAAAAAAATGAGAGTTCCGTTTGTTATTTATGCGGATTTCGAGTCTTTTCTTAACCCTATCGAGTTTTGTTCTAATGATCCGAAAAAATCATCAACGACTAATGTTCAAAGACATGATGTGCACAGTTTTGGATATTATGTTAAATGTTCCTATGACGATAAACTTTCAAAATATGTAACATACACTGGTGAGGATTGTGCTCAAGTTTTCATGGAAAAACTGCATGAGGATCTCAAAATCATATGTCGAAATAACAGTTACCAAAAATGTCCACTCCCTCTTACTGAGGAAGATAAAAAGATCATACAAGAGTCCACTACATGTTACATATGTGAGAAAGATATAATTTCAGAACAGCATATTGATCATGACTGGCACACAGGTGCTTTTATAGGCGTATCTCATGAAAGTTGCAGTAACAAACTCCATAAAGCCCGTTTTATACCTGTGATTTTACATAACTTAAGTAATTACGATGCACATTTTATTGTACATGCTTTAAATTTCGCGGAAGGCGAGGTGCAAATAATTCCTCAAAATAAGGAAAAATACATTTCCTTTTCTAAAACATTAAAGGTTGGTGGTAAAAACATCGATATAAGGTTTATAGATTCTTTAAAATTCTTGTCTAGTAGTTTAGACTCGTTGGCCAAAAATTTACAAAATGACCAATTCTGTGAGTTGAAAAAAGAATATCCATGTGAAAACGATTTTGAACTTTTAAAGAGAAAAGGTGTCTATCCCTATGAATATATGACTTCTTTTGATTCATTGAAACTACCATCTTTGCCACCAATTGATTGTTTTGTTAGTTCTCTTACGGGGGAGAGTATTTCTAATGATGACTATGTTCATGCCCAAAAGGTATGGTCTCATTTTCATTGTAACACACTGGGTGACTATTCTGATCTCTACTTAAAAACAGATGTACTACTTTTAGCTGACATTTTTGAAAACTTCAGGAACGTTTGTTTAAAAACTTATAATTTAGATCCCGCTCATTATTACACAGCACCTGGATTAAGTTGGGATGCTATGTTGAAATGCACTAAAGTTGAATTAGAGCTGCTAACTGATTTTGATAAAATCGCCTTTATAAAATCGGGCATAAGGGGAGGGATATCACAATGTAGCAACCGCTATGCTAAAGCCAATAATCCATATATGAGTGATTATAAAAAAGATGAACCAAATTCATATTTAACTTACCTTGATGCCAATAATTTGTATGGTTGGGCTATGTCTCAGTATTTACCAATATCTGATTTTGAATGGGTTGACCCTAACCTAAATTATGATGTACCAATTGATTCTGATGTGGGATATATTTTAGAGGTAGACCTAGAATATCCTGAGAGCTTACACGACTCTCATTCTGATTTTCCATTGTGTCCTGAAAATATTTGTATTGGAGAGACAACAGACCACAAGCTAGTACCGAATTTAAACAATAAGAAGATGTATGTTATTCATTATAGAAATCTTTTACAATGTGAAAAATTGGGTCTGCGAGTTGAAAAAGTTCACAGGGTACTTAAATTTAAGCAAAGTCCGTGGTTGAAAAAATATATTGAGTTGAACACTCAACTGCGCACAGTAGCATCATCAAACTTTGAAAAAGATTTTTATAAATTGATGAATAACTCCATATTCGGCAAGACAATGGAGAATATTGAAAAAAGGGTAAACGTAAAACTATTAACACATTGGCAAAATCGTGGTAAAGTTCAGGGTGCTGAGAGTCTCATTGCTCGACCGGAATTCCATAGTCTTTCTATATTTTCCGAAAGTTTGGTAGCAGTCCAACTGAAAAAACAAAAGTGTTTTACAATAAGCCCATTTATTTAGGATTTAGTATATTAGACATATCTAAAACGTTGATGTATAATTTCCATTATGACTACATGAAAATTAAATTTCCTAATTTGAAATTGTTATACACTGATACCGACAGCTTAGTTTATCAAATTTTTTGTAAAGATTTTTATAAGGAAATTGAACCCGACTTAAATAACTATTTCGACACCTCTGACTATCCCCAAGACAATGTTTATGGGTTCCCACGATTAAATAAAAAGAAATTAGGATTTTTCAAAGATGAAAACAACGGCAAAATATTTACTGAATTTGTTGGATTAAGATCTAAAATGTATGCCATGAAAGTAGAAGATAAGACCATTACAAAAGCTAAGGGTGTAAATAAATGTATAACTAAAAAATTGAATATTGATAACTATAAGTCCTGTTTGATGAATAAAAATATACAATTTGTTGAAATGTTTAGATTTAGGAGTATTAAACATGTAATATTTACACAGAAAATTAATAAAATTTGTTTATCATATAACGACACTAAGAGATACATTGTACCAAATTCCACGAATACATTAGCTTGGGGTCATTATAAATTAAGGTGATTAGTGATAATTAATGATTGTAAATAAAATTAGTAATAAGATCATTTGTATTTGTTTGTTTACTCATTAGTAATTAGTTATTTGTAAGTGTTTCTGTTTTGTACTGTACATACCAATTTTAAAGTGTGATTTGAATAGACGTCTTTTACTTAGCTAATTATGTTTCATTTTGAACATCCTTTTACAACTATCGTAGCTGGTCCCAGCGGCTGTGGGAAATCAAACTTTGTATGTAGTTTTTTGAAGTACATGAAAAACATCTGCAATCATCAATTTAGTAAAATAGTATGGTGTTATGACGAAATGCAGCCACTATACAATTTAAATGGAGTTACTTACTATCAAGGAATTCCTGACTTGAGTATGTTTGATGGAAAATATCCACAACTCATTATTATTGATGACCTAATGAGAGAGTCCGATGGGCGCATAGTGGATATTTTTACTAAAGGGAGCCATCATCGAAATCTAAGTGTGTTTTATATTACCCAAAACTTATTTCATCAAGGAAAAGGACAGCGTGATATATCATTAAATTCGAGTTACATAGTTTACTTTAAAAATCCACGTGACAAAACACAAATACGTTTTCTCGCTCGTCAGCTGGTCCCTGAAAACTCAAAGTTTATTGAAGATGCGTATAGAGATGCTACAAGCAAACCACATGGATACTTACTGATCGATTTAAAACAAAATACAAATGATTTGTATCGCTTTAAGACTGATATATTTCCAAATGAGTATACAATATGTTACATACCCAAGAAGGGGTATAAATATAACAGCATGCAATCAAATACCATTATAACATAACAATGAAACATAAAGTGCAGACACATGCAGAGTTTTTAAGAGCTTTGCATTTATTAAAACCCAAATTCCGAAAAGCATTTTTTTATAATTTTGTGTTATGTATTACTTTAGGTATAAGTTAAGGAAAAATAAATAAAAATATTATATAAAATGAATGATTGCTTTTATTACAAGAAAACAATTCTAAACATAATAACAAGTTATCATTTATGCTTAAAGGTGTATTTTTTACAATCGCTGGAATTCGATATCTCCTTTGTGATATTATAGATCAGACCACGAGTTTGTCGGTGGTGGTTATTTTGTTTGTTCACGTAGTACTTGAGACGTACGTCGGCATGTTTCCAATGTTCCTCAGGATCGATGGTAGCCAATTTTTTCATGTCATACACTTCAATCTTAATACATTAACAATTAGAAAGCAGTCTTACTAGAAACATCCATACTTACATTAGACTAATATTAATTTTATTACAATAGCTACGTGACACTATTAAGATCACGTTAAAAAGCAATTAACAAAATATTTGGAATATTTGGGAAAAATCCATTCACATTACAAAATGTTATTTGACCATTACAAAGTAGCCTATGTTTGAATGAAAGCTGATTTTGGTGTAGATTTCAGTAAGAAACAGTCTGAAATACCTACATATAAAGAGATAAGTACAACATGATCGCAACGAAATATCAAAACCACGACAATGTGTTTACACTCGGTGCAGTAGATCGGTAATTAGTAATAGAAATAGATAAAAATAGAAATGTTAATGTAGATTTCAGCAGTTAAATATTTTGTATAAAAGTAGAGGACATTGTTTACTATGTCTAGAATACATATTGTTATTAAGAAATACACATGTTTAAATTGTTATCATGAATACTTTAGACATATCGCATTATTTAAAAAAGATAAACCATTCTCTAGAACCTAATGTTTTTGCTGCTAACCGTATTCCAATACACATGACAACACCGGTTTATTTAATCAGCAACTTAGACCCTGATACAAAACCCGGATTACATTGGGTAGCAATATATGTAAACAGTAAAGGTGTTGGCGAATACTTTGATACATTTGGTCGCAAGCCTGAGGGTTATCATTTGTCATTTTTACGAAGAAATACAAGTATGTGGATGTATAATAGTAAGATTATCCAAAATGTATTTTCATCTCTTTGTGGTGAATATTGTTTGATGTTTTTATACTTTAAGTATAGGGGTATGACTTTTACGGATTTTGTTGGAATGTTTACAGAAGATACTATTCAGAATGATGCTATGTTAACTGAAATGTTTAAGAATTTTTTATAATTTTGTGTTATGTATTACTTTAGGTATAAGTTAAGGAAAAATAAATAAAAATATTATATAAAATGAATGATTGCTTTTATTACAAGAAAACAATTCTAAACATAATAACAAGTTATCATTTATGCTTAAAGGTGTATTTTTTACAATCGCTGGAATTCGATATCTCCTTTGTGATATTATAGATCAGACCACGAGTTTGTCGGTGGTGGTTATTTTGTTTGTTCACGTAGTACTTGAGACGTACGTCGGCATGTTTCCAATGTTCCTCAGGATCGATGGTAGCCAATTTTTTCATGTCATACACTTCAATCTTAATACATTAACAATTAGAAAGCAGTCTTACTAGAAACATCCATACTTACATTAGACTAATATTAATTTTATTACAATAGCTACGTGACACTATTAAGATCACGTTAAAAAGCAATTAACAAAATATTTGGAATATTTGGGAAAAATCCATTCACATTACAAAATGTTATTTGACCATTACAAAGTAGCCTATGTTTGAATGAAAGCTGATTTTGGTGTAGATTTCAGTAAGAAACAGTCTGAAATACCTACATATAAAGAGATAAGTACAACATGATCGCAACGAAATATCAAAACCACGACAATGTGTTTACACTCGGTGCAGTAGATCGGTAATTAGTAATAGAAATAGATAAAAATAGAAATGTTAATGTAGATTTCAGCAGTTAAATATTTTGTATAAAAGTAGAGGACATTGTTTACTATGTCTAGAATACATATTGTTATTAAGAAATACACATGTTTAAATTGTTATCATGAATACTTTAGACATATCGCATTATTTAAAAAAGATAAACCATTCTCTAGAACCTAATGTTTTTGCTGCTAACCGTATTCCAATACACATGACAACACCGGTTTATTTAATCAGCAACTTAGACCCTGATACAAAACCCGGATTACATTGGGTAGCAATATATGTAAACAGTAAAGGTGTTGGCGAATACTTTGATACATTTGGTCGCAAGCCTGAGGGTTATCATTTGTCATTTTTACGAAGAAATACAAGTATGTGGATGTATAATAGTAAGATTATCCAAAATGTATTTTCATCTC
Organism: Hofmannophila pseudospretella; assembly: GCA_947369225.1. Lineage (NCBI taxonomy): Eukaryota > Metazoa > Arthropoda > Insecta > Lepidoptera > Oecophoridae > Hofmannophila > Hofmannophila pseudospretella. Next base: position 15,949,739 of record OX376314.1, on the reverse strand, counting down.
TTTGTGGTGAATATTGTTTGATGTTTTTATACTTTAAGTATAGGGGTATGACTTTTACGGATTTTGTTGGAATGTTTACAGAAGATACTATTCAGAATGATGCTATGTTAACTGAAATGTTTAAGAATTTTTTATAATTTTGTGTTATGTATTACTTTAGGTATAAGTTAAGGAAAAATAAATAAAAATATTATATAAAATGAATGATTGCTTTTATTACAAGAAAACAATTCTAAACATAATAACAAGTTATCATTTATGCTTAAAGGTGTATTTTTTACAATCGCTGGAATTCGATATCTCCTTTGTGATATTATAGATCAGACCACGAGTTTGTCGGTGGTGGTTATTTTGTTTGTTCACGTAGTACTTGAGACGTACGTCGGCATGTTTCCAATGTTCCTCAGGATCGATGGTAGCCAATTTTTTCATGTCATACACTTCAATCTTAATACATTAACAATTAGAAAGCAGTCTTACTAGAAACATCCATACTTACATTAGACTAATATTAATTTTATTACAATAGCTACGTGACACTATTAAGATCACGTTAAAAAGCAATTAACAAAATATTTGGAATATTTGGGAAAAATCCATTCACATTACAAAATGTTATTTGACCATTACAAAGTAGCCTATGTTTGAATGAAAGCTGATTTTGGTGTAGATTTCAGTAAGAAACAGTCTGAAATACCTACATATAAAGAGATAAGTACAACATGATCGCAACGAAATATCAAAACCACGACAATGTGTTTACACTCGGTGCAGTAGATCGGTAATTAGGTGATTAAGGAGCCCAGACTTAGCAATGAATGCAGGTGATTAAGGACAATAGCAGTTCCGACTGGGAGAGGTGATTAGCAAACAACAAGCTAATGATGTGATTAACGTAATCATGTAGGAGCACTATGGAGGATCGCGTATCTCTGAAACGGTGAGAGATACGACTTCGGGACCCAGCGCAATCGATTTAGATGGGGTGTTTCACTTTTTTTTTTTTTTTTTTTTTTTTTTTTTTTTTAGCCGGAGCAATGCCTTGGAGGCAGGATTCACTGAGCCAGAATCCACGAATTCCTACTACTGGCGGCTTCAATAGGATAATGCGCGTCATCACTCAACTGTCTCCAGCCGACGGCTTCCGTGTGAAAGCACCGCGCCGCCACCTCATTGAATCTTGAGGAATCTCCACCGGGAAGTCGGCTGTATCATTATTTATTACCTATAACATTCGTAGCGGATGTGTGTACGACCACCGAAAAAATACAGGGACTTACGATTTCGTGTCTGAAAATAATAGTTCCTACAGTTGTCGGAAGTATCTTTACTAGTAATATGTAATAGCTAACGTTAGTGACATGACTAAGTCTAGGAGCCTTTGGTACGGAGCAGATAGGGCACGAGCAGCTGCCAATAGTCAAGGGGTGACGTGTCCCGAGAGCCCGCGCGGCGCGACCCTGCCGTGCGTTACTCATCTCGCAAACTGTCCGAGATGATGTACTTATTCAATCACCAGAATCATTACTCACGTGTGACATTAACGGAACGCCACAACGCGAGGCCAGACTCACGCGCGGAGAGAATTAGCAACGGTTGAAATGTCCAAACAGTGTCGCAAAAATAATAATGAAAACTAAACCGGATATGAAAGTGGGGCGACTGCCGCCGTCCCACTGACTGCCGGCTGACTGTCGGTTGACAATAGTGTTAGTCACATCACAACCGGCGTGCGGCATCGCAATCGTGCTACTATAATGGATGGGACCCACTGATGCGGGAGTGAGCTCACAGAAAATGTCAGAAAATTTTCCCCATAGACCTGTCCAGTCGTATCCGGTAAGTCCACGGGAGACGTTTATTTCCCTTGGCACTACCTATAGCGTAGTGCCAAGTAGGTAGGATACACACCGGCTTTTAATAACCCTAGAATGACCATTAGCAATATATCTGCCTAAGGTATACCTCACCTACAGATAATGTTAGAATTTCGAATATTCTATTCTATAGTAGGTATCTGTCACCGGGTGCACCGATGCGGGCGCCGCGCCGGCACGAGCGTACGTTGACCCAATAATGTGTCAAAAGTGAGTCTGCACAAAAAGCTAGCGGATCGCGGTGTACTGACGCCGGGCCGCCGCGCGCCGCCGCCGGCGTCGGGCGCCGGGTCCGTCGCTGCGCTGGCGCCGCTGCAGAATACAATGCGATTCCAATCTCTTTTTTACAGTTTTACATTACGGGTTTGATTCGAATTGCTGTTCAGTTTTTATTTTAATTGCTGCAATATATTTTTTGTCTGACCCCTACTTTCCAAAACAACAATTTATCCTTTAGTTAAAATAGCTAGTCATAGCCACATTGCAGAACAGCACCTTGGCGGAGCGGAGCAGTGATGGGATCTGCGAACCTAAACGGGGCCGGCGCCGGCTTGGAGCACTGAGACGCACGAGGGGCGTACAATATATTTTCGGTATTGGCATAAAAAAAGCAATAAAAGAATAAAATTATATTTTTATTTTTCTACGTAATCTCCCTTAATTTCGTTACATTTATTACACCGAGCAAAAAGCTTTTCAGTTCCTTGGAAAAAACTACACTCCAACACAGCAGCCTTGGCAACTTGAGCCGTGTGCAAGGGGCACGTTGTCATGCAGAAACAAAACACCGAGGGCTAACTTTCCACGTCTTCTTCAGCAGTGAAAGCAGCATCGGGCGCCCATGCAGGGCGAGGTTCGGGCGAGGAATTCACTTGACCACTTTTGAACCGTTAATAATGAAGGAGCAGACTCTTGGTAAACGGTCACCTTCATGGATTTTTTTTTTACTTTAACCTTGATTTGTTAGGAATTTTATGACAGCGCGAAATTAGAGTTTCGTCAACTTTGTCGCGTCACTCATTATGCTCGTGTTCTAAATGCGAAGATTGCAAGAAAACGAAAAAACGAATGAATGAAATTAGCAAATTTTTTGTAATTTTCCCTGCAGAAAGTGAAATTAGCAGTAACTATCAAAAACATCCGTATAAGATTAGTAAATTACCCTTATACCGAGAACATATTGAACGTAAGTATACGCTGTCATTTCCCACCTTAAAAATCAACTTCATGACTCGACGAGTCACAACCTATTTAATACTGTTTGCCTCGGCAAACAGTATTAAATAGGTTGTGACTCGAAGATACGAGTGCAGAACAAGACTCGTCTTGTTCTGCACTCGTATCTTTATTTTACTGCTCTTATTCGCTAAAGCAAACTTAGGTTCAGCGCGATTTAGCGCCAAATATTGACAGAGCCTATAGACAAGACGAGACAAACTCGAGTTCAGCCGCCCGGGCCGGAGTGCGCGAGCGCAACTTGCTTGCTCTACTTCTGTCACCCGAGCTTATGTTAGAGTGGCGTAGTCTCTTATTTTAAGTTAGTTCTACTAAGATCTTACGTAGGGAGAGTGAGCTATAGAAAGAAAATATCGTATCGCGTCTAGATCTTAGGAACCCAATTCCTTTTAGTTTACGAGACAAGCGGCAACTGACATGTGTTGGAGACGGCATCGCGTCGCCATCCATCATTAATGGACGCGACAAATGATCGAGGGCGCACGTCAGCACCCACTCTACCCCTCAGAGGGTCACATCATGACTCGGGCACGAAGTTTACCGCCCGGTAAAGAAAAAACTACCTACATATACAACAATAGGCTAGTAAATGTAGATATTGTAAAAACTTCTTAATTTTTTCAAGGCGTACGTTGATATAATTAATGTTTTAGTGAACTGAACAACAGGAAGAGCCTGGCCCCCACAACACAGGGTATCCTAATGTGGGCCAGGGCAATCTGAGAAAATGTAAAAGATACAGTCTGCATGAATACATTTTTATTTTAATAACTACCTTATTTCTCATATTAATTTAATAAAATTGTAATGGATTATATTACGGTCTGTTTTTGAAACTACTTGAACAATTACCGCCGCTGTTCAATACTTCTTGTTACTATTTATTACAATTGTCTTGTTTTGTATACGAGATATTTTCCGTGTAAATAAATAACAGTAAGTATATTGTGTCGGGAGGCGTGACTGCCGCGTCGCCGGCATCGAATTGAATTATGATTGGCGATTCCGCGGCCCGTGACAAATCGCCTGAATTTAGACGCGAAATTGGCAATTCATACGGTACTTTACCGAATGAAATGATATTTTACTCACTTCACAATGCAGGGCGCGCGCCCTGCGCAGCGGACGTACCGTTATGCTAACTCCGCACTCTCGTACGAGGCGCTCGGGCGAGGCGCTCGGGCGAGGCGCTCGGGCGAGGCGCTCGGGCGAGGCGCTCGGGCGAGGCGCTCGGGCGAGGCGCTCGGGCGAGGCGCTCGGGCGAACCGCCCGGGCGAGCGGTGCCGGGCCATCCACACTCTCCCGCTCGCCTCGAATCGTATCGAATTTTTAGGACGACGAAAATAAATAGGTACAGAAAATTTTATCTATATATCTGTTGACTGGAGAAATTATATTGAATTAATTGGTTCAGATAATAATTAAATTAGGTATATTCAGTTTGTTAAAATTAAAATTAAATGTTGCATTTTCATTCTATTTTCCATCATCTCCTTTATTCCAAGGTTTACGTGCCTTTCTAATGCAAAATGCACGCGCATAATTGCGGTGAGAAAGAGCGACTAAAGCAGAAGCAGTAGCAATTTCGACAACATCCCTCGTCGGCGTCTCTACGCCGACTGAGCACACAGAGAGTGTGGACGGGTGTGCTTGAACGGCTCGCCTCGGCACCGCTCGCCCGAGCGCCTCGTGCGAGAGTGCGGTGTTAGCATAAGGTCCAAATGAGTAGCACAAGTAGAGCTGTTGTAAGAAACAACGTTTAAGATCTCGTCAGGAGTTTGTTATAATATAATGATAATATACTTGTTGCTCGACCTGAACAGTTCGCCAAGTGTTACAAGCGGCGCACTCAGTCAGCCGCACAACACTGATACAAAATGATTAATAACTTGGAAAAGAAACAGTTGTCTCCCTCCCAAGGGGCGGGCGTTCGTTCCTTCATTATTAATAATATCATGCTCGGTGGAGTTGGTTGTCAACGCATAAAACAAAAAGTATCTTATAAATATAGCCGGATTTTAGAGACTAATGGTAAAGTTTAGTTCGCAGGCAGCTAGCTCTGCATTCTGTCATGTGTCCCGTCACTTTGCTTCCGGAAGCAGGAAGCTCCTCCGTCGACTCTACAATAAATGTGTATAAAATTAAGTGGACATTTCAAACTTAGTTTTGTTTGTCCGATTCTAATTCGAGAGGACTATTTGTTTATAACCACATCAGGAGAAGGGAGAATAGCACTAGAGCCCCTCTCTGGCGTGCCGTGCGCGCGCGCAGCGCAGGTGCAGGCGCAGGCGAGGCGCGCACTCTTGTCAATGACCCACATAGCGCTGCAATTATACCCGCATTGTTGGCCGCTACCACTGCGAGTCTAGCACTCAGTATTTACATTACAATGGCTGGTTCTCGAACCTACAGCTATAGAGTAGCTCTCGGGTCGTCACAGGTTACACCGTCATGAACGAGGGGCAGCTCGGGAGACGTGACACGACGGCAATCCAAAAATATCTATTAGCAGTCGAGAACCTTTCAAAGTAACCATCGCGTCGGTAAGAACAGAGCACAGGACGGTCGACGATCTCTCCAGGGCCTCGTTGAGAATCAACAACGGACACGTGTGTATCTTTTGATTCTCTTCAAGCAGACAACGTACCTACATACCTCAGTGCACTCGAGAGGGAAAACCACGGGAAAAACTAGTGTTGAATATTGATGTCACGTTATAGCTGGCCATAGCATAAGGTCGATGCGCACGAGAGGCGCTAGTGCTCGCGGGCTGGTGTGCAGTGGGCTGCGACTCGCGAGGCGCGTTTGGCTGCGATGAGCTGCGTGTGCGCACACCTTACTAAGTGATGCTCTGTATACTTACATTATACATTTTAATATAGTACAACGAGTATCTATATCTTTTCTTCTTCTAAACAACTGATGAGCGTGACCTATAAAAAGCAAGATGTTCCTTGACATCTGTCGTCACAGACGCCAGGCGCTACTCTGATCCATGAACGTTGTTTCAAATAAATTCTCATGCTGAACAAGCTCCATATCTATATCCCAGTGCAGACATCAGATGTGAGATTGTGCATGTAATGCAACGCAATGCATGCGCATGAAATGCCGCAGGTTGCGCAAGCGGCGCCTCGCCGTGCGCGTTATGTAACAGATGGTAATCGCGGGCGCAGCCGGGACGGACGGACGGACTGTCTCTGATCCTAATGCCCGTGAATGGTCAGGTACACACAATACAATGATATATCCTGGTGCGTGATTCCATCAGGACATAATTGTAAAGTCAAAGAGTCCTCGTGCACGTTTGTAGGTATTTTTTATCGAATTCGATACAGACCCAGAGTTTCCGTTACTTGGTCTGCAAGTTTACGAATTAAACATATTAACATATATTAACCAAATGATTTTTTAATTTTTTATTCTTAAATTTTCCAATGTACGGTCAACTCACAGAACTAAGTGTAGAAATCGAGGTTTCTTAGAATGTTTGTTGCTCAACAATATAACATATTAGTGACCGCGGAAGCTGGACCGCGCGGTTTATGCAACGTCGATGAATTGCTAATACTGATGCACTAGACTCACCCCGGTCACTTGAAGTATGATTTATTTTTCATTTTCGGTCGTGGTTCTAATTCTAAGACGGGGGCGGCATACCCTGTCCTGACTCCATGAACCTGGGGTTTTGTGCGGTTATTGTTGTGCTTAATCGAAATATTTTATCATCATCAGATATTTTAGTCTCGTGTTCTTGAATACGATCGAACATATGACGTCAAATCTACCCAAATTATCTATAATATATTAATACGAGTGCGATTTAAGGCTGAAAAATGAAAGCCTTCCTCATATATTGCACTGCAGCAGTTCCATGTTCCAGTTTCCAAGCGAGCCCACAACCCGAACCAAAACACTCGTATAACGCCCATTTCCAAATGTACAACCAACCTAAACTGCCCAATAAATGCGAACAACATCCGCGATACATTTTGCAACCTAAATGAAAACCGCTCCACTTCCCGCACGCACATACTCGTACACACACACACACACCGACCGTTTTGTTTTCACTTTCAGCAGCTGTAAATACCGTGTAGTGGTACTCCCACTCCCACTCCCAGCCCGGTCCGCAACTCGGCAACACTTGCCCTCATTACCATCCACTTCTTTCTTTACCGTGTGTTCAGTGGCCAACCTCTTGTCTATCCATCCACTGACCACTGAAGACAATAACGGTCACCACACGACTGAAAGTGAGGTGAACTAAACTACTCTTCATCACCAGCATAAGCAGCATCTTTTCCTGCAAGCGTAACCGATCGAAAGATATTCAGAAAACACTGGTATCTTTTCTCATTTTTCTTTTAATTCGAGTGACTCCAACTTTTATAATTTAACGCCACCATATATCACAAATGCCCAAAAGTGAAAGACAAAGATATTTTACGTTAAAAATGATTGCATCTTCTAACTGTCTTCATTAGTTACTTATTATTATAAATAATTGGTCAGTAGTGATGAAAAACGTTGTATGATATGAAGCGTTGTACGGAAAAGCATTAAGCTAGAATCCCTACAAAAATTGCTAACTTTCTGCACTAGTAAGTATTACAATATACTATTATAATTTCACCATATTACAACGCGAATCAGCTGATTATAGCGGTATTTTAAGCAAATTTTAAAATTAAGAAATTCGAAATAGAGGACTTTATTGTCAAATAATTCTGTTAACTACACGATGCCGTGCAAGATTTCAATAATAGAGTATTATGTTACACCTGTACAGCAACCGTATTTAAAGCTTGGCTTCCGTTGATCGTGGCGATGCGGCCGACGGCACACCTTGCTTCCGATTTATAGAGGAGAGTCACTAAGAGTCTGTATGCTGTATGTATGTATGTAGAGTCAGTCGCCGCACTAACTGACGACGACAGAGTTAGACAAATGACTCATACACAATTAATCACGCATTCACGTGAGTATACCTAGTTATTGATGGGTGTGTATTGTATGGGTGTATAGAAGTCCGCTGTTATTAATTTCCCTCTCTCCAATAAACAGTGTAATCATAACAATTATGATACGTCACATGAAACATCGTCACTGTGTGATTCCCATTGTAGTAAACGGCATTTTATCTGCAAATACCTATATTGATCGGCCTACGAAACTTTAAAACTAATATTAACCTTACCCTCCAAAGGTGTAATTGTAGACTTGCAGTGGATCCCGTCTCATGTTGGAATTGCTGGTAATAACAGAGCAGATAGTCTGGCGAACGAGGCTGTGTATCATCATACACGACACCATCGTCTCGTCATGTCATGTAAGCCTGTTGCTAAAATCCAGTGCTTGGAAAAGTTTAAACAAATTTTTGAAGAGATCTCAGTGGAAAAGGGCATATATTACAAGACCATACAAGCACGTCCCCCATGTAAACCGTGGTTTGATAATGCCGATGTTCCTAGGGAGATTATTTAAAATTTCAAAATTCAATTTTTTTTATTCAAAAGCTCATATAATACATAATACTACAATACAATACAATAGAATATAATTTGAAACAAGTAGGTAGGTATCTATTTATAAAATCAAATCCTGGCACCTGCACTAGCCAACGGCTGTCTTGCAGCATGCCAGTCCTCACTAAGATAGCTAGCGGGATGTGATACTGTGAGTGTACAGGGGAGAGGGTGTGTGAAGTTGTGTGAGGTGGTGTTTGTGTGTATGTGTGTGTGTGTGATGTGAGAGGTTAACAATAGCCACGATAAAATACCACTTAACGTAATACATCTAATAGCTCTTCCGTTTCAGCATAGTCCTTCATCGACAGCCAGGCGTTTTATAGTTTGTACTAAGGTCCGGCCACATTCCAACAAATAAGTTCTATCATCTAGTTGGCAGAATCGACTCTCTACTTTGCTGCTATAGTACCTGTAATAATCAGATCTAGGATGTGTATCACTTGTTGGTGGAGTGTGGTCGGCAGGGGCGGCCCGGGGGCAGCGCTTGTTGGACGAGGAGGGCGTCATGGACAGATTGTTACAGTTTTAAACCAGCCCCTCTTAAACCACTCTTAAACTATTCTGCTACATCAGGCTCTGTCTCAGGGCAGCAGTTTAGTGACTTAAGAATTTATGTGACCCTATGACGCTGGCATGATCCCATAAAAGGTCGAAGCCCAAAAGAAACAGATAAAAAAACCTATGAATAAGGTAAGATCATCCTATGAGGTCAGTTCCATTAATGATTACGACTCTCATCAGTGAGGAATACGACTAGAAGATATGCTATAAATAGATATAGGTTTAGCTATTCAGGGGATGTATTTACAATGTATTTTCTTACTTACTCGTAGAGCATGCAATAAGGTCAAAAAGCACTAAGGGCAGGCGCAGTGTGGGCGGATGTTTTTATTTATTAATTTCAAAAACTCATATTTACAGTTTCATTTTACCAAAGTGCGTGAGCTCAATTATTTACATTAACGCCACTATATGGCTATATTGTTCAAATATATTAACATATTCTTGTAAATACTGCCAAGCTTTAGACCCCCAGCCCACAGCCATGTCAAACCGATCCACAGCACAGCGCTGTCACCGGCCGCGCACAATGCCCTGTACAATTACAATACTGTCAACACACGGTTTGTTTACACTGAACTTAACAATTAAACAAAACGTCGTATTGTTTGTGACAACGTTCAGCTGAAAGCCGTTCCAAAGACGTCCCCAAAGCCAGAACATCGTCGTAATAAAACGCGACCACACGATTATCGCGCGAATAAGCGATACGACATCAAACATTTTTAAACACATCGCGCGACTGTCAATTACATTAGTATGTTTGATCGCGCGTTCGTACGAACAAAGTTCGCGCGAAGCGCGTAATCGCGTTCTGTTAGGACGACCCCTAATACTACCGCAGGCAATGTCACAAACAATTACATTCAACAGTCTAGGATTTCCTGTGCCGCTGTGGATATTAAGGAAAAAAAAAGCAAACAAATATCTACTCACGTATACAAAAACAAAAAGTACTTGTAGTTTGGCATTTAAAGCACCTTCTCAAACAGTAATGGAACCTATCACAGATGAAATATGAAAGCATATACTACAGACTATAAGAGCGTCATCTGTATCAACTCTGAAAAGAAAGATAGTCAGAGAACCAGCATCACATCTCGACATATTGCACACAGTGGCTAGCAAACTAGTTACGTAGGTACAATGCATAAACATTGTAAAATGAAAACATTATGTATGTACGGCGGCCATCCAATTACACAAAACAATCACGTTAAAGCGGCCCATTTAGCCGTTCGCAGTCGCTGCGGCCGCGCGGAAGGAGGAAGCCGCTCATCATCTTCGAGGTGACACGCGCTCGCCTACTAATGACATCTAGTACATAGCTAGCTGCCATCAGTGGCCGGTGACGGGCCCGCCGCCGCCGCCGCCGAACGTTTCGGCGACCTTCTGCTGGATGAGCCGAGAATGACAATAACTAGTTTTGTGTGCGTTGTGACTAACGTTCATTTTACAGAAATTACTCGAGTAATCTACAGCATTGCGGTTTTTACAATGACTAATCTAAGGAAAACTGTGTTGTTTAAGACACGCCAGGCGAGCAAACGGGCCCTCACACCGTTCTCCGACCGTCACCGACACCCTACACATCTCACCTCACTATAATACTTACGGGTTGTCGGTACGTGCTGAACCTGGAAGTATCCAAGAGATGGACAATTGAATGTCAAAGTTCAATAGGTAAAGCCCTCGTTAACTACATACTTCAAAGTGTATGCTGACCCTGAAGGGTCTCTGCAAATTTATTTATTTACAAAAATGATTACTCATCGAATTTACACAGTTTACATTGCACACAATATATTGGCACAGGGCATTTAACCTTACAAAACCATTTAACGTGTCATAATAGCCCTGAAATGTTACGTGTACGTGTGTTTACAGTTGGCGATGCGTGTGCGTGCAGGGGATGCAGGCGATGCGATGCGATGCGAGGGCTTGTCGCGGGACGGAAATAGAGCTGTAGCACTTTGTAGATAGAAGTACTAGAATACAGTGGGACATCAACGTCACAATGTGATCGACAGATATCATAAAGAGTTATGGCAGGGAGGAACACACGGGCGGCAAGCAGTCTGTTACACCACGGGAGACCTACGGGTTCACTCGGTTGTGCCAATAGTATGCGCCGACAAACGCTAATGCCGGGAAAACCCTGGTCCTAACCGGGCGGCGCCGGCGCAGCTTCCTGCCGACGTGACCTGCGCCCGGCGGCGGCTCTCGGCATGCTAATGCGCTGCGTCGGCCGTGGACGCTATTTTTATGTCGACACGTTTGTTTTTATGATTCACGTTCTAGGTAAAGACGGGCTGTATTTAGAGGTCCGTAGATTCAAGGAAATCGTCTGTATAAACCTGTCCACCTGTCATACATAGAACTAAGGAACAACTGTCGGCCTCAGAGGACAGAACGAGACGCGAAAGCGACCACTTTCACCCGCCGCCGGTCGCCATGCGTCAATCACCGTGGACAGCGCGCGCGCATGCAGACCGTCCGACCCGCATAGATCTATCGATAAATGGATCAGATACGATAGCACAGAATGGCGACTCATCGCAATCTCTCTGATCGAATAGCTGTCAGTTTATGGGCACAGCGAGATAGCGCCTCAACCGATGCGGACAAGGAGTAAGGTGACGGTGGCCGTGTGCACCCGCCGAGAATGCACTCGGGTCGGTCGGGTCCCGTTACGGAGACCAGCCCTCTGTGCGCTGCGCCTAACGGTGCGGCCGCGAGTCGCTTCAGGAGGTCCTTTACCTCTCGTAACGAGAGACATCCGACACTCAGATCTGAGACCCGACGCTGGGTCGACCTCGATTTCCCGACGAGCGGCCGCGGGGCGGGCCTAGTAACTTAGTTAGAGTCACTTAACTGCAATTGAGAATGTGGGTAGCTTTATGAAGATTGATGACTTGACATGTTCTGATTGAGTTGTTTCTCCCACAGATATCGTATTAGTAGCACCCGGAGCCCGGCGGGCGGGCGAGGGTTTATACTGATCACTCGCTTAGGAGACCACCACATGAAAATTCATCAAATTACATAATTTCTGTCAGGTAGGTTAACCAAATAGTGCAGCATTTGCCTAGTCATCGCAGTCATTACCCACTGCAAGTTACTTCTATTGCCCATTCATATTCAGGAAGTTAACCAATTTTACATGAGTTTTATTATAAAATACTTGAGTTAAAGAGTTCAGACAAATACTAAGTGAGGATCAGTTTTTTTCGCGTGGGCTTCACAATGCGAGCAATCATTGTCGTGTTTCCCCTACTACTTAGGAATTCCCATACTGATCCTATAAATATACATATAACTTTACATGCAGAGCAGAGGCCATATTTTTATTAGAAACTAAGTAACTACCCCTGGGAAATTCTACCGAAATACCGCGCGTGATGGTTTCATGTGGTCGTTTCATATGTGATAATATTATTAAGGATTATTTTATCATATATGGAAAAAATATCACGATAATAAATAGCCCCTAACAAGGATCCTCTCTACACACTCGTATACAGTGGGTCCAGAAAAGTGCCTATAAGTATAAATATTTAAACGGCAGGGGAATCAAACCGGATCTCTTTGCGCAGGTGGCAGACGCGCTGTTCCAACTGAGGTGGCTCGTGTAAATAAACAAGTACAGTACAATAAATAGCGGTAAATGTGTTAATACACTCACATCTCATAACATTTGCTCAGTTGGAGGGGCGGAGCCCGCCCGCCGCCGCCGTGAGGTCGCCAGCGCCAAAAGAAAGAGGCAAGTGGGTCATGTCATGCATCACCGCGCGGCCCGTCGGGCCCCGGGCGGGGGGCACGGGCGGGCCCCGCTAACACGAGTGATCCACATTCGCGCTCTCCACGCTACATTTATCGCCTCTATTCTGCGTTTAGGGATCCGTCGCTCCGTCGAGTCAAGATACATCTTAGTGAGTGCCCGATTCGAGCACAAGTGTGCCAGTAAGCGGGTGAGTGACTCACGTGACTCACAGTGTCCGCACTGCGCGCTCACTCGGCTCTGACTCTAACGGACACAGTGGACACCGCCCGTGTGGACCGCGGCCCGGGCGGTGCACGGTGTGGCACCCGCGTCTACCGGCATCTTATTTATTGACTCAGTAGCCATTTGACTAATTTATTTACAGCAGGAACCAAATTGCTGTGGCGAAATTAATTAGAGCGCAAGAATTTTTATTATGTTGTCTGCCATACACCCCTTTATGTTAAATTACAGTTTTCTTTATCACTCAAAGCACCGGATATGCCAAATACAGATATCTTTCTATCAGACACGTGTCTTTTTTAATACTTTACTTGCACACACACATCATCATTATCAGCATATTAATGTCCCTACTGTTAGGGCGCAGGTCTCTGCTTGACCAAGGGGGTACGGGCCATGATCCATCGAGAGCGGACCCAATCCTGATTAGTGGATTTCACACACCTCCGGAAACTTTTTATTTCCTTAGACATGCAGGTTTCCTCACGATGCTTTCCTTCACAGTTAGAGCAGTCGGTAAATGTACGTAAGTTTTCGAAAAAAAAATTAAAAAAGAAAAAAAATTACACATAAATTACAAAAGTCAATTTTACAAGAAATTTAACGAATACATAGGTAGAGCTTATCTCTAAAATAGAGTTATCTTCCAGCTAGACTCTTCATGTCTGTCCTCGGACTGCAGTGCACACAGTCTACCGAATACACTCGTAGCGTAGTAGCATCGCAGGCTTTACGAGGCGAACTGCCTCCAGCTTCGTATTGTAATCTCAGTAACATCACAACAATATTGTTATTTATTGTACAACAGGTGTGCGATCAACAGTTTATTTGCATAAAGCGTAAAGCGTTTTATTTTATACGTTTTCCACTTGTAATGGCTGTGGCTATTTACTGCAACTATTTACCTATTACTAGGACCTACTTTACTAACGATAAGAGCAGCAAGACACGCAGAATAACAAGACAGGCTATTCTGTGTGTCTTGCTGCAGGCAGAGGAGCTCGTGGCCTAGTTGCGAGCACGGTCCGAAAGTGATCGTGCAGGTTAAGCGACGTTGGCGCGATCGGTACCAGGATGGGTGACCGGTAGTGGCATATTTCATCTGAGCTCCTCCTCCTCCTGAGCATGTCAAGCAGTCGGTCCCGGTTGTTGTCGTTAAGCCATGTCAGGCCTACGGGCGGCCTGAACAACTAGGTTGGCCACTAACCATACGATAAGCAAGCAAGCAACAAGACAGGCTCGGGTTGCCGCTAACTGCGAACGTACAGCAGATCTGATAACACGTGAAATTACGTAAACTCCACTTATTTGCCAACCGCCGTGTGTGTAATTTTGTAATCTCAAATTAGTTTACAAAGATCACTTTAATTGTTGAACAACTTGAGTAACTTTGTTTATAATCGCCAGTTATGCAAAGATTGTACCTAAATAGTTGGTTAGTATTTATGTTAGTGTTAGACCGCGTAATCGGATATTTTCGTGATTTTTTATGGGATTTCTAGAAAGGGGTGACTCAAAAATCCTGAAAATCAAACTTACGCTATCTAAAAAAAACTCATTTTATATGTCCTTACTAGTATGAAGTAAAAAAAAAAAAAAAAAAAAAATGGTTCGACTGAATAACAAACAAGCTAAGCATATAAAACGGCTTCTGAAGAAATTAGATCACTGTGGGATACGAAATCAGCTGCTCTGCTGCTAGCGCCAGCCGTACTCGAACCGAGCGGACTGACGCGCGACGATGGCGAGAGGCCTGACGGAATGACCCTCGTACCTTAGAAGATGGGACGGCCATTGGTGTGGGACGTCACTTGCGTCGCGACACCCTTGCTCGTCTCACCTTCCAGTCACCTCTCATAACGCCGACTCTGCGGCCGCTTCAGCAGAAACCCTCAAACGGCGCCAATATGTTAACTTGTGTAACCTACATATTTGAACCGTTCAGGGTTGAAACATCGGGACCCTGGGGCCCAGGATGCACCGCGTCTTCAAGGACCTCGCAAAGCGCCTGGTCGACGCGTCAAAGACCCAAGAGCTGGCTCCTATTTGGCCCAGCGGATCAGGTTAGCTATCCAACGGGGCAACGCAGCCAGTCTGTTGGGTACACTGCCGGATGTGGAGGACTTGGGCCACATTTTTCATTTTTAGTTTTGTTTCCTTTTCCTCTTAGTTTTAAGTAGTTTTCGCGTGTTTTATGTTTTCCCTACACAATTAATTGTTCTGCAATAGACAAATATGAATATGATGGCGCGTTAGGTGCGAGTACATTCGCACGACGCCCAAGTAGCTCAGCGCCGAGATTCGAGATCCATAAAAACAATCGCGAGCGCATTCCTTACGGCCGGAAATTCCTGCGGCGCAGCCAGGTAAACGCGGTGAACTGCCGGTTTTTATTGCAGCCGTCGAGATCTGCGTATTTCGTCTGTTTGTTCTGTCCTTGTCGTCATCTGCTAAACGTCAAACAGAATGATCTTGATCTCGTGTTCAACTTCAACGCTACAAACTTCACACAGTCGCAGCGCTCACTCGTCGAGTTAAAAAAATTGTTTAACCTTCGTCACACTCCGCGTCTGTTTGATTATTTTAACTTTAATTAAGTCAGGTTAATTAGGTAACTTGTAATCTAATTTAAATTCAACCCGTAGAGTTAATATTGTATCGGTTTTGTTTGATGTTTTCTGTTTGATCCCGAATCGCGACGCTGCGGTAGAGTAAGGTTGTGTGAGTCATCACTTAATTTTTTTTAAATTTCATTTATAATAATTAGAGCTGCAATTTGTTATATTTCGTATAGTAAATTACGTACCTATCGGATGTATACTTTAACAATAGTATAGATACTCGTAGGAACTCTACTCGTGTAGAAAGGCAAGAGTTTGAACTCTATGTAGGTAGTATTCCTGTTTTTTTTAACTCTACGTAGAGTGTCAGTGTTTGAATTCCGTAAACACATAAAGGTGCGGCTAATGAAGATGGTATCCATTGTGCGGCGTGTCCGGTGACCGCCGCCGGAGTCGGTGCGGTCAGTGTGGGGGGCGGTGCGGTGGCGTTGCTATGCTGGGTGTGGGCGCGGCGCACGCGCACGCAGCCCTCGTGTCTCGTGTCAGTCCCAGCACGGCGCGAGTGCGACACGCGTGATAAGGGACGAGCGACCGCTCTATGACGGTGCGATCTCTCTGGATACAATGGCTGTGACCGAATGAATCAGAAGCCACGATGATCGGGCTTGCATTGATTTACCCACGTAATAGATGAGTCAACACAGATTTCGATCGACATAGACACAGATAGGTAGTATTAGCAGTATTCATTCTGCGATGAGAAATTAAGAATATTTACTTTAACATGATACAATTTAGAATTAAACTGAATGACAGTACAGTTACCACCGACTGACTCAGCCAATGGTAGAGCTTGATAATATCCGATCTTATAGCACAGCTCGGCTCAGATTTAGTTACAGCGCCGGCACGGCAGCCATTGCGATGGACCGGTGAGGCAGCCCGCGGCCGGCACGGCACGGCATGCGCGAGATACGCGAGCTATGTCCGGTATGCGCACGCGCACGCGTCCCCCCCTGTGCTGCGCCGCGTCGCGCCGGCCGGAGCTCTTATTGCTTTGCACTGCACACACGCATCCTTAATCTTTGGACACTGCAACTTTCTAGGTTTCATGATTTATTTAGAATCTATTTTATAGATGATCAATTCCGAATCACAATAATAAACGAGTACCTACGAACATAATAATATGTAAATGTAACCATCATGAACAATCTTGTTTCCTCCGAAATAGGCACCTAGGTCGACTGACAATAATAATTACAAATTATTCCAATTCCTAAAATGCACTGCTATCAGTAATAACACTGAACAAATTCTGTAACAAGAACAAGAATAGAGATAAATGATCTTAACAAGACTGCCCAGGGGAGAATGCCATGCTATTGTACGGAACCGCTATACGAGTGGATGTGTGTACATACCATACCGTGGTTACAAGTACGGCTGGATACAAAAACAATGTCGGTTTACTGCTGCATTGTTCACTGTAGGTGAGGTACTGCACATACGAGTACTGACTGTGTGCGGGCAAGTGCTACTGAGATCCATCTCGCCAGGATCGGCGTCTCGTATCCCTATCGCAAATGTGGAAACATTAGGAATATCTCCGGGAGCACTGGGAATTTCCCAGGGAATACTGCCTGAGAAGCATCTTGCATCGAGCGATATCTAAATGTCTCTAATTCTCTATTCAAGCTACTCCTATCTCATAAGTTATGCGTAGTTTCACCGACAACCTGAAAACCTGAGTTTCACGAACCTTAGAATAATAAAGATGATAAGAAACATAAAAGTACTCAACGAGTTGAATGGTCTCCGGATTCATCAGTCTCCTCTCAAAGATATACCTAGTAATATAGTAGAAATAAAACATGAAAGAATTAAGAATAGGAAGAATTTTCTTCAGTTTTGTTTTGACCTCAAATCCGTTTTATTTCAGTAGTTCCGTTGCTTTCATTACAGCTATTCTCTACATGCCCATAAAGATAGGTACTACTTGGAGCCGTTACTCGAGGCCAGGCCGGCAGCTCCTGTCCCGAGGACGGCGAGCCTGACTCACGCGCCGATGACACAACAGGTTGTTGCATTGTTTTTTGGCATTATGCAAAAACGAAGCAGAGGTCAGCGCGTCACTAATTAAAATTCCTCGGGCGGAGTGCGCACAGCCTTCGGGCCGACGCTGATGATGCGCTGGTCGTGTTGTGTCCGACAGAGATCACCCTTCACCCGGTAGACTGACCCGCATAGATCTGGATTCCCGATAGGTACGTATATGCAGGCTTTACACAATACAAGTCCCTTAAACAATTCACTAACTTGCAAAAATACAATTGCTGCAGAACTAAGGTCGACTCTACCTGCCCGTTCACCTCTTTATGTTTAGTTTTCCTTTTAGGAATTAACTTATATGCTAAGTATCCGGTGTTATCGTTACATTCTAAGAATATTCTACACACAAATGCCTCCCTTTGTCCTAGGAATGTTTTCAATGAAAGAAAAATAAATTTCGAGTTTCCATAGTCAATCAATTTTCTAATAATACGAGTGGTGAATCCACTCACCGGGTTTTACCTTTTGCGTATGAAATCAAAGATTAGGTAATCGAATAAGAAACGCAACACGATTTTAATTACCAAATACCTATACTTACATAAAATTACGAGACGCTACTTAGAACGAATCAATCGAACCTGAATAAAGAAAAAAGTAACCTCCGAAATGAAAGCATCAATCGGACCGGATCGTATCAGACGGACGGCGCGAATGCTCAGTTGCAAAGTTCTGGAGGGAAAACACCGGCCCGGGAAAATGAAAATTGATTTACACATTTCGGACCTTCACGAAATAAAATAGTGCAGACTCACCGGCACATCGCGAAGTGGTGTGGTGTGGCGGTCGCGTTTGGCACTGGAGGAGCGGATGCGGCAGCGGTGTCGCGTACAGTCGGGACACGGCACAGTCGCGAGGTAACAGCTGGTTATCGCGCGGCCGCCATAGCGTGCGATCGCGGCGAGGGTCGAGGCGCGAGTGGCGGCGGCCGGCGGGCGCCCCGGACGGCGTCACCGGCGGCGGGGCGGCCGCGGCCCGCGCGCCACCGGTCCTCGCGGCACCGCGACCTGCACGCTGAAATCGCTGACTCCTCTCCTTTCATCTCTAATGATTCTCTTCCCGTCGATACTTCGCTTGCTACAATGGTTTTGGCGAAATTGCTTTTCAACGGTCGTGCTCTACATGCTACGACAATAGTCCACTTTCGTGTACCACTCTTACCAGCGATGTTTTTGTGCGTGAATGTGATTGTCCGTACCTCGTAAACATCATGCATTTCATACACGATCGATAACCATTACACCTGACCTGAAAGCTCTACCTCCAACTCTACATAACTTTTGTTTAAAATTAAATAAATTAGTTTCCTACTTTCATCTTTCCCAGTCTGTCGCTGACGGAATACGGAGATGGTCAGCCGGTAGACGTGCGTGCGGGTGGACCGTTTGGTCGCGTTTCTCTAATTGCCCTATTATGTTATCTGCGCTAACGACATGACAGCTGAATCAACTGAGCCATCACTTCGTTTGACGCAGTTCTCACTCACATAATAATCGCTTAGATAAACGATCCAGAATATAGATAACTTGGCATAGGAGGTAGTCAATAAATCATCAGAAGAACTAGGAATCCTAGATAATCCTATCCTATGAAATATAACTTCCTTTGGCGCAAGCAGGGTTCGAAAAAATAATATATTATTTTTGATAATTATCCAAAAATTATTAATTCAAAACTAATATCTTTCGTTTTTCATATTTCATGGACACAACATCAAAATAAGATATATGATATGTATTAACAGAAAGCTCATTCTCGATTTATCAAGAGAATTCATCTTAATTCTTGACATTAACCCAGAAATAACCTAAAAAAAATACATGACCCATAAAATGTAAGTCTAGTCTAGCGCGGTATAGAGACACGGTACTTAACCTCTCTATCGCGACTATTGATCTTTTTTACGATTTGATATAATTATCCGCAAACCCTGGTCGTAAGGGAAGGTCCAAGCTCTGTATTGTTTAAAAATAGCAGACTTTTTGCACTCTGCTGTGATCCTTGATAATGATTAAGTATATGATTGATTAGCGGCAGATGGTTCTGCCTGACCGAGCGCCGCGCTGCTCCACTGCAGCCACTATCGGTGGGTAAGGTAGCGCTTCACGTTGGCTTGACTGACGCGACGGTGACTCCGCGCTGGCTGACGCTGGCGCTGAGGTGAGGCTGAGGTCGGTTCGTACTCGGCATTAGTTCGCAGCGACGTCAGTGGAGCCGAGAAGCCTGATTTGATGTCTGTAACCGAAGGGGACGATATCGCAATTCACTATTGAAAATAAGTTACTGCCTTGGTAAATATTGAAATACTAAGTGATTTTTGACACTTATGATTAATTGGTAGATTCATTGAGTAATTGCGACGTCTTCGACACGTTTGTAACAAGTATTGGCATAAAACCAAGTAGGTACTGTAAATGATAACATACCGCACCTATGTCGTCCCCTGCATGTTACCCATTTAATTTACTATGTGGTATTGAAGAGTATGTTATGCCACAACGAAGTCCGACATATTCAGACTCGACTCGATCCTGAATCCCGCCAGGTTCCGCCTGCCATCGCGTGCATCGCATCCACAGCAGGACGCTAAACCAGCTTTGTACGTACGAGCATGTATAGGTGCCGGCCTACCTTGTATTGTATTGTACGTGGTAAGAAGTAATAACAGTGGAGAGTGGATGAGGCGTGTGTACCCACACACACCCGGAGGCGCAGCGTGTCCGATCCCCTACCATTGTGCGCTAGAGGAAGCTCTCGGCGCTAACGCGCGTGCCGAACTCGCATTGTTCTCGCCTCATCTCTGTCGCTACTACTACACTGTGGGCCGACACGCCGCTTTCACGCCAGTTACATTGTTTGTTTTTAACCTTTTACAATTGTTTGTTTTCCTTTCATATTCTCTTGGTAATTACGGAGTTCCTTGAGAGCTTTTTGTCATGCTCCGCGCGGAGTCAAGGTGCGATGAATATGATTATAAAATTATCCTTTTACTCGTCATCGATTATTGACATAGACTATTTATTTGTTAGAAGTGTCCTACAACTGTACTAGGTACTAGAACTTCCTTGAACAACCTACAAACTAGAAGCCATTGGATAAACATACCCACTAAACCATGGACTGTAACCACAGTACTGGAAATCATCATGCAAAGTTTCATCGTGTGTATGAAACAGTACACTGAAACATGAAAGCGTACATAATAATCTCGGGAGTCGAACTTCTGGGAATTTGACCGCTTCTTTTCTTTCAGTTATAGCACCTCACGAAGCGGTGACGGTTGGTATAAAGCAAAAAATGACTTTGTAAACATGTACTTTACAATAAAAATATTTGACTTTTGACTTTTTTGGCTACGTACATACTTATACCTACTTGAACTGAAAATATGAAACGTCCGCTTTTAAGTTATTTCGGTTGTTCCCCACGCGTCGTATCACGGGCGAGGCGCTCCACATCGCTTCACGGCTGAGACACCCTTCCGCCCCGCCCGAGCTGGACCCCGGCCCCGTCGCCCGGCCCCGTCACCCGGCCGCGTCACGCGGGCACGGCGCACCCAGGCTGAGGGCACCTAAAGGTCACCTAGAAATAGACGGGTCAAGGTGCGTAGTTCGTGTCGCCGTATCTATTAGCATGCCTGAACTGGAACTGCATATAATTAAACCTTGTAAAGGTCGACCGCCGTAAGTTCCTTGGGCAACATTTCTACCGACACCGTGTCTAAATAACTGTCTGGACTGTAAAGGCGTGAAGCAACGCGGCTGGCTAGCCCGGCTAAGTCAGCAGTCAGCGCGCCGGTGTGGCAAGCGGTGTCGGGTGGCCCGCGAGGCGGCCCGACCTGACTCAGCGCCGCGCGCGCATCGCCCCCCGATGCCGACATCAGCACTAGCACTAGGTCGCGCGCTCAGCACGCGCTGACGCAGCACCGCAGCTGCACTAGCAGTGCAGTGCACGTCACAGGTACACTTCATTATAATTTTTCATTTGTCCATGTTATAGGCATACCAGGTGGCATGTCATAATATTCCCCTGCGGCATCGATGCACTTATACCAGAACCAGCTTTCAAAACATGTGAAAAACTGTTCTGCGGAAGGTCAAAAAAGCCGTCTAAATTGGTCTTCTGCTTCACCCGCAGTCGTAATTTTCCTTCCCAGCAGAGATTTCTTCAACGTGGGGAACAAAAGAAATCACACGGAGCCGAGTGAGGACTGTACTTAACTAACAATTTTTGGTCCGCCCCTCGTATAAAGAGTCTGAGTAGTCACAGCCTTGGTTTTCTTTTCCCGACCAACTAGCGGGTAGCCCGATAGAACATGATGGGCATATCGTGTCTATTGCCCAGTTCTTTGTGGTGCCAATGATACAAGTATTTATATAAAGTAGGTAGGTACATATCTATTATTTTAAATACTTTTTAATTTAAACTTAAAAAAAACATAACACATAATTATTGACTACATAATTATTTTATTATAATTATAACTGTTTCGGTCATTGCTGTGTGTGAAATAAACGTATTACTTACTTACTTACTTACTTACATTTTTTTCTACTGATGCGTAATCATAATATGTAGGTATGGTATGATCATTTTAAAATATAAAAATCATCATAATCATTGTGAGTAGCCTATTAATGTCCTCACTCTTTGGGCACAGGCCTCCCTTTGCACAAGGGGGTATGGGTTCACCGAGCGGGCCCAATGCTGATTGGTGGATTTCACATAGCTTTGGAAACTTTTCATTTCCTCAGACATGCAGGTTTCCTCACGATGTTTTCCTTCACCGTTAAAGCAATAACAGTCAGTAATAACAGTAATAGAAAAATAGCTGGCATTTTTTGGGCGACTGTACCAACTACCAATTAACTCCTTAAAAGCAATTTTCAGTTTTGTTAATTTTCGTTCGCAATGCAACGTAAGATTATGTCAATTCTTTAGATGTGTGATATGTCGTATTTCAGAGAAATCGGGTCACGTGAAAAAGAACCTGGCGTGACGTACAACGCGGTCGGCCGGCCGGATCGGGTTCTAATAGCCAAACTAAGAGTAATCTATACTCAAAGTATACAAGCGTTTCTCCAGAAATGTTGGTAGAACTAGTGTTAATCTTCTTTGTGTAGAACCTCATTCGTTTGAGGCAGAGCACGGCTCGCAACACCGGGAGGATATTCAGCCTCGCTTTGCATGCATGCCATTCCCCACGCCGCACTTGTGACGTCATTGCATACGTACCTATACATACTCGTAGCCTGCAAGTTAGTCTCGCCGCACGCGTCATCACTGGACTCTCAATTCACAAAGTTCACGGGTATGATGAGGAATAAAGTTCTATAGATCCTATGATGACTCTTTCTGTGTCGCAAATTCGCAATAACTGGAAGATCTGATTTCATTGTCAAAAATAGATGAAGTAAAATTGAGACGCGATAAACATTTATTGGCCTGAGGCCTGGGCAGTGGGCACTGATTATTAAAATTATAGTGGTAACTGACATAGGTATCGCTTGATCTATAAATTAAACCATAACATAGAGGTGCTCATAGCCTGTTGCGAGCACGGTCGGAAAGTGATCGTGCAGGATAAGAAACGTTTGGCGCAGTCGGTACCAGGATGGGTGACCGGTAGTGGCATATTTCATGTGAACTCTTCCGTGACTCGCAGAGAACGTTAAGCAGTTGGTCCCGGGTGTTGTCGTTTGACAGCAGTCGTTAAGCCATGTCAGAGGCCTATGGGCGGCCTGAACAACTCACAAGAATGTGTCTTTACAATAAGCTGTACCAACATACATAAAGCTGTCTTAATACATATCTTTACACATTAAATAGCATGTTTCTTATTATTGGAAATATCTCGTAAAAGTGAAGTAAAGGTATGCTGAGCGCGCAGACGGCATAATGAGCGGAAAACCACTCTTATGAGCGACTGACAGATTAGCAGTAACTCGGGCCCGCAGCCGTACAGTAATGGACATCTCCATTATGGACCTCATTCAGTCGGAGCAGATAACCACACCCGTGCAGGTCCCATCCTCAAAACCTTTGGAATCGGTCAAGGACGTTCAACTTATATGACGCAGTGATTAGCATATAGAAAGAAGAGTAGATGGAAAGTCTCGACGAGACATCTTGTCTTATGACAGGGGGCCGGGAATAACCCAGCGGCACTTCGACCCTTGAGGATCTTTTGTGCCAACCCCATTTTAGACACTGGTCATCACAGTGTGTAGGTTTCCTCACGATGTTTTCCTTCACCGTTAGAGCAGTCAGTAAATGTGCGTAAGTCTTCGAAAAATACGAAAAACTCATTGGTACAAGGCACTGCACGGTTTCGAACCCGGACCTCCCGCATGGGAGTTCGATGTCCTAGCCTAGGCTATGAGACATATAATATTAGTGTATACTAGCGCCAAGTTTGACAGTTTGTGCAATTACCAGTAAGTACATTAGACTGCTGCTATAAGTCTGAAAGTGGAAGAAAATATGTTTACCATTTTGCATTTGTCCCGCGTCATGACTTGAATCGAGGCCTGTGCCTGTGCCTCGTGCAAATAAGCGTGTGTTTCCAACAGAGGGCACGACAATGGCATGTTGACGTGCCCTTGGACTTTCATCATCATCAACATCAGCCTATTAATGTCCCTACTGTTGGGGCACAGGCCTCCCCTTGCCATGATCCACTGAGCGGGCCCAGTGCTGATTGGTGGATTTCACACGCCTTTGGAATATTATTTTTATTTTCTGAGACATTCAGGTTTCCTCACGACGTTTTCCTTCACCGTTAGAGCAGTCGGTAAATATTCATAAGTCTGCGAAAAGAACCGAAAAACTCATTGGTACATGGCATGCTTTCCAACCCGGACCTCCCGCATCGGCGTCCTAGCCACTAGACCACCGACGCTCACGCCCTTGGACTTTATTCATCATTAAGTATGTGACGGTAAGAGGGGATGAGGGGTGAAATAAAAAACAGCGCTGCATATTTGGTACCCGAGTATATCAGTATTTGCTGAATTTCCCTCCTTTTGCCAAATATACATAGAAATACATAGCGTATCTGCAACGATATTGTCTTTTATGAATATTTGTAGAAAATTTATTATTTTTCATTTTGGCAAAAAAAAACAGTCGAGCATGACTGGGAAACTTGTGTAGTATGATCGGCGCTAGCTTGGTTGGTGTTACCGAAGGCGAGGTAGTAGACATCTTTATAAAACAACCGGAGGACTTGGCCCGGCCCGGCGCGGGCGGACGGGAACTAAAAACATTTTGGTTTACCAGTACCCGTAGCCGTCACAATCAACAACGCAGTGGTTTAAAAACAAAATTGTTTAACTTACTATAAGTATAGTGGCTAGTGGAGCCGGAAGCCGCAGATAAAACATTCACGGTACAAGAGGCAAGAACGAACGAAGACTTGTTTTCCTTTCCTTGTGTTAATCTACTCGTATCTACTCGTACACTCGTATAGATACAAGAAACGGGCAGATATCGCAAACTTAAGAGTTGTCCAGATATGTTGACAAATAATAGATAATGATAGGTATTATTCCAGAGATCCTACCTAACATCATAGACACTCCAAGATCTTTAAAACCAGTGGTCCAATTTTTATCAGACCTAGCTAAGAACACTCTCGACAAAAAACTCTATTAAATAAAAACCGGGCACAAATCGGACAAAGAGACAAACAAACAGACAGGCAAACGTGTCAATTGCAGATGACACTACAATAATCATTAAAGGTGATCGTTTGGTTCCGGAGGCGCTCCAATATCAGATAAATGAGACATTGCAAAAGGTGGTTAATTGGTTGTCTATAAACAATCTTAAGGTAAATATTAATAAAACCAAATGCATGCAATTCTACACAAAGCGTGGTAGACCCATAGATTTGAATGTATCTTATAGCGGACAAAATGTAGAACAGGTAACATCCACTAAATTCCTTGGTATAACTATGGATAGTAACTGTGATTGGGGACAACACATACATAATCTCTGTTCAAAAATAAACAGGTTCATTTATGCCCTTAGAAGAGTTAGCCAAGTGGTTTCTAGGGAGGCTGCAATCACTGCTTATAATGGCTATGTCGGCTCAGCATTACGATATGGAGTTATTATATGGGGTAGTTCAAGTGACAATATTAAAGCGTTCTTGTTGCAAAAAAAGTGCATCGTGCTATTTCGGATTGGATCAAATGGACTCCTGTAGGACCTTCTTTAAAAAATATCGGTTATTGACGCTACCCTGTATCTATATTTTAGACATTTGTATTTTCGTCCGTAAACATAAAAACCTTTTTCAACATAACTATGAAGTTAGTTCAAGAAACCTACGCTCTCAATATCGTCAAAAAATATATAAACCTCCATGTAACTTAACATTAGTATCCAAAAATTCGTTCATAATGAGCGTCAAAATGTATAACAAGCTTCCGGATGACTTTAAAACGATGAGACTTAATAAACTTAAATTTACTCTGAAAACATGGCTTGTGGAGAGATGTTTTTATAGCGTCAAGGAATTTATGGACTGTAAACGTTGATTGATTGCTAATTTATATTTAATTTGGATTATTATTGACATTTTGTAAATTTAATATTATTGACATTGTATAAATTTTAATGACATTCTCTTTTTTTAATTTTTTTAATTTCTTTCTTTTAATTTTCATAATTGTATAAATACTTACTTACTTCGCTGGCGCAGCGACCCGAAGTGGATCTTGGCCTCCGATACCAAAGAGCGCCATCGCTCTCTCTCCTGCGCAGTCTCGAGCCAGTCAGGCGCCCGGAGCTCCCGCAGATCCTTCTCCACTTCATCGCGCCAGCGGTATCTGGGACGTCCGACCGGACGTCGTCCGTTAGGGCGTCCCACAAATAAAATTGTATAAATGTATGTTTTTATTAATTTGTGAACTTGGTGTATATGCCTGTAAAGGTGGAGTTTAGTGTGACATGTTTATGCGACTATATCTGCAATATTTGTAATTATTACCTAAACTTTTACACAATAAATCTTATCTTATCTTATCTTATCAAACACGCCTTCCTTCGAACGGTCGGGGGTTAATAAATAGTATGTATAGTTCGGTATAATAATATACACACAGGAGCATTTTTAAAAAAATTGGCTACGACATACAGGCAGACGGGCCACCTGATGGGTAAGTAGTCACCGTCGCCTAGAGACACGTGCAATACCGGGGGTATTTTAACGGGAGAGGACTTTTTTAACGTTCTTTTTGAAGTATCTCATGTCGTAACACTACGGGAAAAGACAATAAATCTGTGTCTCCCTAAAAGCTACATATAACTTAAGAAACGTCATAACAAAGGCCCTAGTAAGAAAGGTACTTCACGAACGCATTTATCGCAGGATTATCTGATGCTAATGGCCAGCCGCTGAGTGTTCCCAGCAGCCATCACTCATCACTCAGACGTCGTCCCAGCCCCAGAACAGATCCCGGCCGAAGGCGGAGGCTGCGCGTGCGCGACCTCTCCTCTGAGACTCACCCACTTTGTATAAATTACACCCACGTACATTTTGACTAATAAAAACATCAATTGATCTCGATTCCATCTCCCGTGGGGATTGTTTGTATTTTGAAGACGGTACCATTAGGTAAGGTTTAAGAAGAATCACAATTTATTCTGCTAATTTAGCAATAAAATATGGAAGACTTCATGCATGTGTGTTGTGTATTATATTGTAAGATACACTAAGTAAAGACATCTTCACATTATCTGAGCACCTCTATCTCTACTTCAAGAATATTATTAATCACCACTTTACAGCACAAAGGTACACAAAACACATACAAAAAATAAATCTGTGCTGCAATGTGACGCCAAACAGCAATTAAACTTAATCCTATACAGTTAATCGAGAGGCGGTACATTAACTTTTAGTCAAAAGAAAATAAAAGAATTTTTTGGACCGCCCCTCGTATAATGTAAACCACAGTATAAAGTGATCTATTATCTTTCCGATCTGGAGTCTGTCAAATCAAGGGCAGTCTGTGCCTCAAGACGTTAGGGATAATAAGACTGACGACGACGCGACTACACATTATCTAGTAGAGATAATATCCATGAAGGAACGAACACCCGCACCTATCATTCATTGGCGAGGGAGATTACTTTTTCTTTCATCCAAAGAATTATCCTCGGATCCTATCCTAAAGAATGTATTGACATGCCGGTGTCATCTCGCGTGAGATAGGGCGGCGGCGGGCGGCGGGCGGGCGCCACGCCGGGAGGGGAGGTATCGATCGCACAGCCTCCGTCCCCCTTTCACCACCCCTCCCGTCCCGCCTGAACCCTAGATCCTTATTTACCAAATTGGGATCCCACGTGAGAGCCTGTCGACGGTACAGTGTACAGTCGGCCCCGGCGATCACACCGGCGGTGCACGACCCCAAAGTATACTTTACCTACGTTTTCAGAATTTCTAGACACGTGTAGTGTGTTTACGCAATTACATCGAGGTCAGTCTAACAGTAGGTATAGTCTACCCAACGTACCTAATTTATCAAACTAACTGTGTGCTTGTACTTTCTAAAAATAGTCCCCTTTGATTCACAACCTACTTGTATCGCGAGACTTACTTACCGGGATTCCTAGGAATATGCTAACAGCGTAGGTATACGTCTCTAGGGACTCTAGGATCCCCTAAATATCTGCTCCAGTTCACCCATAGTCAAATCCACAGTTTGTTTATATTATAGTAGGTATCCTATCGGAACATTGTTACTATACGATGTATGTATCGGATGAAACAAAATATGCACCTACAACAATAACACCTAATAACATCTAATCTAATGTCGACAGATTTTATGTTGTAACTGTAAGTAGGGTAGTAGGGTTTGCAACTAAATTCATACGGAATTCCAAAATTAATTAGCCAACACTGTTCTACACTGCGGGAATCCCACTGAGAAAAGGCCTCCCTTTTTTCTCTCCACACGTTCCTCTATGGATTTCCATCCAATTTATAGAAAGAAAATATAAAGGCAGAAAATATACACGGTAATAAATCATCGGCTGCTCCACAAGTTTCTTAGCTGTCCGGATAATGTACGCGAGTGTTGGATTCCCTGCTCCCAAGGACGCAAGAATTGAATTAAAAAGTTGTGGCGCTCAATGATGACCCCCGACCCCCACCCCAGCGGCTTGCCGACCCCCGCAACCCCCCGGCCATCGGCACCGGCTGCTCACAACTTCTTGAATACTTTTTGCTCGTAATGTCGGTCATTAACGCAAAGATTTCACGAGGTCGTTTTCTCACAGCAGCGTCCTGAATGTTATAGAATTGAATCTATCGCTCCCGGGTTGTGGGGGCGGGGGGTGAAGAGAACGCCGCGATGGAGCACTCTATATGGATATGGGGCAGTTCTAATACGGTTTTTAGTCCTTCAAACTTGCCGGAGGCTATACGTTTCGGTACAGCATAAAATTATATTTCCTCAAAGATACTCTGAAATGTATACTTAATAGTTTCAAAAAGACACCCGGAAAGTTCCTTCTATCAGACTCCAAGCAAACTTACAGCCTCCACACCCCACGCCGCACCGGCACCTGTAGCAGCAGCTCTTGCGCAGCTCCATCTCCTAATACTTTCAGCTTGGAAGCAGTACCTATAGGCGTGGCGGCGATTAGTATGATGGGATCTCTGGAACGATAACAAAGTTATCCGAGTTTGAGCTCAAATGTTTATGACCATGGTGACCTTTCCACATCTGGAATCTTGAGGACCTGATGATGACCAGCAAAAAGTAAAGGGATCTACACAACGGTACGTCGGGGGTTTCCTTAATTTTTAATTCAGAGTTATTAGCAACAGCACTAATCATCTCACCTCGCCTCAGTCTGTTAGATCCTTACAATATTTTAGACCATATACTCGTATATCTAGTCGTACCACCACCACGTCCAACTTTCCAGGAGTCGTGCTATGACTATGATATTAAGTAGGTACTTACCTACTTAAGTTAGAAGTTTCGGTGACAATTGTGAACGCAAAATAGCAATTACAGGTTATTCCCCATAAAGTGTGAACAAAGCAACTTTCATAGGAAGGTAACATTAATATAGCTGTAGGTAAATATTGAATTACGCTAGGTGAACAAGTTCCGTTTCTTTGTATCGATGAACTACTTACAAGTTTTTATTTATACAGCTGAGCTGATGCAATATTGCGTCTTTTTAACAGCTTTTTGGAACAAAAAGATACCTACATCGATGGATTTTTTGCACAATATATCCACCGTATCTTCGTTAGTACCAACATCATTCATACCTACCCCACGTATTAAAACATGATCTTTGATATAGCTATTCCATAATGATATAAAACGGTTAGAACTTAGATTATAATCTAAGTAACCAAAATGTTAGAATGAATATGCTATGTTAGCGATTTGAAAATTATGATTATTGCAAGCAAATCGAGTTAGGGCTATAAATTAGTTCAATTATTACTTAGTTCACATAAAAACAAAAAGGAAAACAGAAACTCCGCTGAGGACAGGATTCGAACCTGCGCGGGTATAACCCATTGGATTTCAAGTCCAACTCCTTAACCACTCGGACACCTCAGCTTATAGCTCAAGTGACGAAATATGGCATTACATAGCATTGTGTCTCTTTCTTGTTGTTTGTTATGTGTAAATGACGTCAGAGTGTATAAACCTGTGATTTATACAGGTGTTATTAGTGACGTGTGTGTGCTTAATAAGATAAAGAGCGACCAACTTTGCTTCTAGGTATGTAAATAGATAAATAGAATGCGTATACGCAACGTCACTAAAGTCATTTAAAGTCAAGTATTATTATCCGTTTTGTCTTCCTTCTTTTAATGACATCGTTAATTTATTTACAATAAATATGTTGGTACTGTACTGACATAATACCTAGTGTTTGATAATAACAACACATAACATGACTTAGTTAGTTTCAAACGCCTACAAATTACGTGAGAGCAAATACGTGAATAGTAGTTATATTTGTTTAATATTATTTTTGTCTTCTGTACCTAATTGTTTGTATGTGTGTATCGGACATAAATTCTTTCTTTCTTTCTTTCCTTTCTATGAATAGAAGTATTATATCCAGCTCTTGAAATGGAAAGCTGAAAACTTCATTTTAGTTGATCATTTTCCCACAGTGGCGTACAATTCAGGTCGCAGTGAGACGAAACATGCATTTTGCATAGTGTGACGGAAGCGGAGGGCGCACTCGAGCGCGATGCACTCGTTTCGTTTGATGCAGATGCAGATGCATGCAGCACAAAGCATCACCCTACCCCCCTACCGCGCTAATGCACTGCCCTACGAGTGCCTCGCCTCGCCATACAGAACGTGTCAGACAGAAACTAAAACATACCTACCTATTATCCTGAGGGTATTTCTGTTTCAACTGTCAAAAAGCTATCTTTAGCTACATTTTGCAAACCGTTGAACACATTATCACTCCATCAGTTTGGGAAGGGGGAGGTCTCAATAATTATCCGTTTACGGTGACGAAAAAAAGTGACTGACAATGAGAACGCTGGGAACGACGTTGCATTGTCTATTTATATGTGTAATTATTACTTGATACGGTAAGGTATTACTTAGGTTATTACTTGTACCTTGTCATCATCGTCATCATGGCGGCCTATCATCCTCCATTTCCGGCGACCTTGAACCCACTCCATCCAATTCCGTCCTCCGTATCTTCGGATGTCATCGATCCAACGTCTTGGTGGCCGGCCGGCCTGCTGTGGCCCGTGGTCTCCACTCCAGAACATTCCGCGCCTATCGGCTACTCGCATCCATTTTGGCAATGTACCTATAGCCACCCCGCCCGTATCTACTTTCTTCTTGCGATTGTGGTTACCACATCACTCACTTTCGTTTTTAACCCCCGACCGATCGAGGGAGGGTATTATAAGTTTGACACGTTTGTATGTTTGTCTGTCTGTCTACCTACCTGTCTGTCTGTATGTTTGTGCGTTTGTCTGTGGCATAATAACTTGAGAACGGATAGTCCGATTTGGACCCGGTTTTTTTAAATTTAATAGAGAATTTTTTTTTTGTTCTTAAACATTCTCGACAAAATACACTAGCTAAGGCTAGTCTGATAAAAATTGGACCAGTGGTTTCAAAGATCTTGGAGTATCTTTGATGACAGTTGGGATCTCTGGAACGGTAATAGCTAGATAGTTCGAATTTTAGCTCAAATATTTCGGTTCATGGTGCGTTTCCGACATTTGAAACCTTGATAATCTGATGATGGATGATGTATTAATATTTTCACGAAACAAATAATATGTTAGACGTCAGTGACCACCAGTGACGATACTACAATTTTCACACTAATTAAATTCTAAAATTCATGGTTTGTCAAACTTTTTAGGCCGGTATAATTTTCAGCGAATGCCAATCATTCTTTATTGTTTTTACGGCTTTGGATACAATGCTTTTAAGGCATTATCTATGGATATTCTATCTTGTCTGTGCCCTTTTTCTTTTAATTTTCATTTTTTGACTCTGGAAAAAGCTTTTGAGCCATTTTGTTGCCGTTCAGTGTTAAGTTCGTACCATAGACTTCCGGTTTCGTTTAAAATAAGTACAAACAAAGGGGTATTCTTCATCTTTCCCGCCAAAATTGTTGTCAACGGGTCATCCGAATCTTTAAGTACGTATCGATTATTTAATTAAGTAGCTGGTACGTGTTATTATAATTTGAATTGTTTGTTCCCAAACATAATTGTAACTTGTTCCTAAAATTTTCAACATTTAACTATTCTTGATTGATTGATTAATACTTTATTGCACACAAGAAATTTACATAGGAAAAGAAATATAGAATTAACACTTTTTCTATACACACAAAGGCTACTGTTCACACAAAGACGGCCTTATCGCTCAGAGCGATCTCTTCGAGGCAACCTAGATGATAGAAGAATAATTAATAGGTTACCGGCAGTATAGTGCAGAAAAGTGAAATATGAAATATTTATTAGTTTATATACTTTTAATGCACAAGTAAAGCTCGGTACGAATACCAAAATACTATGGCCCTAGCCATAAAACAATAAATATAATATAAATACAAAATTATTGATAAATACATAAAAATATTTAAAATTGAGTATATAAATATATATACCTATATATACATAAATATATGCTGCAGAACTACAAAGATAGTAATGATCTTTAAAACGCGCCTTAAACGTCTTAAACGCTTCAGCTTCTTCCTTTTGCCAAAAACCTTAGAGTTTTAATACTCTAAGCCAAAAACACACCGAAGATTTTTTTTATGTCCCCAAAGCCGCAAAATAATAAAAAAGTGGTCAGCTGTCAAAAATTAATTCTGTCAAAAGTTCATTCATATCATTTCCATTCATGTGATTATTTTTAAAATGAGCGTAGAAGAAAGTGTAAAATAAATAGAACGACATCGAATGCGTAATTAAATTGCGCAAGAATACAATAACACTACCGAAATAGATCTAAACTCGTAGGTGCTTTATGATAGTTGTGTTATAAAGCTTCTAATTGGACTTTGTCTATCTGTGTGTTTGTTTCGTAGAAGAAACCCTTGTGGTGTGGATCGAAGGCAGCAGGAGACTTAGTGGGATCGGCCATGCACGATGTTGGAGGGCCTGGTTGCTTGGGTTCTGAACAACTACCTCGGGAAATATGTGGAAAATTTGAACACAGATCAGCTGAGCGTGGCTCTGCTGTCGGGTAAGCAACGTACAATGTAAACAATCCATTACTAGTCGTGTTTACATAATTGCTTAATGTTGTTAAAATAAAACTGCACCTATACAAGCAATGCTAAAATTTGGGGAATTTACAAACAGTGGTTGAGAGCCATAATTTATGCTCTTGTATTCTATTTATTACTCCTCACCTTCAAAAACTCAGGCAAGGTGGAATTGGAGAATTTGCCACTGAAGAAAGATGCACTGCGACACTTGGGGCTGTCAGTGGAGGTCAAGGCAGGCTTCATCGGCAAGGTGCAGCTGCAGGTGCCGGTGCGCCAGATCCGCTCCGCGCCCTGGCTCATCTCCATCGAGAGGCTCTACCTGGTGGCCGGTCCCATCAACTTGGATGAGGTAGCTCATACTTTGTTTGGGCACAAGTACCCAGATTTAGAGACAGAACCAAGAAACAATACTAAGCATTTAGTCTGTTCTATTGTCAGCAAGCAAAATTAGACGAGTTTATTTACAGAGTACCATTATTAACCTGTGCAACAATATAAGGTATTGAAGTAAGTCGGACGTTGCCGTTACCCGGGAGTTAAAACGTTTGATAAAAGCAATTCATCAATTTGTAAAGAAAGATAATACTGATGGATGATGTAATATTGTGTATGTTGTTGTTTGCTTGACTGAACTTTGTCTCAGATAAGATTCTAACAAGATACCGTGTTGTAGGTTGCAGATAAGATGTTTTGACATTGGTTTAGTTAATGTTTGTCTTTATTTAGTCAAGTTTTGTTAAAGGACTTGATCTTTCAAAATGAAGTAAGCACTAAAAATTGTTTTTTTTTCTTCATTTGATAGCACTATGGTCTGTGAAACGTGAAGCAGTAAACCTACTTAAATTCTATCTAGCTAGTCTAGTTTCTATTTCTCCCTAAATGAATGAATGAATGAATACTCTTTATTGCACAAAATTAGTGTGATACAATGCGTACAAAACGATTAATACAATCTAGGCGGTCTTATCGCTAAGAGCGATCTCTTCCAGACAACCTTCTGGTGGAGTAATTTTGTAAATCTGCTTTGTGTAAGGTAATCCCATGGTATTTGTTCATTAGATTGGTGGATGACTTTTATACAGTACCTACATAGTTAGACAGCCGTGTACAACGATACTACAACTTCATGTGAATCATTGTGATGATAAATGATGTGATTAATGGAAAATGGTGCGGTTGCAGTGGGATGGCGAGGCGGAGGCGGCGGCGGCGCACGAGCGCAAGACGGCGCTGCTTGACGCGATGGAGGCGCAGTGGCGCGCCGAGCACGAGGCGGCGGCCGACGCCGGCTACTACGCCGCCTCCTACTCCTCCTGGCTCAGCTACGGCACCGGCCTGCTCGCCAACATCGTCGAGAACCTGCAGGTACCGGCACCTCGCCCCTCGGACCCGACAACCAGATAACACTTGATTGTGCTGTGTTAGTAATACTATTCTAAAATGAAAAAAGAAGTCCTTTTCTTAACATTATTGAGATCCATTTACTTTTTCCTGTTTGTTATAATAAAATATGACTATTTGGAAGGACTCCTGCCGGTCATCAGGCGAGTGATCAGTTCTGTGTAGAGCTACTTCACCCAGTTCCCTCTACTTACTGATGTTCTGGCTGATCTCCTCCATTCCATCTTCCAGTCTCTTTGCAGAACCTCACGATGTCTCAGTAGTTCAGATCTTGTAGCTCTGCTTCTCCTATGCTGTCCCTGCCAAAAGATACCTATCTTGGTTTGGAGTACATCACACACACTGCGAGGAAATGTTGGCTGGTTTCTTATTTACCGCATTCAGGACAAGATGCTTCAGCACTAAGTCCAAGTAATGCCAGGTGTCTGTTTAATTTACAGTGACCTGTAATTATACCTACCAGAGTACTTACATTGCTCCTACATAGACTCATAATATACCTTTTTTTCTTATTTATTTACACTTTAATGCACAAAAAAGGTGTACATGAGGTGAGCTCACCTCTGTACCACCAGTGTACAACTGAAAGAAAGTAGAAATGCCGCAAAACATTAAGCTTAAAGCTTTGCGGCATTTCTTCTTTTCGTTTCAGGAACATTGTCTACAATCTCCGATCCTGTTCCATCTTCCTTGAGCTTCCTTTTCTATAAGGTTCCTTATTACTTCTTTCGTAACCGCTGCTGATACCGGGAGCCGTGATTCGGGTCCAATGAACCGTTCACTTGCCCCCTCTCTAGCCAGCTTGTCATGCTTCCTCGTTCCCTTCAGTACCATGATGTTCCATGGCCTTACTTTTTTGCGCTTGCATATTTTTCCAGTTGAAGCTGAAGGATGTGCACATCCGGTACGAGGACGCGGTGACGTGCGCGCCGCGCGCGTTCGCGTGCGGCCTGGCGGCGGGCGCGCTGTCGGCCGAGTCGTGCGACAGCGCGTGGCGGCGCGGCTTCACGCTGCTGGCCGACAACGACGGCTGCTCCTACAAGCTGCTCGAGCTGCAGCAGCTGGCCGTCTACTGGGACAGCATGCCCGTGCCCGCCGGCATGCTGGCCGGCCTGCCCATGGCCGAGCTCATGGTTAGTGAGCCCCTTGCACGTCTTCTTGTAGTAAGGGGCGGGCCCGTTTGCAACACCTTCCACACATTCCTGTCCCCCGCCTTCTCCTTGCAATCCTGTACGAGGAACTACTGCTTCATTGCTTCAATTGTTCCATGTATCCTATCCTGGGCCGACCCCTCTGTCTCTTTCCTTTGTTGCTCGTACAAGGTTAAAATGAAACTTTTTATGATACTAACACTGACTTTGCCTGCACTCTTTCTTTGTGTCGTGGACATACCAGGCCACGCAGAATGTTATGCGAAAAAAGTTTTTATGTATGAGGCACTGGCTGGTTATTACTAAGTTCTTAAATGCAACTATATAAAAGAAAAAATACGAACATTCCAAATTCAAATTTCCCTCACTGAAAAATGGACTTGCGCCGGGAACATTTTCGCGCAGTGATTTTTTAATATTTTAAATGTCGCTTAAATCCGGAGGTGTCGTTTGTGAAACTTCAAACGGCATTTAAGGACAAATACCGTTCGCCTAACTTTGGTGGATGAAGAAAGAAGTCGCCCTTTGACGGCTGTTACGGAAGAAAACGTGCTAGCAATGAAAAATTTATTAGAAGGAAATAGGTGATTAGTGATTACATATGAGGAGATACATGTTACAGATTGGATCGGGAAGTGCGACGTATTTTTATTCCCCAAAATAAAAAATACACTCAAAGGGAAACAATTTTCGTCATCGGTAAATGCTCAAGCTGCATTCGAGCGGCAGTAAAAGAGGTGTCTGATTTGGACTGGAAGAAATGTTTTGAAAATTGGTTTAGACGCATGCCGTGTTCGCAGGAGCGCATGTCGCAGACGTGGAAGGCGCCGCACCGCTACCTGGTGGCGCCGACGTCGGCGGCGGCGCGCGTGCGGCGCGAGCGCACCGCCCAGCCGCTGCGCTCG
The DNA here is from genome assembly GCA_947369225.1 of Hofmannophila pseudospretella. Taxonomy (NCBI): domain Eukaryota; kingdom Metazoa; phylum Arthropoda; class Insecta; order Lepidoptera; family Oecophoridae; genus Hofmannophila; species Hofmannophila pseudospretella. The sequence continues at coordinate 15,912,627 of OX376314.1, read as the reverse complement.
CGCACGCGGCCGCGCCTCTCCGCGCACCTCACTCTGCAATCCGTCGACCTCAACTTGACTGCTGTGAGTACACGCGCTGCTGGCATCAACTAAACCCGGTCAACGACTAAACCCGCGCTCGACCTCAATCTCCCTTGGTAGTAAGTGACAATGAGCTCGAAGAAGGAGCACACGGGTTTAGTAAGTACTGGTTTTTCTATAAACACTGCCGGAACACAACACCGCCGAAGCGAAGACATTTGACGACAGACTTTACATAGAACGGTGGTCACTTGCCAGGCGACCCTGAAGGGATCATGCCGGCGGCAAGTTACTCGGTTTAGTTGCCTCGTACGACGTACGTACGTACGACCAGTCATAAATCTGATCTGATCTGAGTGTCACGTGATATTTGTCCCTGTGCCCCAGCGTCAGTACGGCGAGGCGGCGGGCTGCGCGCTGGGCCTGGAGCGCCTGGGCCGGCTGCGCGAGTGGCGCGCGCTGCGCCCCGCCGTGCCCGTGTGCGGGCACGCGCGCCTCTGGTGGCTCTACGCGCTCAAGTGTCATTCGCATCACTATCGCTGTCAGTTGTATACCATTTCTTTTTCTAATGTTTTAAACGCCTATTAAACTTGTAATAGCAATTACTGAGAAGTTAACTCTTTGAGCGTGGGTTCATCGCCCACGCTCGTCGTCACTAGTAGTGACGATATTAGGAAAGTCAAAGTGAAAGTTAATATTTTTATTGCAAATTAAAACTTACAGGTATGCGAATGTGAGTTTGACGGTTGTTATGTACTTACGTACATTTACCGACTGCTCTAATGGTGAAAGAAAACGTCACGAGGTAATATCCGTGATGGAGGAAGTTTACGAATTCGTGTGAATATCTGCACCGAGTACATAAAGCTTTTACCCTCTCGTACAAGGGGATGTGGTAATGAAAAAGGGCTCATGCACGTCCACCATTATATTCCAACGTACGAACCTCACGGATGACATGCGACGTTCTCGTCAGGGACGGAGCCGAAGCCGACGTGGGAGTCGTGCGCGGAGCAGGCGAAGCTGACGCGTGAATACGTGGCCACGTGCCTGTTCGTGCTGTCCAACCCGGCCGCCACGTTGCCCGCCGCCGACAAGCTCGCCAAGGACCGGCTCGAGTGGCGCACCGACCTGCACACGCTCCAGGCTCTGCGAGAGGTAACTGACGAGGGTCGGCGGTCGTCGCGCAGGGATCGACGGTCACCTACTAACTAAAGTATCATCTGTCATTATGCAACCACTGTAATTCTGCTCAACCTCAAACTCTGGAGCACATTTGCTGTATTTCCCCGCGTATTCAAAATGAATACGCTTTGTTCACGACGATGTCTGCCCCGCAGGTAGCGATGCGCAAAGTACCGAAAGCGACGCCTGTGTCGACGCCCGACAAGCCGGCGGCGAGCGCGCCGGGCCGCAGCATGCTGGTACACTGGTTCCCGCAGTGGTGGGGCTGGTACGGCTCCTCTACGTCCGCTCCCGCGCCAGTGCCAGCCCCGGCGCCCGCCGGGGACGCGGCCCCGCCCGCCGCGCCCGCCGACCTCGAGGAGGAGATCCTCGACGTCATCGCGGACTCGTTAGAGAACAACACCGTGCTAAAGCGCGACACCGTGTTCGGACAGTTCGAGTTCGTGCTCATCAAGGGTTGCCTCAACCTCTGCAGCGACAGTGACGAGGACGACGGGTGAGTCGGCGGTTGTTACTAGGTCATAGCTAGGGCCCTACGGCCTGTCTCATCGCGGACCGGTCTGTCGAGGTCTCTGCAGACTTTCGCGCTCTTTAGCGATCCGATGGCGTATGTCAGTCTGAAGCCTTGAAATTACCGACTCGCGATGTATGAGATGGGCGACCACATGCAACGATAAGCTACGATGTCGGCCCGTCGTGGCGCGAGGCGCGGCTTCACCTGTCACAAAACAGGCCGTGGGACTCCAGCATGAGATGTGTGTTTGTCGCAGGGATGGCGCAGACAGCGGCACAGGCGGCGCGGGCGCAGGTTCTGGAGACAGCGGTGCGCGCGGCGCGGGCATGGAGCTGCAATTCTCGCACGTAATGGTGCGCGTGGAGTCGCGGCCGCGCGCCGCCTCGCACGCGCTGCACGTGTCGCTCGGCGCCGTCTGCCTGCGCGAGCGCATCACGCCCGGCACGCTCTTCCCCGTGCTCGTAGCGCCGCAGGTACTCACTATACTACACATTACACTACACTACACTGTGCCCTCGGTACGATGAGGAATGAGACCGTTCTGTGCAGGGGATGATCCGCGAGGGCCTGAGCGCGATGAACGCAGCGGCGAGCGCGCTGTCGTGGTCGCGCGCGCGCGCGTCGCCCGGTCCCGGGACCGGGCCCGCTCCCGCCGCGCCGCCCGACGCGCCGCCCGAGCCGCTCTTCCAGCTGCACTACGAGAAGAAACCCTTCGGGCTCAACTGCGACTACAAGTCGGTCACACTTCTACCTTAATTTCCACTTTTCTCCCTCAATTAATTCCTCTTATCACTATCTATCGGTTTGCTCCACTTAGCGGAACGCTCGTATCGTATGATTGAGTACTAAAGCTTAGTGTCGTGCGTGGTGCAGGCTGTGGGTGAAGTCGGCGTCCCTGGAGGTGGTGCACAACGGCGCGGCGTGGCGCTGGGCGCAGCAGTTCCTGCTGGCGCCGTGGGGGCGCGCGCCGCTGCACGCCTACGCGCAAGTGCGCGACTCCACCAGGCACCACCTGCGCACGCAGTGGGAGCACATGCTGCACCCGCACCCGGTACGTGCGGCTCTCTTAGCTGAGGAGGTCCCGAGGACAGTTGCCCTCCGACCTTACTTACTGTGCTGGTGCCTCCGTTAACAAAGAGTGTCTTGCGCAGTTTTGAGCCAGTTGTCCGCTCGGAGCTTCCGCAGATCCTTCGCAACTTCACCTGCGATAGTGAAATACTTTTTGAACCTCAATGTCCTCAACCTCGAGGATCTCCGACCTGCGATACTAAAATTATCTTTCAACTTTGTAATGGCTAGTAGATGCGCCAATCGCATTGGCCGTTGTTTCGCCACCCAAAGCCGCACAATTATTATATATAAAAAGAAAATGACCAATTACCGCTAACTTCACCCCACTTACCGCGACAACTTCACTCTCAACCCCTTCTTTATCTCGAGCTCGCAACGAGCCACGTCTTCGTATTTTCTCCGCTGAATATATTAACTGAATTTCGTTAATTACCCCACATCCATACATAAACACTAATTACATCATTACACTACAACTTAGCTGTGAGAAAGTGGCTGTTGGCAGAATTTTCGGTAAGTCAATTTTTTTACCTCTGGATCGTCATTTACCCGCTCGGATGGGCACTTAAACGGCCTTAAAGTAAAATTTAAGCCCGGCCTATCTAGCTAGATTCCTGTCATCATCAGTCTTTCTTTGTCCACGGTTGCAGCCGGACCTCCATGGTCCACGACAAGACTACATTATCAATGCCGGTATACGCGCGAATATTAACCCACCGGCACCTCTATGTAATGTCTAAGTTCACGTCATCTTCCTCAGCTCATGAAGCCGCATCTCTCGCACAGTCCACAGTCCACGATAAGACTGAACTATAAATACTGGTATCCGCGCGCATGCGCTAACCCGGCGGCACCTCTCACTCCCAGGGCGACCGTCAGTCGTGGCAAGTGGAGCTGGACATCTCGGCGCCGCAGATCCTGTTCGTGGAGGAGCTGCGCGAGCGCGAGGCGGCCGTGCTGCTGGTGGACTTCGGGCGGCTGCGGCTGGCCAACGCGCAGCCCGCGCCGCCCACTCCCGTGCACGCCCCCAGTACCGCGGACGACGAGGACCTGTTCATGACGCCGTGCTCCACGCCGCCCGGCAGCCTGCTGTCGCCCGCCTCGCCGCCCGACGCGCGACCCGCCTCGCCGCCCGCGCTCGATGCGCACAACCTGCACACCCGGCTCTATGACAGGTCGGCGATAAGCTAAGGACGAAGCCGTACAGCTTTGTCTTTAGATTCAGAATTATCTACTAATCACACGGGATGCTTACCACGGTTTCAGCTCAAAACAACCCCAAACCGCATCGTGGTAGAATCTCGTTTCTAACTATAATTGTGTTTTTGTGGTCGGTATTCTTAGACACGACTTTAATTTCCATAAAGGTTGACGGGTTCATGTCATTAAAATAAACAATAGTTTGCGTTACAATAAAGTTTAATGATGACAAGGTCTATTGGAAAACTCAAGACCGGACTTATACTCATGCTCATAAAACTACTTAGCTAACTAAATACTAAAATATAATACTTAAAAAAAACTAACGAAATATAAATTAAATAAGGTACGACTCGTGCTGAAGCTAAACTAAATGCTAAAGCATAAATAAAATAAAAAAACAAATAAAACACAAAATATAAACTAAAAAGACACGAGTCGTGCCGAGGATCGAACCTACGACCCTTCGGCGAGTGGACTGGCCGCTACGCCAAGCGCTTCCTTATACGCCTTGACGAAATAATGTATCACTATCTACGCAGTCAGACCCATAACACATTTCCGGGATTCCTTCACCAGATTAGCATCTGGTGGAACAACTGAACCTAAGTAAGCACTAATTGACTTCTACTGCAAGGGCGTATCATTAGGCTGGAAACAAAATACGGCACTAAGTAGTGATGAGTCTAATATTAAGAAGCGCCAAGGAACTAAGTACAATCATGCACAAAACTTACCCCGTGTCGCGATAACCAGAATTGAAACCACTTTTACACGGCAGAATTTCAATATGACAGACATTTACTGCATAATTAGACGTGAGGTAACATAATTTCCAACCACATCATTGAAATCAATCTTAGTCGTCCACCGGACCATTTCCGTAATGTCAAAATCAATTTATTTTATTTTTACCCACATCACTAACATATTTATAATAAAATTTGCTTATAATGTGACAGCTAGCGCCATCTGTTGGGAGAGCACTACAAGGTGCAGCTTTGATAATAAAGCGACTGATTGCAGGCTCTTCAGAACCTCAAGAGTCATGTTTATAGCACGTGTACAGCGATCGAATGATTATTGCAGGTACAAGATAGAGCTGAGCGACCTGCAGGTGCTGGTGGGGCGCGCGCGAGACAACTGGAAGTACGCGCACACCAAGAGCTCCTCGGCGCTCCATCTGCTCGACCGGTTCAGCATATCGCTGCAGGTGACATCTTCACTCGTAACATTTAGTCCAAAGTTATCTCAGTCAGTGAAAGCCGTTGTCGATGCAGGGACCACTGTTTACTGAATTATGACTAAAGTCTGAGTAATGTGGTCGAATGTGGTCACCTCTTTGGTAAGAGGTGACCGTGCGCCGCTGGCGAAGGCCGCGGTCGAGTGACGCTGGTGTTGCGCAGGCGGAGCGGCGCGTGGTGCACACGAGCGACCCGCAGTACCCGACGGCGACGCTGTGCGGCTCCCTACCCTCGCTGGTGGTGCACCTCAGCGAGCAGAAGGTGTTCGCCGTGCGTTCCATCGTCATGAACTCCACGCTCTTCGACTACGCTACGTGAGTCTCACATACACACTGTACCCTCTCACTTACTCTGCTGTGTCATTAGGAAATAAGTTGATTTTTTTATACAATATCTAGTACTCATAATGTTAATACACGCGACAAAAATAAGCTTTGCTAACCAATAAACCCCCAGGTCGAGAAACGAGGACCTAGATGATAAGAAGATAGAACTTAATTTAGATAAAACTGCCCTCGAATAAGATTGCAATACCGACAAGATTTAACCATGGAAACAGTTAAATGTAAATAACACGAATACAATACAATAAAGTCTAGAGCATTCTTTCCCAAAGTGGGCGATAACGCCCCCTTGTGGGCGCTGCAGGCCTAAAGGGGGGCGGTAAGAGACCCAGAAAAAAATGGGGGCGTTGTGTAGAGGCTTGGGGGGTGATTTGTAATTTCATTTAGCTAAGAGGCCTCTTAGACAATCATTATTATTATTATTATTAGATAATCATTCTCATTAGCAGGTGTAGCCCGTAAGAGTTAACTTGAGACCTGAGCGCCGTTGTGTATTACCGACTGCGCTCAGGTTTCAAGTTAACTCTTGCGAATTATAGTAAAAGTCTCGTTTAGAATTAATGTTTAATCTCCGCTAATATAGCTCATAATTAATTAATTTAATTTGAAGTTATAGTCGTTTTTAAGTAGGGGAAAAAATGGGGGCGCTAAAAAATAATTTATTCTCAAAGTCGGCGGTAGACAAAATAAGTTTGGGAACCCCTGGTCTAGAGTAACAAACTAACAACAACTAACAGTCTAACTCTAGACTTTACAATAAATTAATATGAATACTTCGCATTCGCCGTGTGGGGTGTGGGTGTGTGGTAAAAGTAAGAGGGTGAGTGCACCCTATGCTTTTGAATGTGTATGTGTCAGGGGTGCGGGAGTGTGTGTGTGTGTGTGATTTGAGAGAGTGTTTGAGAGGGAATTAAAAGGTCTGTGAGGGTATGTGCGTTTGTGAGTATTTAATGATTTAAGGCTGTGTATTTTGGAAGAATATGTTTGTCAATGTGTCATGTTTATCGTATAGTGGCTATGTGGTCAGGTCCCGCGAGCCGGCGTGGGCGGAGCGCGCGGGCGCGGACGATGACGAGGCGGACAAGGACAGCAGCGTGAGCTCGGAGACGGAGCGCTCCGAGTACTCCGCGCACCACAACGCCACGCTTTTCATGCTGCAGTTCGCCATCGACCAGATGTCGCTCGAGGTGCAACATTCTGACAAACCCTCACACAAACGCCCTCACACATACTCCCCCACCATCGGACACCCTCTCTCATACCCACACCCCCACTCTCTGTGAGGCGGCAGGTGCAGTCCCGCGGGCGCAGCATCGCGGAGGTGCAGGTGTGCGGCGTGAAGGCGTCGCTGACGGCGCGGCCGCGCGACAGTTCGCTCTCGCTGAGCGTGCACTCGCTGCTGCTCGTGGACGCGCTGCAGACCTACGGGCCCGACTTCGAGTTGCTCGTGGCCAGCCACAAGCACGTGGGGTATGCTCGACTTACTGATTGATGATGATCATGTAAAATAGCGCTGGACTAGCAAATAAATATAATTGAAGATAGGTAGTATTAATAAGTGAAAAATATATTTACCTACATTTACCTATGTGTCTATCTGCTCTTCTGGTCCCCAGTACTTCGAACCACGTCATGTCTTGTATCGTCCCTGATGCGCTAGCAACCCTGTTTTTCGCTTCCACTCATGGTGTGATGAAGGGTTAATATACATTGTAAATTCAGTATCAGTTAATTAGTCGATTAAATCGTCGATTGCGTTCAGTCAAATCAAATGTAAGCGCCAGGCAGTAAAGACGCGAAAGTCTCTAGACTGCTTTTAGTAACTACTCGTTCTCCGCAGCATGGACACGGCGTCGGGCAGCATCCGCGACTCCGAGCCGACGTCACCAACGTCCCCGACGTCGCCCGCGTCCCCCGCGGTCGCGCCGCCGCCCCTCGCACACCCGTACGCGCTGCACCACGCGCTCAGCTCGCTGCACTACGCTGACGTCAGGAGTGAGTCCACTGACACCTTATCTTATATTATGATAAGAGCCGGCCGGGAATAACCCAGCGGCACTTCGACCCTTGAGGATCTTTTGTGCCTACCCCAATTTACACACTGGTCATCTCAGACATGCAGGTTTCTTCAGGATGTTTTCCTTCACCGTTAGAGCTGTCAGTAAAAGTACGTAAGTCTGCGAAAAATACGAAAAACTCATTGGTACATGGCATTGCACGGTTTCGAACCCGGACCTCCCGCATGGGTGACTGACACCTTAATTGTTTGTTACCAACTATCCAACCTGGCGGTACTGGTCGTGGTGAAGGAACCATTAGACAATCGGATATGACTTAAGGCCTGGTTACACAATACGAGCTGCCGACCTGACAGTAGACAGCTACTGCCACTGTGTATTCGCATGACAGTAGCTCGACTCGCCTCGACCGGTCACACAATGAGAGTAGCTGCCATCACACAGGCAAGTAGCTACTGCCCGAGCGACTGCAGTCAAGTTCGGATGTTCAAGTGTCTCGTACAATGATGTCGCAAAATATATAATTTTTATATTATATTATACAACAGATCACCGTTCATACCACAATAAGAGCGGTTATAAAAATACTTTGCGCTGAAAGTATTGTACAAGAAAAGAAGAAAAAAGACGTATTTGGGTCAAGGATTGGATGGAAAGGAATCAGGAGTCAGGAATTGGATGCCTTGTGACATGGTGGGGAATGGCGAGTGGCGAGTGAAAACAAAAAATGTTGAAGTAACTCGGATGCGAGCTACTGACCGACCCGCACATGACAGTAACTCGTATGATGCGGTCACACGCTGCGAGTAGCTGCTCTGCAGTAACTGACTATTTAGGCCAGCTCGCATGCTAGCTCGCACTGTGTAACCTAGGCATTAGTGTGTTATAAGTTTTCTAATTTTGATTCTTACATTCGTCATTCCTTTAACACCCTTACTGACGATGTAATACAGATCATCTCGACGCGGATCGAACGAGCCCGGCCCCGAGTTGGACCACGGGCACCAGCTATAATACTTGGGGCACCGCCGGCACCGGCGGCGGCTGGGGCAACATCACGACCGGCTGGGGCTCCGCCGCGGGCCGGGGCGCGGGGCCAGGGGTGGGTGCGGGTGCGGGCTGGGGCGCGCCCGGCCTCGTGGACTCCGAGGCGCTCATCGCCGTGGAGCTGTGTCTCGTGAAAGGGGAAGGTGACTCGGAGGACCTGCGCATCGCCAACATACTGTTCAATAACCTGGATATTATCGGTCAGTTGCGTTTTAATTGTTACATGACTATAGGTAAAACATTCATTAGTAGTCGGACAACGCCCGCGAAGTTAAAGGGGCGCGGGGCGTGACGACAGACAGTGTTGGTTTCTATTAGGATTGTGGTGTATGGATAGCAGAACAAAACTATTACAGTATCTATTGACTCTGTCCTTATCTGTCACTTACTTTGTTATTTGTTTTCTTTTTTTCTTCTCTGTGTTTCCCACTATTGTCACTATTTTACGACCATTGTCTAAAATTCACCGACACTGACGGTCGCGTGGTCCCCCAGCCAACCAAGAGACGATAGTGGAGCTGATCGGGTTCACGCAGCGCGTGTTGGGCGGCCCGGCGGGCGCCAAGTTGCCGCCCGCCGTCGAACCGCCCGAGCGCGCCGCCCGTGCCGGCCCGCGCGCCGCCCCGCTCATAGACACTGATCTCAAGGTATGGTTCGGCGCTCGTAACAAATCTTTACTTATGACTCTTTCCACAAAGCGGACTGATGTTGTAACGTGTGTCCGTAGCGTGAAACGCGCACGGAGATCACGTTCGACTTCCACCGGCTGGGCGTGCTGCTGCTGCGCGCCGCCGTGCTGGACGGCGCCGTGGTCGCCAAGAAGGTCGCCACCGCCACGCTCGGGGAGGCCAAGATACAGGCCACGCTCGGTACGTAGTGTAATATGCTCTTGTGCAAGAGAGCAGTATTACTTGAAATTAAGGATAGAGCATTTACGTTTCTTAGATTTCGAGTATGTTTCTCACTAAAAAAATTTGTGGCGATGCACGACGCGCCATTACGATTAGTACCTACTCACATCGGTGAGAACGCGCTATCGAAATTTTCCTGGGAATTCGTATATATACGAGTTCCAAACATACTTAGTTGGACCAGGACATCTGGTCACCAGGCACAACACTCCGCCTGGTGGACGATCTTCCCTTTTCCTTTCATACAACCGACGTTACGTCATCCATGTCCTCACATAGCGCGTTCCTACAGTTTAGTATTAGTTTTGACGAATACTGCTGTTTCATAAATGTATAGAGAGGTAAACTCAAAAGATTCATGGACACAAAATAAGGTTTACAACTGTCTGTTGGATGTAGATTGCATATAGTGTAGCCCGCACACACTTTTGTGGAATGAAAAAATGATGACCTACTTATCTCTTGTACTATGGAACAGTAGCCATGAGACGCTATGTATTGTCCAGAGGGCAGCAGCGTGGAGGTGGGCGGCTCCCTGGGCGGCGTGCAGGTGGTCTCCCTGTGCGAGGGCGCGGGCGTGCACTCGCGCGTCATGTCGGCGGGGCGGGCGGCGCGCGCGCACGTGCACGCGCACGCGCCCCACATGCAGCTGGCGACGCGCGCCCCCGCCGCGCATCACGACGACAAGGCGCTGCTCTTCACCATCTCCAGGAAGGTGGAGACGACTGACGACGATGACACGCCGGGTAAAAATGATCTTGATGTTTGTTTATCGTATGGTTAGTGGCCAACCGAGTTGTTCAGGCCGCCCGTAGTCCTCTGACATGGCTTGACGATTGCTGTCGAACGACAAGAACCGAAAGTGACTGTTTAACGTGCTTTCCGAGGCACGTTGTGGTTCAAGTGAAATATGCTACTAGCAAGTCACGCATCTTGGTTCTGATCTCGCCCAGCGTTGCTTAACTTCTGCGATCACTTTATGACCATGCTCGCAACTTTATTTACACCATTTAAGTCTGGCTACCCCCGCGAAGTGAGAGCCGCGTGGGGCGAGACCACAGAGGGCGAGCATGCGCATGAGCATTCTATAGGAAATATTATTTATTCTATGCCTATAGGCTACGAGCCCCTCTAGTCATAATTGTTCAAACTACCAACCTATTCCGTATGTTCCAGTGGTGCATGCCAAAGTGTCTATGCACATAGCGAGCGTGTGGTACACGCACTCTGGCCCCCTGCTCCGCGAGCTGCAGTCCTGCCTGACGGAGTTCAAGCAGTACCTCGCCAACCTGGCGCGCTCCATCCGCGCGGCGGCCGCGGACATGGCCATCGGACTCGTGCATCCCAGGTCGGTTCGCGTTGTAAACTATGTCTAAGGGAATAACGAGATACTTTAAGATACTTCATTGCCACACATAGAATAGAATAGAAAAACGTTTATTTGCTGTCTGCAGCACACACACAATTCCACTTATATATTATACAATAATATATAAGTGTATACATATACATATATACTATACAATATAATCTTAAACTAAATTAATAATAATGCACGGCGTATGCTGCAGCACCAAATAGGCCTCAGCTCAGCATAATGCCATACTCTAGAGTAGTCTAGAACAAATCTAACTGACATACATTTATATGAAACATAATCAATCACACTAGTATAAAACACAACAAATGTGGCAATCGGTGAGGTACTCGGGTCTTAGCCACGGGGACTCCCGAGTAGGGACTCCTATTGGAAACTGGCTCAGGGAAAAGAAAACAGTCTGCACAATTCGATGGTCGTATATTGAATAAGAAAAAAATATGGAGGTAAATCCCTTTTATAGAAGTGAAAAAGAAACAAAGAAATGTTTTATTCTATCTACCTTCATTATAACGGACTTGGGTATTTGTAAATACCAATAACTCCGTCCACTGTTGACACTGTTTTTCAGCCCTCTCCGTCTTAGATAGCGAGTTTTCTTGTCAAATTATCTTTCAAGTTAAGATGTGGTTTAAATGTTATGTTTGTTCCTGTGAACAGAGGCGAGTCGCTATATGCCAGCCCTAAGTTGTCGCAGTCCACTGAAGGTGTCTCACCTCGGCGCCGCACGGCCAGTATGGGCTGTTCAGCGGACGATCCACCGGATCTACAGTCTGATAACATTGTACTCAGGTAATTTTTCATTACTTTTATTAAGATATTCTAGTAGAATAATGAAAGCTTAAATGCTTGAGCGTATATCTGACGATTAATTCATGAAAAGGATATTTTAAAATTTCATTAAGTGCGTATTGTAGGAGTATTGCTGCGTTTTGAACACCAATTGATGTTGTAACTTTCCAATATTGGTCATACGGGTTGTAAAACGAGGTGGCAATACGAGAACTTAACAATAATAAATTAATTGTTCTTCAAAATGTTTATCGATGGTATACGTGGATGAGATATTAGTATCGGATGAAAGAATGAAAGAAATAGTTTATTTCCAGTATGCACACATGACAAATAGACAATAATTTCATAAAATAACAATATTTTTTAGGAAACAACACGTACTATAAAAGACAAGAAAAAAAAAAGAAACGAAGTAGGTAGTTTGTTGATGGTGCTGTGCAGCACCGGAAAAGGCGACTCTCAGGTCTCAGCATATAGCCGCTGAAAAGAACGTGTTATATTACATAAACTCACCTCTGTCACCTAGGGGGAGACAGACGAACCACCTACAATCACAGGCAGATCCCATTTTTATGGATAGGTAGCGAACCTACCGCCGTTTCTAGGTGTAAGATAGTACTATTCATCCACTATTTATTGGGTTCCTTAGTCACCTCGTACAATACCCACGGGAAGATTTGTTGTGGTGGTATTCTTTAGAGCTGTCACCACACTGCACATTGTTGTATGGTAATGTGATTTTTCAGCGTGAGCATCGAGCTGGAGTCGCCGGTGGTGGTGGTGCCACGCGCGGCGCACAGCACGCAGGTGTTCGTGGCGCACCTGGGCCGCATGAGCCTGGCCAACCGGCCCGGCCCGCCGCAGCACACGCTCTATCGCGTGCGCGTCAGAGACATCTCGCTCCACTCCGTACGTATAGAGCTGGAGTCTGTACCTAATTATGGATACCTGAGGAAGGGCCTATGGATGGTGGTAGGGGCTAGTCCAACAAATGGAGACGAGAGGAGCTTTGTGATCTAAGTAACAGTTTGGTGAATAACAAGAGAAATGGGAAACAGCTCTTTCTAGGTCAGTTTTCTGACACATTTACGTTGTATGGCATCCGTCAAAAGGATCATCGCAGCTTGGAAGATGTATACCATAATTATTATTATTATTATTGGAAATTGGAATGAATATTAATTATTCGAAATAGTTAAACGATCTTCTAAAAAATCGGATCGGTAATGATTGGAGCATCGAATAGATACGTCAAACAAACTTCAAAAGGATCATCCCAAATACAGATTTTTCTGAAGCATTTAACCGTTTGTAGAAAGAAATAAAGAAACACTTTATTACCACAAAAAAATAAAACAATACATATTTAGTTCACTCCATAATACTATTGGCAATAGGCACCTGGCTCAGCTGATGCTTGAGTGAATACACTTGCGTGTGAACACACAGCGCTGATAGTCAGACAGTCCTTATACAAAGTTAACCAACTAACATCTGCGACAATCTAAGTACTGCCCCGTGGTATGTGCTCATTAAATAAATTAATAAACTATAGGTAGGTGTTACTACAGGGAGAGGTGTACTGTATATAATTCTAATATACGTGGGTGTATGTAGTTATATATGTTTGCCCACTCGGGCAATCCATATTGAATTAGTAAATGATCTATCTACGTACTCTTTTATTTTAGCTGTAACAAGGCTGATTTCATGAAGACTGATCGATCAACACATCTTACTGACCGATTTTTCTGATAAGATAAGATAAGATTTATTGTGTAAAAGTTTAGGTAATAATTACAATTGCAGATATAGTCGCATAAGCATGTCACACTAAACTCCACCTTTACAGGCATATACACCGAACTCACAAATTAATAAAAACATACATTTATACAATTATGAAAATTAAAAGAAAGAAATTAAAAAAATTAAAAAAAAGAGAATGTCATTAAAATTTATACAATGTCAATAATATTAAATTTACAAAATGTCAATAATAATCCAAATTAAATATAAATTAGCAATCAATCAACGTTTATCGTCCAAAAATTCCTTGACGCTATAACAACATCTCTCCACAGCCATGATTTCAGAGTAAATTTAAGATTATTAAGTTTCATCGTTTTAAAGTCATCCGGAAGCTTGTTATACATTTTGACGCTCATTATGAACGAATTTTTGGATACTAATGTTAAGTTACATGGAGGTTTATATAATTTTTGACGATATTGAGAGTGTAGGTTTCTTGAACTAACTTCATAGTTATGTTGAAAAAGGTTTTTATGTTTATGGACGAAAATACAAATGTCTAAAATATAGATACAGGGTAGCGTCAATAACCGATATTTTTTAAAGAAGGTCCTACAGGAGTCCATTTGATCCAATCCGAAAATAGCACGGATACATTTTTTTTGCAACAAGAACGCTTTAATATTGTCACTTGAACTACCCCATATAATAACTCCATATCGTAATGCTGAGCCGACATAGCCATTATAAGCAGTGATTGCAGCCTCCCTAGAAACCACTTGGCTAACTCTTCTAAGGGCATAAATGAACCTGTTTATTTTTGAACAGAGATTATGTATGTGTTGTCCCCAATCACAGTTACTATCCATAGTTATACCAAGGAATTTAGTGGATGTTACCTGTTCTACATTTTGTCCGCTATAAGATACATTCAAATCTATGGGTCTACCACGCTTTGTGTAGAATTGCATGCATTTGGTTTTATTAATATTTACCTTAAGATTGTTTATAGACAACCAATTAACCACCTTTTGCAATGTCTCATTTATCTGATATTGGAGCGCCTCCGGAACCAAACGATCACCTTTAATGATTATTGTAGTGTCATCTGCAAACTGAATGCACTCATGTGATACTATATTAGGTAAATCATTAATGTACATTAGAAATAATAACGGACCCAAAACACTACCTTGAGGTACGCCATAATTATTATGTCGGTATGAAGAACGATATCTCTCCAAGACTTTACTTTCCTTGCTACACTTTTGAATTTCAACGCACTGGGTTCTGTTACTTAAGTAGCTTTTTAATAAATTGTACGCAGGGCCCCTAATACCACTCGTGTAGAGCTTAGCGAGTAGTTTTTTGTGTAAAACAAAATCAAAAGCCCTACTCATATCGAGAAATAGCACAGCGACAGGAACTTTATCATTCAAACAATCACCGATAGTTTTGATTAATTTAAACATTGCTAAAGATGTGCTTCTATCTTTACGGAAACCGTTTTGTTCATCATTAATTAGGTTCTTTTTTTCCAAGAAATTTAATAGTCGCTTGTACACAACTTTTTCTAAGATCTTGGATAGAATGGGGATTAATGCAACCGGACGGTAGTTGCCCATAGAGAGTCGGTCTCCCTTTTTAAATACTGGCTTTACAATTGTCTTTTTGATGGCGTCCGGAAAAATGCCTTCCAATATACAGCGGTTTATGACAAATGCCAAGGGTTGTGCTATAAAATTAATACTCATTTTTACAATGTCAGTACGAATGTCATCAAATCCCACGGCTTTGGAATTTTTTAAGCTCTTAACAGTTTGAATTATTTCGTGAATGCTGACCGGATTTACAAACATACTTTCCTTAAGAGATTTTATATTTGAGTTAACATTATCAGAGTCCGCCGTCAGAGAACAATTGTTAATTATATTGTCAAGAAAAAAATTATTAAAACATTCAGAGATAATTTGTGGATCATCAACAACAATGTCATTTTCAACAATATTTAAAATAGTCCTATTAGTATAATCAGATGTATAGTTTTTAACAATATTCCAAACCGCCTTGCATTTGTTTGTCGCACTTTCGATATATTTAGAATTATCCATTTTTTGCGATAATCGCATGCATCTTCGCAAAAGTTGTGAGTATTTTTTGTATAATGGTCCCAAGTCATTATTTTTGCGACATAAGAAATGAAGTTTGCGTTTGGTATGACAGCACTTTTTTATACCTTTACTTATCCAAGTATTTTTAAAGTGATTTGAAGTCCTACGAATTCTGACGACCGGAAAACACAAGTCGTAAAAAAGAACGTATGTATCATAGAACCTATTGAAGGCATCTGATGCTGTGATGTCTTTGCTATAAATGTCCGTAAATGACAAACTGGACAAACTTTCTAAGAATTTGCGTATATTATCATAATTATAGTCTCTACAGTAGTCATACCAATAAACGAGAGGAGTCTCCCGTGGCTTATCCAAATCAATAATAAGCGATTGTGCCGTATGATCAGACAGTCCCAAGTCATGGACAGCCGCTGACCCTCCATCTAAATTTGTCATAATATGGTCAATGCACGTTTTAGAATTCTCCGTGATACGTGTCGGCTCGTGTACTTGAAGTTTTATATTATAAGTTTCCAGTATTCTAGTCAACTCCGTAGAGACTGAAGACTCATTTAAAGTGTTAATATTTAAATCACCGCATATGATTACTTTTTTGCGCTTGTTCCTGCATACTAGTTGAAGAAGTTCCTGTAGTTTATGGAAAAAGACTGAGTTCGGACTAGTCGGGGTTTTATTCGTATATAGGCATATAACGACAGTTCCATGATCTACCAACTCGATACCACAGCACTCAAAAATGTAACTGATGGCATAACCGTTTCATAGTTGGACGTGGGCGAGAAGCTGAAAACCCACCAGCTGTCGGCGGAGAGCATGCAGCAGATCTACGACGTGTCGCGCGGCAAACCCGTGCTGCACAACACGGCGCTGCAGCTGCAGGTCAACTACTGCGGCGACGACGGGGAGCTGCCGGGACTGGTGAGACCGTCGTGCGGCGTTAGGATATTGTGGTATTTTAGAACATGTGTGTTATAGAAATGTTCTTTTTCCAGTGTGAAGTGAGCGGCAAGATAGTGGGCGGGCTGCACGTGTCGGCGCGGCGCGAGCAGTACGAGCAGCTCCTCGAGACCGCACGCTGGGTGGCCAGCACCGCGGACGCAGGCGGTGCGCAAGACCTGCACGCTCGGCCCCTAGAGGTGACCCATCTCACTTATTTCAACGACATGGCCCCGGTTTCTGGTCATCATCAGCCTATTCCAATCCATTGCTGGACCTAAGTGTATATCACTGAACCCGATCTTCAACTCTCCGCCCCAGATTAGATTGCTCTAATTTCAACAACAACTTCCTCACTTCTGAGTCATTAACTAAAGGACATGAGAACATTTTATGTTTATTTAACATTCGGCGTGCAGACGAGCGGCGTGGTGGAGCCGGCGGTGCCGACGCTGAGCCTGGACCCGCAGCTGCGCGCCGCCGTGCTGGCCGTGCCGCCGCCGCAGCCCGACCGCGCCGCGCCCCACGACCAACACATTATGACGCCGATCAAAGGTAATTGTTTAACTTCTTGTTTCATTGCGATTCTAGCATGAATCACTTGGTAAATAACTCTATATTTACAATTTAAGAAACCCCCGACGTAACTTTATTGAGATTCAGTTACCTTTTTCCTGAAAATCATCAGAACTAAAAAGTTCCAAATGTCGGAAGAGCACCATTGGGATCATCATTCGAACTCGGTTTGCAGACCCCATCTGACCCCATCATAGATATTCCAAGATCCTGGAAATATCTGGATCAGTATCCAATTGAGACAGCTACGTGTCCCTCTTTACTCCGCGATCGTGACTCGAGCACGTTTTGACGTTGTGTTGTGTTGCATTGCGCGGCAGTTGTGTTCGAGCTGCCGACGTTCACGGTGGAGCTGCGCGCAGACCTGGGCGGCGGCGAGCGCAGCCTGGTGCAGCTGGCCTTCCGAGAGTTCACGCTGCGCCACCAGCGGCTGGCCCCGCACGAGACCTCGCTGCAGGTACAGCTGCTCGTCTCGCCCCTTACTAACATAACTTATTGCCATCAATCACATAAACAACTTATACTAGGTAGAACATGTAACGATGCACTCAAGAGAAGCAAGGTCATTTTCGTTCCGAAGGCTGGCGAGAGGAAACCATATTCATTTGCAAAACTCCTCAACAACATCAATTTGTAGCTTGCAATTTCACTGCATCGTTTTATACCCGAAGCAACGAAGACGAAGTACAGAATTCGCCTCGCGAGGTCTGCCCATGTACCCGGGCCCGGTACCCAGTGTGGGCACGTGTGTTTGCGTTTGACCCTCTCAAGAAGACGGCCCATTCTTCACCTGGCATATCGAGTACGCAAATTACACGATGTTCACGTCAGTACATGGTATCGGGGTCCGCACAATGGTACGTCATCAAACGTGAACGTTGTGCAATGTGCGTACCCGACATGTTGTGCCATGATCCTCACCGTAGATGGATCTTGCAGGTGTCGCTGCACTCTGTGACGATGGAGGACCTGACGGCGGCGCCGGACTCGCGTCACCGGCTGCTGATGGTGTCGCACGCACCGCCCGGCCCACCCAAGGCCGTGTTCGTGTCCAAGTCGTGCCCCCAGCTGGCGCGCGGCACGGACGACGACTTCGACCTGGCCAGCTTGAGCTCGCAGCACTACGCGAGGAATAACTGCTCGCTGCCCGCGCAACTCAATGTCATCGACGGAGCGGTCAGTCTTGGCACCTGTGTCTGTCCTAAGTTATCGTTGTTATTTTTTTTATTTTTTATTAATGGTACTTCACTGGTCAGTGGCCAGAGGGGTCTCTAAATGTCTCATTCATAATCAGTCTCCCTGTTCATCAAAATCTAGCAGTTGGTGTCACGATTTTTGTTGAGACAATAACATTGTACTCGAGAGCTTGAAGTTATATGATTTTCCAATGCGTCCGGTTATTCACATCTGAAGGAAGTATTGGTCTGCATTCTGGATAGGATCGGCAGCTCACCACTGGACAGCACGTCCGTTGAATCAGTAAAAACTGATTCAACTGTGTTACTTTACTAATGCCTCGTTTGAACAGCGGAAGAGGAGTAAGCGCGACAGCAAGTGCGGCATAACGCCGCCGTGCTCGCCCGAGGCGGGCGCGGGCGCGGGCGCGGCCGAGGGCGACGGCGGTGGTGCGGGCGGGGGCGGGGGCGGGGGCGCGGGCGCGGGCGGCGGGGGCGAGCTGTCTCCCGACGACAACCTCGTGTGGGTGTCCGTGCATATGCGAGACCCCGCGCACCCGCTGTTCGAGGAGAAGTATAACAAGGTAAAACCAACAAAGTAAAACAAAAACAAAGTAAAATAACGTAAAGGTATTGAAGCGTCAATGGCTCAAAATTGTAAAATAAAAGGTAAACGCACTCCACTCCCTTTATCATGAATTCAGAGTTCAGGTTCAACATGATGATAATGATGTTCACAAACAAAGTGACATGCAGAAGGATCTACGCTTTAGCCTCGGGTAAGGCACACAAAGGATACGCTACCGCAACTTGAAAGTCTACTGACCTCGACACTGTAAGCATTTTATGAGTCTTGCAACTGTTCAATTCAAACGTCCGGGCGCAGGTGTCGAAGCTGACGAAGGTGGAGTTCAACTGCCTGAAGCTGGTGGTGAGCATCGACAGCTGGGTGGCCGTGCTCGACTTCTTCGGCGTGGCCGGCGACGAGCAGTCCGCCGGGGCCGCGGCCACCGACCAGACCGACGCGCCGCGGCCGCAGGAGACAGGTGCCCATTATCTTTACAGTATTTTATAGGTGGATTCGCCAATTTGCACCGGGTCGGAGCCAAAGGAGATTGCTTGCTAGGGAAGTTTTATAAATATGGAAACCGCGTCTGCTAGTTGGCGCATGCACTGTGAGCACCTCCCTATACAGTCGACCATTACAATGTCAAATGTATGAAACATGTCAAAATTATAAACGCATTTGCCCAAACTCTTTGACCCGCTGTCAGTGTTCATTTATCATCATTTTAGAGGAAAGGGTAACTATATTGAAACTCGCCACCCACTCGGCCTCTGTCGTCCCGCTCCGCGCCCCTCTTGCCGCGCAGGCGATCCGCCTGTTACGCTGTTTCACTATAGTAGATACTCGATTTCTGTAGTCGGAGCGATCCCTACTTTCATCGAAGGAAGACTTATGCGTCAACAGTGGAGACATCTTTATCTTTGGGCAAACATGTTCTAATAATATCATTGCCTCTGGACAGTATCGACCAAGCCTGCTCCGGAGGACGGCATCACGCAGACGGAGGCGTCGGTGCGGTCGCTGTCGGTGGTGGTGGTGACGTGTCGCGGCGAGGCGTGCCGCGCGCTGGTGTCTCGCGCGCGGGTGGTGACGCGCGCGGAGCCGGCGGCGCACACGCGGCACATCGCGGGCCGGCTGGGCGCGCTGCGGCTCACCGACCTCACGCCGCACTCGCCGCTCTGGCGCGACCGCTTCCGCGCGCACGCCGACCACGCGCTCACCTTCGAGTACCACAGGTTAGCACGCGGCACGAGCCGACCCGAGCGTTACGCTGTCGAGTCTTTCAAGTGACTGCAGAATGTAACAAGACCGACACGTAGAAGAAGAAAAATTCTGATCTTATCGGATGCAACCGCTGTGATACTAGTCGACGACAGAGCCCAGGCTCGTTTATGCCCTTACTAGATACGACCATCGATCTATAAATAAATCTTTATTTAAGACAACAATGGTCCACTTTGTTAGTAAAATGTGACTTATCTTATGTTAGTAATTAATAACTAAATTGAATTTGGTAAAGTTAACGAAGTGCCGCATCACCATCAGGGCGCCGTTGGTGCTGCCCCGCACTCTGCGTAACAGAGATACTGTTTTCTTTCTTAAGATGGCAGCAAATCCATCCACTCGTGCTTCCGCGAACATGGTCGAGGCACTGCAGAAGCGAGGCAACCCCAATAGCATTGTACGATCTTTGGGTATAGTTAGTCGACAGGATGCCCGAGTAAACTGATGTACAGTATGCTCTAAAGAGCGTGATTTTGACTGCATCTCACACGGGGCAAACCTGCGAATCTATATACTCGCCCTGACCGACAATGCTCTGCGTTCTCGTTCTATGTCTACATGATCTTTAAGGTCGTCGGTCACATGGTGCCCCGAGTGTTTAAATTGCTGGACCCCTCTTAAGAGGCACTCCATTGAGCGTTATAGGTTGATCAACAAAAGGGCACTTATTACCCACGGCCTTAAAGATCATGTATTCGCTTTTCTGAACATTAGAAATGAGCCCATGCGAAGCTGCATACCACTCGCAGGTGGACAGGAACTTCCTGATAGCCCCGACCGCCGGCGCCGGCAGCACCATGTCGTCTGCATAGCTTATATTATTGAAGCAAACGCAACGATCAGAGCATTAACATATGAAGTTGAAAAGTGTGGGCGATTTGAGTCCCCCTCGCCTCGCGCCGTAATATAATATAATGGCTCATCAATTTCTCTTTTTCTAATATTGCCATCATGCATGAACATTAATTAATGAAAGTTTGTATATCCCAGGCTGAGCAGCGCCGAGGCGATAGAAGCCGGCCACGAGACGAGCCTGAGCATAGAAATGGGCCCCGTCAGCTACGTGCACACCAAGCGGTTCGTGCAGGAGTTGCAGGCCTTCGCCAGGGACTTCAGTCTGTTACGCCGGGTCATACTGCAGGCCCGTCTGAAGGTGATCATAGTATTCGAAGTTAGATATCGTTTAAGTTAAATTGGTCGTAAATAACTAAGGGTTGTCACTCGTAGGTGTCGGTGGGTGCGGGGCCGTCTCCCGCACAAAAGATGCGTTTACGCATAAAGTGCTCGTCGCCGGTGATCGTGGTGCCCGTGTCGGGACGCAGTCGGGGCGCGCTGATCGCGGAGCTGGCGCACTTGCAGATTGACAACTGCTTCAAGCTGGCCGGCGACGAGGGCACCTCCAGCACCAGGACAGATTCCACCTGCCGTCAGTACTTAATGTTACCATACTGTGACCATTACTATAAAAACCCTTTCCCTTGGTCCTCTTGGGCGCCATTTATAGTTTTATAATCTGTGTTTTGAAGTTCGCTATGAAAAATTTTGTACCATTTAATTCCACAATATGGCCAGGTTTTTTTTATTAATGGTCAGGGTATTAATAGGTCTGTTAATTAATAGATCGTCTAGGTAAGTGAGATATATCTGAGTGTTTTCGCGATAGTTGTTTAAAAAGTTAATTTTATTGTGTCAGTGACGCGTGAGCTGCTGGACGTGCGGCGCGTGCAGCTGTCGGGTCTGTCTGTGTGGTGCGCGCGCGGCGGTCGCGGGCTGCGCGTGCGCCGCGTCGGTCCGCCGCTGCTGCCTGCGCCCACGCACCTCACCCTGCAGATAGAGCACAACTTGAGCCACACGAAGAACGGTATGTATGACACGGTACTACTAGTCTAATGGCTACTGTTCACGATCGGCCATGATGGGGATTACAGGCACACACGATAGAGTAGAGAGCATGATCGTGTGTAATCGGCTATGTTGGCCTTTAATCGGCGACAATCGGATAGCCGTCGGTTTTTCGTACGGGCATCAAAGACGCGTGCGGTTCATCGTGCGTGTCTCATCATGGCCCATCGTAATCTCCCTTTATGACCGATCGTGAAGAGGAGTCCTTACAATCACATCTTCCACAAACATGATGACTTATCTTGTGACGGTGTTTGTTACTCTGAGATAAATTAATTTAATTAAACAATGTCGATCAATGTGTAACCTAAAGATTTTGAAATTCACCCCTATGCCATACCGCGTCTGCCATTTCGCGCACGCGATTTGAGCATTTTCCCATACACTGACATGTCAAATGTATAAAAGTAAGTGACCTATGAATCAACTCCGTGGCTCGCTGTCATTGCTCACGTCATTGTTCTAGAGGAGAGGGCGCTAGTTGTCCGATTTCTGTTGTGTAACCGCTGTACGTGTGTGCGCGCAGTTCCGGACATGACAATCCAGGGCACACTGACCACGCTGCAGTGCGCGCTGGATCGCGCGCAGTACCGCCTGGTGCGCGGTGTGCTGGCGCACAACCTGGGCGAGTGCGTCGACGACTTACTGCCGCCGCCCGCGCAGCCCGCGCCCGCCGCGCCCGACCACCAGCCAGAGCAGGTATCCTGCACTGCACACTAGACACATCAACATACATCCATCACTGATCACTGATCACACAAAGTTTACTCGTTATAATTGCTGCTCGCCTACTCTAAACACGGCACTGCAGTGTTTAGAAGAGTCAGTTCTTTATTAACTCTTGTGTTCCGCTTTATCATCACTTACCTTCAAATGAGATAGAGGTCACAGGACTTAGTCTTGAACACGCACACTTGCAGCTGATCGGTATACATATATACAATCCGCGAGCTCTTAGAAGGGGATTCGGGTATCGGGTAAAATAGGTATATGTCTCTGTCTCACTACGGTCTTAGTATATTCTCTCTCTAGAAATCTCAAGACCCGAAGCCGTTTCTAATAACTCGCGCACTGTACATCGCCTCACATTTCAACGCCTCATGTCATATTGCACGCTCCCGTGCAGGTGTGGACGACGACGTCCCTCAAGCTGGACCTGCACGACGTGACGGTGAGGCTGGAGCCGGAGCACGGCGTCTCCTCGCTGGCCTGCATCAACTTCATCAAGTCGCGCCTGCTCGTCGAGACCTACTCCGACCTCGGCCAGGACGTCGACCTCGTGTCGCAGGTGCGCTCTCTTACAGACTCTTCCTTAGTGTGCCATTCTGAACTGTCTCGGAACGTATCTGGTTATGATTAAAATCTTAAGACAGAATTGACTTGACATTGTTCGGTGAGAATTAACCCCTGACGACATACGCATTGACAGCCATAAGGGGAACATATTAATGAGTTACCAACTTGGCAACTGGTTACCTTTCAAAGCGACTATATATTGTTTGAAGAGAGTTGATAAATATATTAAAAACGCTCAGCTATAGCGTCTATATTCTCCCCTATAGATAAACCGACGGCTATCCGATTGTCGCCGATTTTAATGACAAAGGAGCCGTAAACTCGTAACGTTTCCGCAGGAGATCCTGGTGAGCGACACGCGGTTCGCGCGCGAGCCGGCCAACCGGCGCGGGAACGTGTTCAGCCACATCGTGCAGCCCATGGCCGACCACCGGCACAGCGTACAGGCCGAGGTGCACGCCAGGTTAATACTGCTAATATGCTGACCTGCTGTCGATACCTTACCACCGCCCACTATCACATTTATGCTGCGTTAACGTGCTCCAGACACCTCCACACCGTCCCTTCACAATATCCCCGTATATACGTCCTTCCCCTGATATATGGCCAAGAGAAGTCCAGCACTGCATCTGCTTAGGTACACGTGAACAAGAGGCAAAGCAGAATCAATCGGACAGAAAATAGAGGGGAAAACTATGTATTATACATTAGTCTATATGACTCGACGCGTCAAAAGGCCGTGGACGGGATAGAGGTGCTCTTTGTACCCCAGCGGAAGTTACTACAACCTCTTGTCCAATTGTTTTCCTACACAGTGTTTGCGTATGCGCAGGAAACGTGGCGATTCGTCGGCGTACACGATCCTGGTGAACAACATGCGGCTGATGGCCATCCTGGACTGGTGGGAGGCCGCCAACCAGTTCCTCATGCAGCCGCCGCCGCCGGCGCACGACCTCGACCACCAGCCCGTGTGAGTGTCGAGGCTCACGGTGTGCAACTCGGTTCAAAGCAGCTAAAGTTCATTCAAATAACATAATAAAATTTGAAGATCATTTCGAGGAAACACACATTTTATTGATGAAAATTTATCAAAATAATGTAAAGTTTTGCATTTTAATGCCGAAATTTGATTTAAAAATAAATCACATTTTAGGTGATGTCAGTGTGACGGGTATCACTAGGTTACGCGTTGCGAGTTCGCGTCTTGGGTTTGTGTGTGGGTCCTAACACGGGTAATTGCGTCACCAGCGAGGAGGCGGCGTCGCCCGGCCCGCAGACCACGGCGGGGGTGCCGGCGGGCGCGGGCGCGCGAGCCGCCGGGGGAGGGGACTCGCAGATGGAGCTGAAGCTGAACGTGACGGACTCGCAGCTGGTGCTCGTGGAGGACGCCTCCGTGTGGGACACCAACGCGGTCATACTCAAGGTGTGTCCGGTCTGACCCGGTCCTTTATACCGCCCCGACAGTACTGTGTGCCTTGTGAAGTCCTAGCCTTACTTCCTTACATTGTTTCCCCTCAGAGCACGACGGTGATCACTTACCGCTGCGCGGACGCTCTGAAGCCGGTGTCGTGCGAGCTGAACGAGCTGGAGGTGTTTTCGTGCGTGCTCGGGCTCGAGGAGGAGACCGCGCTCTCCATCGTGGACCCCGCCGCCCTGCACATCGCCTTACACGCAGACCGCGTGCTGCACGTGAGTATAGTGTAGTGTAGCGAACGGGTCGTTCGAGCTCGACGAGCTGGAGGTGTCGTCCGTTGTACTGAAGTCTGTGTGTCGTCGCAGGTGTCGCTGAGCGCGCTGAACCTGCGGCTGTCGTACCACGACATGCGCATGTTCGCGGCCATGCTGCACTCGCTGCCCGTGCAGGCCCGCGTCGCGCTCTCTGGTCAGTGAACACAGTTACATTGCAGGTGTCGCTGAGCGCGCTGAACCTGCGGCTGTCGTACCACGACATGCAGGCGAATTTGAAGTTCATTTTCATTACTCTGAATAAATTATAAAACTGATCTGTTTCATTAAGGACCTTCCTAGGTCACGGTTACATATTTACAGCCGGGCAAAGTTTGCTAACCCATGACGTGAATGTAGTGATTCTTTTAACGGCAGGTAAATCGGAGGCGGCGGAGCTGGCGGCGGACGCGCCGGCCAACAGCGTGCACATGCGGGCGGGAGGGGGCGCGGGCGCGTTCTACCGTCCGCGCTGGGCGCGCGCGCCGCCCGCCGCGCCGCCGCCGCCCGCGCCGAGCGGCATGTGGCCGCTCAAGGCCGTGCAGGTGAACACACCACCGTTTCACTGACGATCTGGTGACAAGGAGTTTTAATAAAAACAATCTTGACTGATGTACATCACTCCATTATCTTTCGAACCTAGAAAGAGAGCTACCCACCGCCGCTTTGTTATTGAAAATAATATGTAATAGAATTCTTAGACTACCCTGCAATCGGTTATCTCCGGATGTCTGTGTCTGGTTATGTATTTATAAGATGATTCACGAAAGTCCGGTTAATCACACGCGACTTTGTTCAAACAAACGAATGGCATAAATGCCATTCATTTTTTCTTTATCTTTTATCTTTCTTTAAAAAGAAAGATAAAACACAAAGAAAAGATATTGCCCTCACATGCCATAATCAACTTATTCTAAATACATTAAAAGAATAAGACTATATTACGAATATAGTTCGGCGGCGACAATTGACATGGTCGTTTCCGCCAGGTGAGCGCGGAGTGCGTGACGCTGTGCGTGATCGACGACTGCCTCGACTCCGACGTGCCGCTGCTGGAGGTGGCTCTCAGTGAACTGCACCTCGACCAGGTAAAGTCTCGTCCTCGCTGGCCGTCCTACTTTCACTTAGTAGGGTCTTTCCTGCATCCACCCATTGTATCGAACCCCATCTATGACTTTCTTACTTTGCTGGTTCGGCGACCCCAAGAGGATCTTTGAAAATTAGCTTTTTGAAATTCTGTCCATCCGCCTTAAACCTTACATCGACCCATGGTCCTGCCAACCTTACGGTTATACAGACCGAAAGTTGGTAGATAGCGTGTCTCGTGTCTCATCGATGACTGCACGAGTGTGAATCCTCAGGACCTGCGCAAGGTGGAGGAGGCGTTCGAGGACCCTCTCCTGGTGTGCACGCCGGCCGGACCGCCGCCGCCGCCGCCGGGCGGGGCCGGGAGCGGGGGGCCGCACCGGACGGGCGCGGGCGGCGGCCGCCTGGCTGCTGTGCTCAGTGCCGACTACTACAACCGCACGCTCTCCGGCTGGGAACCTGTTATCGAGCCCTGGAGGTCTGTCTTTTACTCGCACTCACCCATTTCCAGAGTGACTTCTCTCTCATCCGTGGTCTTTTGACAACATCATTTAACAAATGCGGTGTCGAAATTATCTTTGCTCTCTATCAGTCTGTCCCGTACTCACTCACGAGATCTTTTTGAAGTTAACCACTGACGAGAGAGTGAGTCGACTCGTCTCCTCCGTGCCGCAGGTTCGAGACAACATGGGAGTACACGCTGACGAGCGGGCTGGCGCTGGGCCGGTTGCAGACGGAGGTGACGTCGCAGGAGGTGCTGGGCTGCAACGTGACGTCCTCGCTCATCGAGCTGTGCCAGCTCGTGCGCGCCAACTGGACCGCCGACTACTACGCGCCGCAGGTCGTTACCACCGCCGACTGGTCACAGTACGAGTCCTCGGCGCACGTTGATATTGTAACATGAACCGTCCTCTACAAGATGTACATTACAATTGTACTTGTTCGTTGTCCAGTCCACGAACCCGCTGGAGCAGTCCCCGAAGGGCAGCCCGGCGGGCCACCGGCGACGCTCGCCCTTCGTGCCGTACGCGCTGCGCAACCACACGGGCCAGCGGCTCTGGTTCACCACGCTGCTCACCACCTCCGACGTGTGAGTGTCGCACTACCGGCTCGGTTCGCTGGCTCTGCCGACTACAGTGGACCTTCGTCTACGCCACAAAGAGGCGCCATTGCTTCCTATCTTGAGTCACCTGTCAATTTCTGGACCGGAGCTTACATATTTTTGTTCCCACCGCATATTAAACCCGGCGATGTGTGAGGCTCGTGAAGATTGAAACTGTATTCGGGCAGGTTGCACGAGGCGAGCGCGTGGTCGTCGCCGGACGACTCGTGGGTGCCGGTGCGCGCGGGCGACACAGAGCCCTTCTCGTTTGGCGCACGCGCCCGCAGCCGCGCGGCTGGCGGTGGCGGGGGCGGGGGAGCGCGCGCCGCGTCTGCGCATGCGCCCGCGCCGCTGCACCAGCTGGCGCTGCGCCTCGACGGCTGGGCGCCGCCCGACCCCGTCTGCGTCGACCGCGTCGGCGTCTTCTTCCGGCACATGACGCACACCGTGAGACACAACTCTTACTCTATCATCTTTTTCGTTTTAAACGCGTCGACCATCTTGTAATCTCCACACGTGGTTCGTGGTGAATCTAGGTGGCCAGGCGTCTCTTGGCCACAATCTTTATCGTAGTTTCTTGCATTTATCGTATTTACGGTACAGTCCTGTTCGTCAAGGGGAAGACGATACACATTTCTTATTTTGTTTCATTACATTGTGACTCATGTAGTCATTCCACTAGACTGTCCCGATGTGTCCGTGCCTACAGAAGTCTGGCGCGGAGGCCCGCATCGTGCTGGAGGTGTCTCTGGAGGGCTCGGCGCGCAAGCTGGTGACGGTCCGGTCGGCGCTGCGCGTGCTCAACTTGCTACCACACGCGGTGGAGGTGCGCCTCGACCACGCGCCCGCCACCGCCGTCGGTACGTGCCTAAAGGCTGCTTCATACAGAGTCGGGTCAGCACTGACTTGTCAGCTTTCGTCGAAGGATTCAAGTCGGTAATAGGCTCCATGTGAGCCACCATACGCCCGACAAACGCTTCACCAGACGGACTCCTCTCACAACGGAATAGGTACATAGGTTACCGCATTTGACATGTATTGGTACTTTATTTTAAGGATTAATTGAAATTACTTAATATTTCGATTTAGAGACTTCCCTTTTGTTTTCATACATGCCCGTAAAAAGGTACAAGTTCTTTCGGAAGAAATGTATATTGTTTTCATCTATGATGTCTCGAAGAACGCATTACGAAGCAGTTAGAACTCCCGCTCCCTTTATTGAATCTTCCTCTACCCGACTCACCCCCCACTGCTCCTTATCTAAATCAGTATCCCTGGTACTCCGATGTGGAAAACGAACAGCAGTCGAGAAGCCAGCGCCCGAGTATATGTAGGTATAGGAGCGGGTTGTGTGTCGTAACGCAGAGCGGTCGCTGGCGGGGCTGTGGGGCGGCTCGTGCGCGGCGCAGCAGGTGCGCGCGGCGTGCGGCGCGCTGCAGCGCCGCGGCGGCGCGGGAGGGCGGGCCGGCGGCCGCGCGCCCGCGCTCGCGCTGTTACACCCGCTCAGTGTCAGCTGCGGTAACCGGCGCTCACTAACGGGCCTCGGAGACGATCGATTGCAATTGACTAATTAGAGATGACAGCGTACAGCGTTTGTAATGCGTCATCTCTCTTATATTTGTCAATCGCAATTGACCGTTCCGCGGATCCTTAAAGGCTGGTTTACATTTGGTCGAGTGTTTAGCGAAGTGCGCTAGGACAATGGCGAGTATGGCCAGTGATAAAAAGTCACTGCCCTTACTTACTCTTACCCACTGCTCTAAACACTCGACCAAATGTGAACCAGCCTGAACACTCGTCCCACTGACGTGTTGCTGTCTAATTCATCGCCTATAGTGTTGTCGCCTCGCTTCCTCTAGCTGTTGTCAAATGCGGTAACTCGAGCCATCATCGGTAGGTTCCACTAGTTTCATTTAGATACCGCAGTTACATCAGAATTATTTCATCACGCTGTTGTAATTTATTGTTGTGTTCAAAAATGTTTGCGGTTTCTTAATAACGTATGTACTCGTATGTAGCCGAAGTTGATAATAACGATTGAGTGCGCATGACAACTCACACCCGCTGGAAAACTAACAAGTCTCCTGCTGTGGGCACATTTAACACGAAAGGATTTATTTTGGCTCCACCGTGGCCACGATTCATGTGGGAATCGAACTTTTGTATGAAGATCGACGCTAATGCTCAATTTACATTGCCGCGGAATGGAATGGAAGCGAATTTTCGCAACGTAATTGTACATTGCATAATGAACTTTATGTCAATTGTGTAACATACAAACTAAATACGAGCCAAAAAAGAGGTCTCGCGTCTTCGGGGAATCCTCGCGCATTTTCGAAAATTCCCCTAGCGGTAAAGCGTATTTAGTTTGTATGTTACACAATTGACATAAAGTTGACGAAAATTCGCTTCCATTCCATTCCGCGGCAAAGTAAATTGAGTCTTAGAGAAGCCAGGTCGACGAGAGTCGAGAGTCTGAATTTTGTAAACGTGATCGTAATTTCCAACCGGGAGAAGACGGTGTATGTTTAATATAGTACGTGTGGTGTGTACAGCGCAGTGGAGCGCGGGCGGTGCGGGCGGAGCGCGCGGCGCCACGGTGGAGGCGGGCGAGGCGTGGGCGGCGCCGGTGGCCGAGCACACGGGCGCGCTGTGGGTGCGGCCGCTGGTGCGCGCGCACCTGCCCTTCGCGTTCGCGCGCGCCGCCGTCGACTGGCGCGCGCGCTCCGCCGCGCTGCACGCCGAGTGCCGCGCGCCGCCCGACGTCACCTACAGGTAGAGGCACGAGCGTGTAGTGCGGACGTGTTGTCTGGGGCCCCACGGGTCCGGCCGCGCCGGGGCACGCGGACACAGGCGGTTGGTAACAGTCTCGTCGCTCGTCCGAACCGTCGCGGGTCAGTAACTTCGAAGGCGCGGCGCGACGCGACTCGACGCGACGCCGCCCGGTGCTCCCTGTGGTCTGTGGTACTGCTTTGCTTGGTTTAACCATTCTTGCCCACTGAATTAAACTACAACGACTGCACATGCAGCTGTGAATGGCATGGCCATTTATACAGCGCCGATGACAGGAAAGTTCAAACCGATACGGGCTGTGGGAACGCTCTCGGCGCGGGGCGCGTTCGTCCGCACAAACCAACTTACACACTGGATACTGATGGAGCAATACCGCTCGCGTGTGACTGCAGGTTCTGCTGCGTGGCGGTCCGCGAGCGGTTCCCGCCGGATCGCGGCGCGGCCGTGCCGGGACACACGCTGCGGCTGGTGGCGGCGCTGCGACTGGAGAACCTGCTGCCGCTGGAGCTGCAGTACCGCGCTGCGCCGCACGACGATGCCGCGCCGCCGCGCGCCTCCGGCACGCTCGCGCCCGCCGACACGCGCGTCTTCCACGAGGTACTGTACTCAGAACTTAGCCTCAGACTTCACGTGTCCGGTTCTTGCCCCGGTTCGATTCACTATAACCAACCACATGCACTCCTCCACTTGAAATCAGCGCTTTGTGATTGGTTGCAGCGAACTGAACCGGGGCTGGAACCGGACACGTGAAGTTAGACATCTAAACTTAGACAATTGATACATTTTCCAGTTATTCATAATTATCGCTGAGGATGCTCCGACGTGTCAGTCTACTTTCGGAGTTCTCTCTCAAGCGTATCATACGCGGTGGAGACTCACTTCACACTCAAAATGTTGTCTTCATATTTTCTTTTCTGGTGTCGATTCTACGTGTACTACGATACAGGTGAACGTGGAGGAGGGCGTGGAGGTGTCGGTGAAGCTGGAGGGGTTCGCGTGGTCGTCGGCGCTGAGCGTGGGCGGCGCGGGTGCGGGCGGCGGGGCGGGCGGCGGCGGCTCGTTCAGTGCGCGGCTCAAACTGCGCGACCAGCGCGGCCGCCGGCTCTATCTCAATGCGCGCGTCACTACCAGCAACACCGACGGCATCAAGGTCGCTAGTGTTTCTATTAGAGGTGTGATCCCGTCGAGCCGGCAGGACAGTGTGTACTACTGGTGTATGTACGGCGGCAGGTGTCGGTGTCGGCGGCGTACTGGCTGGTGAACCGCACGGGGCTGCCGCTGGTGTTCCGCGCGGAGGGCGGCGCGGCCGAGGCGGCGGGGCAGTTCGAGGAACACGAGGTGGCGCGCATGGTGGCGCCGCTGCTGTTCTCGTTCGCCGAGGACGACGGCGGGCCCACGCTCGCCGTGCGCCTCGGAACCGGCGTGGCGCCCAGCCCGGAGGTAACACTCCTGTACTCTAGGGCCAGCT
Organism: Hofmannophila pseudospretella; assembly: GCA_947369225.1. NCBI lineage: Eukaryota > Metazoa > Arthropoda > Insecta > Lepidoptera > Oecophoridae > Hofmannophila > Hofmannophila pseudospretella. The sequence goes on along the minus strand of OX376314.1, from coordinate 15,881,101 downwards.
CGAGGAGCACGAGGTGGCGCGCATGGTGGCGCCGCTGCTGTTCTCGTTCGCCGAGAGGATACTGCAGGGCCAAAAGTGATCCTATAGTTCAGCAACCGACCAACGGAACTATGTAGGTATTTTCACAGATCTCGTGTGGCATAATGGGAAAGCAGCGAGCTGACTCATTACCTTTGTATTCTTGGGTTGCATTTCTCTCCAACGCTCAGTCAGGCGTTCTCGCCAACCATAGATGTGGCCAAAGTGGGTTGTAATTGATTATTATAACACTGTTGTGGTCGGCAGTGGTGCTCGCCGTTCGGGCTGGGCGTGGGCGTGGGCGTGAAGCGGCTGGAGTCGCGCGGCGAGGGCGCGGAGCGCGTGTTCGCGGTGGGCGTGTGGGCGCGCGCGGGCCGCGGCCGCTACCGGCGCACCAACATCGTCACGTTCACGCCGCGGTACCAGCTGCACAACAACACGCCGCACCACCTCCAGTTCGCGCAGAAGTGCACCGCCACCACGCTCGTATTTATATACTTTTTTTTTATTTACCACTAAGCATACATTTGATCTCAGTTATAAAACTATAAAGCATGTGGATTCAGTAAATGCCTGTTCACGCTGGCCTTGAACGTCCCAAGGTTGTAGGTTTCGGGAAACATTAGACGCAGTTCGCCTGATCTACTGCCTACCCTCATTCTCAATATTTTGACGGTTCCATGCCAATATATACTTGCGACTACAATGTACGCACGAAAACATGTCAGTAGTTTCACTAAAATCAGCGACATCCATAACTATAATACGAGAAGCAAAGAAAAGTATGTATTGCCAGGAACGCGGTTAACAAAGACTATGACGTCATTCATAGTGAATTCTAGAAAATTTTATAATCTTGTCCCCGAGGAAATCAAAATGTTGACTGAAGGAAAATTTAAATTAACGCTTAATAAATTTCTTATCAAAAAATCGTATTACAGTGTTGAACAGTACTTAAACGATAACAATGCTTGTCGTGGTCATGACATAATCTGAGAATTAGTGTTATTAATTAATATATTTTTGTTTTGTTTTCAATTTAATTATGATTTGTTATTTTATTATTATTTTAATTGTTAATTTTATTGATATTTTAAATGAATATTATTGACGAACAAATGTGTACAATTTGTACCAACTTGAAATAAACGAATTGAATTGAATTCTAAAGATGGAAACATTTTAGCTGGATGTACTTTTCCAAATTACCCTTCCTTTACATATCTTCTTCTTCTTCGGTAGAGCGATGTCCTGGCCTAAGACCAGGGTTCGCTTTGCGAGATATAAATTGTAAATTATTTCTGAATTTTAATTTTTGTATATGTAGACAAATTCTCGAATTGACAACACCCAAAATAGTAACCCTAACAAAATAATTTCAAATTTAACGTTCTAATTTTTTTATTAAAAGCCCAAAACATAAATTAATTCAGATTTTTTATTCAGAAACGGCTCATAAAATAGTAGGTGGTGTGTTCAGAAGGACCCGGGCGCGATGGCGACGCACGTGTCGGCGGTGTCGGGCTGCTACCTGCCGTGGCACTGGGCGCGCTGGGACCGCGACCAGCTGCTGTGCGTGCGCGTGTTGGCGCCCTCGCCCGCCGGCAGCGGGGCCGCGCCCGCGCCCGCGCCTTCGCCCGCACCGCTCACCGCCTGGTCCGGCGGGTTCCGCATCGACGGCGCGCGCTCGCTGCACGTCGCGTGCAGGTATATAGCTGTGGCGACTGGCGGCTGCTACGAACAGCCAGTCGAACAAATTCGATTATGACATACAAGTCGAACGCGGTATTAAAGAAATCTCCGAACTTCGCATATAAGTTCCGACTACACACTGTCGGACAGCTGTCCCCGGCCTACCACCTAGCCTGGAGGAAGATATTCCTTTTCCACCGAGGTGTTCATTCGCACCTGAAACCGCGAAATAGCTTTACATTTACTTCTAGACATGTTGCTCGAGAGACTTCTGTACACTTAGCTGCGCTTTCACATATGTTTGTTCATCTTTGAACGCTGACTCGTTCAGGGTACGATGTGAATGATAAAGAATGTTGGATTGAGCTTACAGCTGGAATCTGATTGTTGATGCTTATACTCTTCAATGAGCTATGAACGTCTTGCGTGTCGCTTCGTTACGACTCGTGGTGGACGGTGGCCGTTGCAGAGAGGCGGGCAGCGCGGCGTACCGGCTGCTGCGAGTGGAGGTGGTGGCGCAGGGCTGCTCGCTGTTCGTGGTGCTGAGCGCGGCCGAGGGCGCGCCGCCGCCGCTTCGCATCCTCAACTACTCGCCCGTCGCCATCATGTTCCACCAGGTACACCACATGTCTCCTCATACTGTTACGACTCATGGTGGACGTGGTAACTTTTTGTTCAAGTTATTCTCTGAACGGAATATCCGATTCGACTAGATAATGGCACCTACTATCCGGTATCAGGCCGGATAGGCCGGATATCCGGTGCACCTCTAGTCCACGGGAACCTATCTCGGGTAGTAACGTGTCGAGGTCTGTACGCCAGGTGGGGTGCAGCGAGGAGAGCGTGGTGGGCGCGCACGCGGGCATGCGCTGGGCGCTGCCCGAGCCGGAGGGCGCGTGCGCGCTGGCACTGCGCGCGCCGGGCGGGCCGCGCACCGCACTGCCGCTCGCGCCCGACGCGGCGCCCGCCGCGCACACGCTGCTCTATCAAAACTTCATCTACGTCGTCTTCGTCGCCACGCTCAACAGGTACACAATCTCACCTAGCTTCGTTTCCGCTTTCTTATCCAATCTCTTCGTTTAACTGTTAATACCGAATGGATGAGAAGAGCCGAAGATCGGGCTCAATGGCGCGTCCTGGGAGAGGCCTATGTTCAGCAGTGGACTAGAGCAGGATGTTGCTGATGATGATGATAAACTGTGAATGACGTTAAACTTACTCAAAAATATTAGTGTATAAATAAACGTGATGAATTAAAAACGTCTCAATAGCCTGAGCCTCACCGCCTGAGTTGCGTGTGGACATAAGCGAATTAAGGTCATGCAGACGTTTTTCATGAATAATTTACGAAGCACCATGATCCTGTATCCTGTATTGTGTGTCGCAGAGATATCGTATCGTCGAACGGCAAGCAGGGCGCAGGCGGCGGGGGCGCGGCCGAGGACGAGGGCGGGCTCGTGCTCGAGGTGCCGCTCAACTCGACGCGCGTCGTGCTCGGCGCCAAGCGATACGGGGACAGGTCGCAGCTGTGGCGGCGCGGGCCCAACGACCAGCTGATCCACGAGGGCAGCTCTCCGCCGCAGCCCACCGATGCATTGCTAACGGATGACACCGCACTGTCGCCACATTCGATGGTCAGTGTCCGTCATCGTCCTGTTACAACTCTTCGCGATTTCAGTATGTAACTGACTGGTGGGTTTGCAGGTGCTGGACATCGAGGACTCCGCGCCGCGGCCGGGGCGCGCGTCTGCGCTGGTGCTGCGGCGCGCGGACCCGCGGCGCGCGTCCACGCAGGCGTGGCGCGTGGTGCCGCCGGGCCGCATGTGCTGCGCGCACGCTAACCTCTGCGTACAACCAGATGGCGGGCTCATGGCGCTCGCGCCCGGTCAGTCGCCGCTATTAATATATCGTCCGTGTAACCTTGCACTGTCATCGTCGAGTAGTGAGTCCCTTCGGTAAATTGTTTGAGTAGCTTATCATCCAATATCTACACCGAAAGGTGATACGCGGAATAAGAATGGATCGACTGGTGTGATAAGAACGCTTTTATTAGTTCTGTTCTAATCGAATGAAATATTTTTGTATGGTATAATGAATTCCAAAGAGTTTCTATCAAACATGGCCTGCAAAAATATTGTGTACGATAGAACAATGATGATTTTTTATTAATTATTAACTTTAGCCTGGTCAGTCATCCCAGTTACTATTGCATCGTTTATGTAATCTTTCACTTTGTTGTCGAGTGAGTGAGGATTTTTTAGTTAGTTTTCTACTGTAATGCCTACAGCAAAAGGTCAGACGCGGAATCAGAACCAATTGGGTTAATAACAACGTTTTTATTGATTTTTGTATAATGTAACATGCTAGTGTGCCAAAATGAACTCAATGCTAGTGAACTGAATGCTAGTGTGCCGAACTTTGCTCGAATGATGATGGTGTATGGTAGAATGATGATGGTTTTTATTCCTCAGTACAGTAAAAGAGTAATGTCTGCAGGTAGCCGCGTAGTGCTCGGTCTGCCGGAAGCGAGCCGCGCGGGCGGCGCGCTGCCGGCGGAGCAGGCGGTGGCGTGGCACACGCTGCGGCCGGGCTCGGGCCGCCTCACCGTGGCGCTCACGGCCGACGGGCCCACGCGTCTCGTGCGCATACACGACCTCAAGGCGCCCGTGAGACACGCGTTGTTATAGTCGTGTTACAACTTGTGAATTGAGAGGAGCGAGCGATAACATTTCTCTTAAATTCAGGAATCGGGCTGGATCGAGGGTGGCGAGGAGGAGGACGAGGAGGAGGCGGGTGAGGGGGGCGCGTGGGGCGAGTGGGGCGTGCGCGTGTCGCTGGCGGGGCTATCGGTGTCGCTGGTGACGCGCGCGCCGCCCGCCGAGCTGGTACACGCGCGGCTGGCCGGCCTCGCGCTCGAGCTGGCCGCCGGGCCGCGCGCCGCGCGCCTCGCGCTCGCCGTGCATCACATGCAGTGGGACAACCAGGTAGGTAGCTGTCTCTCAACATCAGCAGCCTATTCTAGTCGACTATTGGACTTAGGCCTCTCCCAGGGCGTGCCATTGAGCCCGATCTCCTTCGGCTCTTTTTATCCGGTCGCTACCAGCCAATTTGCGTAGATCATTGCTTCATCTAGCGGAGGGCGTCCTACACTACGCGCTTGCTATAAAATATGTCGATAACTTTCGTTCTATGACGGATCTCCTCATGATGTTAATCGTATCTTGCAATTGTATCTCCGTCTACTTACAAATGATGTAGCAATCCGTGGCTAAATGAGGCGCAATTTGTGCTTCCGCAGTTGCTGGGCACGCCGAGCCCGGTGCTGCTGTACTGCCTGCCGGACCGCGGCGCCGCGGGCGCGGGCCCCGCGGCGCTGCCCGCGCTGCACGCGGCGGCCGAGCTCATGCGCGCGCCGGCCCGCCGCTACAACGCGTACTTCTTCCGGCACCTCATCGTCGCGCTGCGTCCGCTCGCCATCAGGCTCGAGGAGAGGTATTCCACCCTCAGTCACTTATTCTAGGAGTTCTAAAGTGTGCAGCAACACTTTGGATTCACGCCTTTTCGATGACACGCATTCGAACTAGGAAACCCTTGAAAAAAATCAAGGTGGGTAGTAGTCGTGGCTACTACTGATGGTTTTATTATGTCTTGAATTCAAATTTCGTCCTCGGCGCTCAGATTACCATCTTAGTCAACCTGGTTCGAGCCGGTGTCATTTATCTGTGCTTCTTTCTTTCTTAAACGATGAAGACGGATCCTCTCCGCTCCCGAATGTGGTGTAGGTCGGTCGCAAACGGGGTTTAATCTGTTAATTTTAGCCTCTTTTACTTTCGACCTTGCCATTTTCACTTGCAATCAACGTCAGAACTTTATTAATATCGCAAAATGTATTTTAAAGCGTATACTCTATTCTTTAAAATACAGTTTCTTTGGTCCAAGTCCGTCCAGTAGTTTCGACGCTAGCTCACTTTAAACTGAGCGCTAACCGCGTAACACCTCGATTTCAGTGTTCACTTGCGCGGCCTATGACGCCACCAGAGGGAGCCGAGGGGGGTCGAGCATATATGTTTTTCTTGTCGTCAGACCGATCTTTACGATGGTATAACTATTACTTTTCTAACTCTTAAACCTTCGTTACACGAAGCTCTCGAAAGTACATATTTTTCGTTACGCAATTTTTCTTTGATGACCTCCCTTAACCTAACGTAAGGAATTCATGCCAAAAGAATGTCGCCATTTATTTAACCATATTTGTAACATCGTGTTCAGCATTCTGTGACTTTAATGAGGAAAAGAGACGTCTCAGGCGCTCCTTTAGAATTCTGTATTTAGTCCCGCATCTCCTCTCTTCGCTGCAGGAAAGTATGGATATGACAACATTCCCAGTCCCATTCCCAGAGCAATGAGATGAGCACCTACCTGTGACGTGTGTTGTGATCGTGCGCAGACTAATCCTGAAGCTGTGGCTGTGGGCGGCGCCGCCGGACGAGGCGGCGGCGTGCGAGCAGCCCGACGAGGCGGAGTACGAGGCGCGGCGCGTGCTCGATGAGCTCACGGCGCTGCACGCGCGCCGCTGCTACTTCGCGCTCATCAAGATCATCCCCAGCCAGGTAATCTGTCATCTCACACCTCACTACCGTCTCTCTATCTATCGTTAGTGTGAGTGTTTTCGACAGAAATCTGTCAAACTAGCAATGGTTTTGCAAAGCTAGAACTTTGCGCTCCGCTGCCGCCCCGCTGCCCGCCGTCGAGGGCTGAAAAACACATTTTTAATCTTTCTGATCATGAACTTTTTATCTAGGTACCTACATCGGTTATTCACGAGGAATTTTAGGTACTAATTCGTATTCATTTGACGAAATTCATAATTTAACTCTGTTTGCAAAACAATGCCTCATTTCCATTACTATTTTAACGCTGGTGTATTTGATTTGCCCTTAACGCGTTCAGACTGTGAAGTTCAAAGAGGTCAGGAAATATTCCAGTACAGTTCATTGAATTATCCAAAGATCACTGTGATTGTCTCGTTTGTTTACATTCAGATCATAATCCTATCACGAACGAACACGAATATTGTAAGCCCCTAATGAACACTTTGTATGCTGTACCTGCTAGTCGACCTGTATACTCCACTTTGTTCCCAGATACTCAAAAAAACTGCAGCCATTTCTTTTTTTTCGTATTGTGCTTCTCCTGAAAGTCCTTCATGCCGTTTGAGCCCCGAGGTATCGATATGTATATGATAGTGGTCGGTGTGCACAGATCCGGCTGTCGATGATGACGGCGAGCAAGCTGGATGGCCCGCTGGCGACGCTGCGGCGGCGGCTGGGGCTGACGCTGATCAAGTTCGAGGACGCGGCCGTCGAGCTGGAGCCCTTCGTGCGCGCGCACCGCTTCGACACGCCCGCCGCGCTCGCGCGACAGCTGCTGCACCACTTCAAGGACGTAAGTGACCGCTAGCTAGCTACGTCCGACACCTTGCTCGTGCCGAGGTCTAACGGAGGTGTTTGTCGGCAGGAGCTCAAGTGGCAGGCGGCCAAGATCCTGGGCTCGGTGGATTTCCTGGGCAACCCGCTGGGCTTCGTGGCCGACGTGTCCGAGGGCGTCAGCGGGCTGCTGCTCGAGGGGAACGTGACCGCGCTGCTCAAGAACGTCACTCACGGCATCTCCAACTCCGCCGCCAAGGTCACCGGTCAGTGCACGCCCACTTCGCACCTTCCACATTAATGGCAGTTCATACTTATCATGTTATCGTTCGAATGTTTTATGTCATTGTCATATCTATTCAGATTCGATGTTTGATAAGTCTTCTTCTAAGGCGTATTCCTCATTGCTGAGGGTCGTGATTATTCTGAGGAATTAATCACATAGAACGACTCTCGTGGCAGATTTCATGGGGTGGTTTGCCATTGCCTTCCCCATTTCACACACTGGTTATCTCAGTGTGCAGGTTTCCTCACGATGTTTTCCTTCACTGTCAGAGCAGTCGGTTAATGTACGTAAGTCCTTCGAAAAAATCGAATACTCATTGGTACATGACAGTGCATGGTTTCGAACTCGGACCTCCCGCATGGGAGTCCGACGTCCTAGCCACGACGTCACCGATGCTCTGATAAGTAGCTGACAAAAAATAAAGACTGATAGGAAATATCCATAGCGCCATTACGGTTTGTACGAGTATGTGACAGGAATGTTTTATTGGGTATAACGGATGTCACTCATTTCATAATAATCGCGGAGGTCGCTCCGCCGTGTCGGTCTACTCGGGAGATTCAGGCTGCCAGTCATGTGTGTGGTTTCCCGCAGAGTCGCTGGGCGACGGTCTGGAGCGCGTGGTGGGCGACGAGGCGCACGAGGAGACGCGGCGCCGCATCCGCAGCGCGGCGCCCGGCGCACACCTCGCCGCCGGCTTCCGCGGCCTCGGCCTCGGCATACTCGGTAACCGCATACGCGCAGGACACCAGCTGTGCTTCCTACAATCACATTCAGATTAATTTATTTGTCCAGATTATTACAACATGGTATTTTCTAAACAAAGAACCGAATGAATGCAATGAGCATGCAAATATAAAAAATAAAAAATATAACAGTCAAATAAATTATAAAATATAAATGGCATTAAGATCGTAATCATAATCTATTTTAAGAAACAAAGCCTACAAAAAATATAAATAATTATTAAAAAAATTATTAACCGAACATTATCCAGTAACCATTCAAATAATCTTCGTCTTTGCTATTCCCATTGGTAAAGGAAGTTCTATTTCCGTAGTTACACATGGGGCTCCGTTACAATTTGAAGTATCTTTTTTCTTCAAAATAGCGCTGATCATCATGAAACCATTTTATCGTCAACATGGAACCGCCTTGTCACAATGAAGGCGCGAGCGCATACTCTCATAGTATGAGACGCCTGTTTCGTCTGTCTACTGTACGCCCGCGCCATCATTGTGCAATAACCATACGTAGTATTAAACGAGGAGTGGTGGTGACTGCCGCTGTCGATCCTTGCTCACACGAGCTGCAGTAAACGGTGCTACAGTGCAGTGTTACGTATCCCGGTAGGCGGCATGACGTCGCTGGTGAAGCACAGCTACGAGGGCGCGGCGGCGGAGGGGCTGCCCGGGTTCCTGGCCGGCGTGGGCAAGGGGCTCGTGGGCACCGTCACCAAGCCCGTCATCGGCGTGCTCGACCTGGCCGCGGAGACCGCATCCGCGCTGCGAGACACCAGCCGCAGGTACGGACTTCACATAGTCGATTTTTTTTCCTGGTTAGTTCGCTTCATCCAATCACAAAGCGCTGATTTCATGAGAAGGGAAGACGGCGCGCTTGTGATTAGTAGCCGCGACCCGAACCGGGGCTGGAACCGGACCGATGAAATCCTAGCCTGTGTGGCACTCCCCCGGCGTACTGTCCTGTCGATATTTAGGTCTGACAAGTGGGTGCCGGCGCGCGTGCGGCCGCCGCGCTGCGCGGTGGGCGCGGGCGGGCTGCTGCCGCGGTACTGCGCGGCGCAGGCGGCGGGCGCGGCGCTGCTGTTCGCGCTCAACGGCGCCGACTACGCGGAGCAGTTCCTGGCGTACCGCGTGGTGCGCGACACCCCGCACGACATCCGCGCGCTGCTCTCGCACACGCACCTGCGCATCTTCACCTGCAAGCACCACGCGCACGCGCCGCATCTCGTCATGGAGACGCATCTCAGGTACGTGTCGACATAACGCTACGTTCACGGGTCACCTATCGTTGTGGTCCGTGACCATTCGATAGGAGGGATACCTAAGAGAAATTACAAATTCAAACTATATATGGTACTGTTTTGAAGTCTTTGGGTTCGGCAGATATACAGACGACCTTTTATGTTGCCGTTGCCTAAAAACACTAGAAAATTGATGCGCTGTTGACCGAATACCACGTCTAAACTAATTGATAGAATCGAGCGTTAGTTTGCGGAAATTCATTAGTGGCGTTGAGTGGCGTGGTCCCTCTTCCCCAAATAATTGTAATAACTTCTTCTGCACCTTATTGAAGCATGTCACTATAGAGATATTTAGTGATGAGGCCAAAGCCCATGAGCTTAGTAAATACGGCACTTCTATAAACACTACCGAAACACATTAACGTCGAAGTGAAGATGTTTGGTCGCTAGTCTGGCGGGCCCTGAATAAGTTCCACCACCAGCAAGTTACTCGGGCTCGTACGACACGCCTTCCCTGCGACGGTATTGGATATTCTTACCCATCCCATACACGGAACAAATAATAACGTGTTATTACACTTGACTGAATTCAGTCTACGATTTAGTCGACTAGTTAGACAGACAGGCTTCTGTTTATATTATGTAAATCGCTGACTAACCGTACAGAATGCTTAACAGAATAATGGTCATCGCACGTTGTAGAGACTCGACGCGAACTCAACGCGAACTAAACTTACTGCAAAGCATTGAAATATGAGCTTTATATCGTATTACATACAGTATGTTTACAAAATTCAAAAGTAGAAGGTGATATAGTCGTCGGTGAGTTGGCGTTTTTCAAACTTTCTGAGTTTAGTTCGCGTCGGGTTCGAGTCGAGTCGGTACAATGTGCGATAACCAAGTGTAATGGAGCCTCCCTGACCCGGCCGGCCCCGCACTGTCCCCGCAGCAACCTGGTGTCGTGCGCGGCGGTCACGTCGGACGGCGCGTACTTCGTGGAGCTGGGCGTGCGCGGCGGGGCGGCCGGGGGGAGCGGGGCGGAGGGCGTGCGGCGGCCGCGCGTGCAGTGCGACAGCGCCGAGCTGGCCGCCTGGCTGGCGCGACACGCGGCGCACGCGCGCCGTCTCTACTACGAGCACGTGCACACGCTGCTCCCCCACCCCGACCAAGACCTCTGACCTCATTCTCCACATCACACTGACACCCTCGACGGCGTCACATCTTAGGGCTTTGGCGAAGTAGACAGGGCAGGAGTCGATAACTCTAGGAGTGAAATTTTAACGAGCTTTTCACGAGGGTTCAAGTCATAAAAAGACTTGAGTCCTTGTTAAGAGGGCTAGCGATCGACTCACTTCAGACCCGGAAGACTCCGGGTTAGCCTCGTAATCGAGCCGAGTCTTCACATTATCGACTCGAATACTCGAATCCTTTACAACACTAGCTGCATTGCGTGAGGCAAGCCAGATAGAGCTACTCTTTAGCTCAGTGATGCTACCAGGATGCATTTGAAGGCAGCCAGGTGTCTATGAAGTTATTTCGTCAATGTAAAACGAAGAACGATAATTACGAAAACTGTTATAACGACTTATATATATTATGAATTTACTATAACGTGATCCCAGATTTAGATAACTTTATTCCGAAACGTTAAAAGACATCGTGAATCATATCAGTAATACTTGACTTTAGGTGACGTGAAGTGCCACGAATGCTTACATTGACCGGCCGCCGAGTGCCGCTGCATGCGATCAATGCGAATGTTCGTACACCTAACTTGTAACGATGAAACATTGTACCTGTAGATATTTGTTGGTAGTGCGTTATGTATGACTGTATGTGTATTGATATTGTGCGGCCTCAGGATATACGAGCGCAAAACAAGTTACAATTTTATAAGTATCTGTTTTTTTACTAGGTACTTACATCTAAAACGTCCGACTGACAAAAGCTTCCTTAACTCTGTGTATTTGTAAAATTGTAATTTGTAGTTTTATACAGCTCGTAATGACTTCTGAGACTTGAAATACCTAGTTTTAGTTCGCCCGAGGGTTTTTGAATCATAATTATATGTATGTTTGGGACGCGAATGTCGTGTGTGTAAGTTGACGTAACAGTGCGGAGATTCTCAAAGACCGACATTTATCGATTGGGTTACTATGAGAGAAAAAATTAATAATCATGTGTCTAAAAATGTTTGAGAAAAGTGTTGACAGATAGAAATAGAAATACATTTATTGCCAAATACTCATAATCCTTTTACAAAAAAAAATATTAAAGTACAAAGCACTATGTATATTTGGCAAAAGGGCAAATGCTGACATTCTCGGGTACTAAATATGCAGCGCTGTTTTTCATTTCCCCCCTTATCCCAAGATGTTAGTGGGAGCGATAGTGATAGTGGGTCAAAAAATTAAAATTAAAAACTAAACATCAGATGAATGTTGGCCCTTGACCCTGGCAATATATTTTGATTATCATGGAAGTAAATATGTATCTATAATGGAAGTGAGTATATTTTGTGTACGCGTGACTGTGGGATATGACGAAGAATAATATCTTAGGCTGTGATATACCGCGATGACCAGAGTGAAGAAAATAATCTCAGTTGTGATACGGGATACGAGTTATTACTTTTATTGTACCTACTTCTTACAATCTGTATTTGTAATATTTCTGATTGTTTATAAAAATAAGTTCTGATGTTGGCTCATAATTTCAAGACAATAGGCACGAATTGATTATTTAATTCACCCTCGACCTATCGAGGGAGGGCGTGTTGTAAGTTTAACACGTTTGTCTGTCGGTCTGTTTGTGTGTTTGTCTGTGGCATCATAACTTAACAACGGATGGTCTGATTTGGACCCGGTTTTTTATTTATTTAATAGAAGATATTTAATAGGTGAGAGTGTTCTTAGCTAAGTATAAACATTGGACCAGTGGTTTCCAAGATCTTGGAGTATCTTTGGTGTCAAATGGGATCTCTGGAACGGTAGTAGCTAGATGTTTCGAATTTGTGCTCAAATATTCAGGTTCATGGTGCGTCTCCCACGTCTGAAACCTTAAGGATCTGGTGATGACCAGGAAAAGTAAGCGAACTTCAATTTCACAGTATGGACATTGAAGTATTTGAAGATTATCAGCCTGCCGAAACCATAATAGTTAACCCATTTAACTATTATGGTTTCGGCAGGCTGATAATCTTCTCGAACTAAGTTGTAGGGAATCCTGAGACATTTCAAGAGAAAAAAATATTAGATGGCGGCAAAAAGAAAAAAAGATTTGTAGAGCGGGATTTTAAGACAGTCATGGCATGGCCGAGCTCCGCGTAGGGCGAAGCCCGGAGCGTCCCCCGCCTTCAGTATTCTTAGCAATGCTAGATGAAAACTGGATCAGTAGTTTTAAGATCTTGGAGTATCTTGGGATGTTGGAGTATGATGGTAATGAACGGTAACAGTTAGCATTTACTGGACCCGCATGCTTCATCGTCGACCTCATCGTCGCTTACCATCAGGCGAGATCGAGGTCAAATGCGGGTTTAGTAGTACATAAAAAAAAAGGTAGGTTCGAGTTTGAGCTCAAATGTTTACGACCGTTTATGACGCCCTTCCCACGTCTGGAACCTTGGAGACCATGATGATGACCAGGAAAGAGTAAGGGGATCTCCATGGTACCGTAAGTCGGGGTTTAGTTAAATGTTTATATTTAGAGTTATTCAAATAGTGGTGAAGGTGTAAGGTTGAAAAAGATTTAATAATTGTAAAGTTAAGTTTATAATGTAGCTAAAGACCAATGTTATTGTTAAGTTTAGTGAAATTTAACTAATTTCAGCCAAAGTTTGGTTCAAACGTCACTCGTGAGGCGAATCTTGTTCCCTGTTAATAATTTATTTATTTATTTGAGATGGATGACGTACTGACATTTATTTTAACTCGTCTTTACCTTCGTTACATAACGAAGGCAATAAAATTACTTTCTAATACAAAGTGTTTTTATTTTAAAATTCTAGATATTAATTATTCCAACCAATAATAATTTATTTTTGCACATTATGCAAAACTTGGAATAGAGATACAAAAAACTTGTGTAAACAAGCTTGTATTAGGTAAGTGTGGTATATTTTACGAATGTCAAGGGCACATATTTTTGTCTTGACATTCGTAAAATATATCAATTAGAGTAATCTGTAATCCGTTTATGCTTGGGTTTTATAAGCCTAGCTTGTGCATCGTATAGCTCACTCGGAGTTGTAAGGAAAGCACCCGATGTTACATTATTGCTGGGAGTTTATTGTTATTTAATTTGTCGCTAACCAGCTACCGAACGCGGCCCGACAGCCTCGCAATCAGTGCGCGAGATAAAGCCGAGAGTGTCGGAACGAGTGTTGACTACATTATACTACGAGAACATTACACACTCGCATGAATACCTAAGGCGCGGACTACACGATGACGGTTCGGTTCAGGCACCGCTACCGGCCGTGTAGTCGACAGCATTTTTTATTTCTTTATAACAATAATGTCCGGTTTAAAGAATGTTCCAAAACACCAGGCATTCAGTAACAGTAATATGTGTGTAGTACTTCCCGAAACCTACAACCTTGGTATCTTCAAGGCCAGAGTGAATAGGCATTTACTGGACCCGCATGCTCCATCGTCGACCTCATCGTCGCTTACCATCAGGCGAGATCGAGGTCAAATGTGGGTTTAGTAGTACATAAAAAAAAATAAAAAAAAAGTTTATACCTACAGGTACAAAATAAACTTAAAAGATTAACACCCGAATTTAGAAACAATTAATTTTTTTGCAAATACTGCTCCATGGGTCTGAAAATACGTCGGCATTCTGGACCGTGGTTAGAAACCTATTAAATCAAAAACCTATGTATCAATTCAAACTCACGCGTTGCGCTCGAGCCCCGCCCACTCGGTTACCAAGGAACCGAGCGGGCCGGTTCCAAGTGGAACCGTTCCACGTGTAGCCGACAGCGCATTTTTGCTTAAGTTTATATGAAGGACCGGTTCCATGGAACCGGCCTAGGAACCGTCGTCGTGTAGTCCGGGCCTAGGTATCGCATCTGCCGCCGGCGAGCCCCCGCCGCCATCGCCGCTCGCTTGTGCGCTAGAGACAGTACAGACGCTGTCCGGACACCTCGGAGCATCGAATTCAATCCAGTTCAGCAGCAACCTACGTATGTATTTCATTATTAACTTATTCGGTCACGGCCCTTATGTTACTTCATTATAAAGTTAGAGTCTAGTTGTAGTGTGACAATGATAAAACCTGTCCTAATGTTGCTCACGTATGTTGCGCTCGCGCAGGCCGCGCCGACGACCTTGACCGATACGAATTACACAAGGTGCTACGCGTAGGTAATGTAGGTAACTGAACTCGACTGGTATTTATTTACACGTCACCAGTAGGGCTTTACTCACCTACGGGTCCTATGGTTAACGACTTAGATCAATGATCGAGAAAACCATTGCCAAAAAAAATATGTTTTTCTTTATGTGTTTACGGCGGCGCTCCTTTTTGTGTTTTTCTTTATGTAATTTGTCAAAATGATAATATCAGGCACTTCTAGTTTTAACTAACAATTCACCGTGTAGATTTCGTGTAGACTACCTACATGGATACAGCGGGTTCGATTCTCGCGCGGTGTTAAATAGTTGTTATTATCGATAAACAAATATAAATAGATTATTTGAAGCTGATCTGAATCTTAGTATGGCGTCGGAGTGTGTGGACTTGGCGACGGTGCCCATCCAGGAGAAGCCGCTGCACACGCCGCCCCTGCAGGAAGTCGCTGACGGTAAGACCATTTCAATTCCAGCTGAAGATTATTGTCTCATAGACCTCATAGTTTACTTACAATTCAAAGAAAACTTGGTACCAATTACAAGCGGTCTGCGTGCCGCCCCTTATCACCGGGGTCCTCGTTCGCATGCGCTGGTGACCCACTGTTGACTTGTTCCGATGTCTGTCAGTGCTGGCGCGCGGGCTGCCGGCCACCTTCGAGTCGGTGAGCGTCAGCGTGGCGGACTCGCCGGACCTCACGCAGCCGCCCTACAACCTCACCTCGCCAGGTAACGCTCATGCTTGTTATGTTTCCGAGGAAATCTCCCTACTCCTTAGCATTGATTTGTGTGAAATGAAATGTATCTTCACTCGTATGTTTAAAATAAACAACTGATAACTCCGGTGTGCATGGTGTTCTCGTTATCTGCTCCGGCGTGTTATAAATGACTTGTGTAACTGCTCATGTAACACATTTTATGACTTAATAAATAGATAACATAATGTGCTCTATACGAACAGATTTCTAGAAAAAACATAACAAGATCGGTCGGAATGCCGTTTGTTTAAATTAACTAGATGTTAAAATCGATCAAAATTAGATTACGATTTTGTCAGGCCAAATCATATATGTTTATAGGCAAGTTTCCAGGCTAGATTACTTTCATATAAAAATTTGCTAAATATTTTATCCCTTTTAAAGTGCAGTTGACGACAGCACGCCAGCGTGATTTCCGAATAGCTTGATTTTGAACTGTGGTTTACGAAGGTTCTAAATTGTTTTACGAAGTAGACGCTTCGCCGGCACTCGGCCTATTTATCTAAAGGTTTTTCCGCGAAATGATCGCCGAGACTGACGTAGTCAAAGGTGTTAAAGTAGGTAGGTACCTACCTATCAAGTTGTAATATAGAGTTTGCGTAGGCCTGACGGGCGAGGTGAAGCTGGTGGAGCTGGGCGGGCCGCCGTACCTGCTGCCCGAGGTGCGGCGCGACAAGCTGTACGACCTGGCGCAGCTGGCGCGCCACCTGCGCAGCGAGCCCGCGCTGCTGTGCGGCGCCGGCGCCGGGCCCTGGCCGCACTGCGGCGTCAACTGCGAGGTGACGGGCTCAGCTACTTGCAACTAAGTAATGCCACCGAGATAATGCAAAAATAGAGCAACGGCTCCCAATATGGAAATCGCAGATGTTTATGCCACTACCTGCCACTATTTCTACCACCTATCGGAAATATATGTGGTATTGTGCGGGGCTTTCTACTCATAGTTTCAACTTTTGCGTATTGAACGTGCAATAATCGCTACCCCGACTCCATAGATATATAAGTCCTTCGACTCCGTTACAGGGCGTGATCAACCTGACGGTGCGCGACAACGCGGTGACGCAGGGCACGCGCGTCGTCTCGGTGGAGCCGCCGGGCGCGGTCAAGGGCTACAGCGGGTACCTCACGCGCCGGCTGCCGTCCACCGAGACCAGGGCCGCGCTCATGGGGAACTACCTGCTCTCCGAGGGAAGGCCGGGGAAGGTAGGACTTAGAATACGTAGCGTGCCACGTGCACAGTACCTACTACCTATATAACGTTTCCGATAATTATTTGTTCCAAACTGAATTTGTGAGTGGGGATTACCGAAATAACCCTTTTGTATATATTCCTATAATACCCACGGAAGTGGGGACATAGTGGGGATGACAGATCTTTTTTCGATTCACGAAATCACCAATGAGGATCCTCAGTAGGGATTTCCGGAATACTCCAATAATCCAGAGACCAAATATTTAGTGTGCAATGATGCTTTCACAGGTGATCAAAGTGGAGGTCAAGAAGCGGATAGGAGAATCTAATTTCATCAGCGCCATCCGAGAGACGCTCAGGAATCACTACGGGGACAGCGTGGTCGGTGAGTTGAGAGTCTATAGTAATGAACGACTGTAACGAACGCGACGAGCAGGTGGTTGTGAGATGTTTGATAAAACAAACACACAGAATACATTTATATAAAAGTTTAGAATTAAAAGGGACATTTTTATACCCTTGTATTAAGGCCAACGCTAGACAGCGGATTTATGTCCATTGTTAGTTATCGTATTAAAGTCAGCAAATGGACACGACAACCAGTAGATAACGTACGTCGATATCTACTAGATTATAGGAAGAGACATTTCCAGGTCCTGCCTTCCCTCTTACTCCCTGATACGGGGACCGAAACCGCATAATAGTTGTGTACGACGTGGTCAGGTCTGGGCGGGCTGTTCGTGCTGCGCGAGGGCAAGGCGTGGCACCACGTGATGCCGGACTTCTCGCCGTCTCCGCTGCACTCGGACGCCGACGTGGACGGCTGGCTGCACTACTTCGACATGCGCGCGCCCGTCACGCACGTGGGCACGCTCGTCACCGGAGACCTGGTCAGTGCGCGCGCACACATCGCCAGGCGCGGTCCTAGCTTTACATTTTGGGAGGGGTTACTTATATAGAAAACTGTATTTTATGGGCGGAGGGGTCATATCGCGAGTAATTTAAGGTTTTTTTCTATGGGAGTCAAATATTTTGGGGGCTCCTGACCGCCTACTCCAGCAGTACCTAATGCCACAGTCACGCCTGCGCCAATCACCTTCACTTCACTGGGCTGGTGTCGTTAGAGGGCTGGACTAAACGAGTCCGGTTCGGTTAATTTCAACTTTCAATGACAAAGCGTTGATTTCAAGTGTGGGGATGGCAAAGCACTTGTGATACGTTGCAGTGTACCGAACCGAGGCTGGAACCGGACACGTGTAGTCCAAGGCAGAGATTATCTTATAGTAAATCAGAAATAGGAAAGCTCCATCGCTTATTTTTCGGAGTAACCATGTTTGATGTCAGAGAGATCGACTCGCCCTTGATCATGTTTAATTTACCTGTCTGATCTGACCCCATCATTTGCGAGCCCTTCAGGTGAGCAAGGTTTAATGAGATCTGGTCCCGTGTGCGCAGGGCCTGGACCTGCGCGTGCAGCACTTCCACGGGTGGGGCGAGAACGGCGCCGGCGGCCACTACCACTACGACACCACGCCGGGCAACGTGCAGTACGAGGGATACTTCGCGCTCGCCGAGGCCGTGGTGCGCGTCGACGCGCCGCCGGTGACGCACGCCCTGGGCCGCGACTAGACACTCTCCAGGTCGATCTTGTCTACTAGGATTTTAGAGGAACTCGGCCTAGGAGGACTCGGCCGGCTGCAACTTGTTTTAAGCCTACGCCTTTTGCATACTGCTGCAATTTTAAAACGGAAACGGGCCTAACTGAACCAATTTTCGGTTTTCTAGATTTCTATGGATCTCCCGTTTTAAAACGGCTGCAGAAAATATAGAAAAGAAATTCTCAGTTTTCGCTGATCCAACATACGAACTTGCTCTTGTTATCCGCGGATTCAAATCCTTGAAGTATGGTGAATCCTTGGTGAAGTTTCTTTTTCATCATGTCGTGTGACATGTGTAATTAATTGTGTACCTATACAATAATATAATATTGTTTATATAAAAGGTTGTTTTACAAATACTAGTGTTTATTTTATTTTACTTCTAGAGCTTTTTAACTAACGAGGGGAGGTCCAAAAGTCCGGGAATGGAGTAAATTAAGTAAATTTAAAAAAAAACTATTTTCCATTTCTATATAAATCCCCTCAAAATTAGTCGAAATCGCCTCCCTTCACTTCTTCATCGGCATAAATTTTTCCCCCTTAACTCCTTTTTCAAATTTGGCCAGGTCGAGACTGTGTGGTGGATGGGCAAGCGATTCGAAGCCACACCTGTGTAGAGCAAGCATCGCAACGTTGCTCTTGTGACCGGTACGTCGCTTGCAGGAGTAACACATTTGTTAGTTTTCCCCGTCTTTTTTCCTTTTTTTGCTTGCTCCTTCGGTTTCTTTAGTAATCTTGCATAATAATCTCCGGTCATGGTAACACCCTTTTCTTTGTAGTCCACTAGCAAAATTCCTTCAGTGTCCCAAAAAATCGTAGCTATCAACTTTCCCGCCGATTCTGACACCTAAACTTCTTAAGGGGTGGTGTAAAAGAAGGGTCTTTTGCCATTGCATCGACTCCTGAGTAAACAGGTTCAAAATGATTAACCAAGTTTCATCCCCAGTAACAATTCAATCCAAAACGAGGATAGGGTCTTCACCACACAGCTCTAAAAAGTGCTTTGACGCTTCAATTCTTTGTTGCTGTTGGGGCGGCGTGAGCATTCTTGGCACCCATCTTGCACTGACTTTTGTCATGCCAAGATCCTCAAAATGGTGGTTTCTGATACGCCTACTAATGCAGAAAGTTGTTTCTTCTTTAGACGGACATCTTCCAATATAATTTTATCGACAATATCCGTCGTGACTTCAACAGGCCGTCATGGGCGGGGTCGATCTTCAATCGACTCTCTGCCTTGTTTGAAGACACCATGCCATTTATATACCATGGTTTTACCAGGACATTGGTTTGAGGAGGTTTTCCTTGCTTGGTAAGGAACTTGACTACGCACGATGTTCAATTTGCTCCATAGTTGCAGTTTTCTTCCGGATTCAGTTGTTAGCAGGGCGATATGTGGTAAAAACAAAAACGTCATAAGGCTGATACTCGAGTTCCCAATTAATAAGATACTAAGCGAGTGAACGTACGCCCCTCCCTTCCACTCCATTCCGCGGTCTTTTGGACCTCCCCTCGTATGTTTTGTAGATAAATGGACAAGAGATAACAGTGTTGTATCAGCCAGGAGGAACAAAGGTCGAGAAATAAAAATCCAGCTCGTAACGACAACAAGTTGCAATCCCTGATTTATTTACACATGTTCGTAAAGTGCTTCCATTTTATTATCATACGCTCTTGTTTTTTGGCAAATCGGTCAATTGTGACGGATAATTAGCGCAGTACAAAAAAGCGAGAAAGCTGTAGTGCGTCTCGTTTCTTCGTATTCCGCCAACTCTCTTTAACTGTCAATTGTGATTGCCTTTTCCGCGCACCGAACGTAACATGATGAGACACAAGTTATTTCGTTTTGTTTGAGCTAGACGAAGTTCCGACATGCCGACTCCCAGATAACATAAAATTGCAAAAATTTTGAAAACTTTGTAATTTCATATCAATAATTTGTATCCGATTACAATATTCAATATATACAGCATACGTTTATTTAATACATAATGGAGTAGCAAAGGTAAAAGTTTAAAATTGCACGACAATGTGGTCGGTCACGTGACAGTTGTCGGACAGAATGATTTCATAATAAAATATACCTATTATTTATTACATACAAAAATATTAACGCCTATTTTATATACAAATTGATTTTGAAATTATACACGAAGAAGAAATGGAATAGAAAAAAATAATTACATTTTATTATGTAAGTAATAGGATAGGTAATTACGATTAACTATGAAATTAGATACGAGATCATAATCCTAATGTTTTAGCGAGTTACAGTGCGAGTTGCCCGAATACCTGTAATATGTACTAATGTCTAGGGACGTTACACTCGTTACCACCTAATGAAGTAGATTTATCGGCGGCCGCCCGACGACGGCCGCCCTTGCGATACCGGGAACGCTCGATTTAAAAATAATTTAAACATTACACAGTACATCCCTATGCTTACTAGCGTTCTACAAATCATTTTAAACATACAACTACGCCTAATGGATACGCCGTTAAATAACAACCTTCATGTAGTATCTATTTTGGCTTTATACTTATTGGATTTCGTTTGAAGACAGAGCAACATCCCTTGGTAGTGGCGATACCGTATCGCTAACAGAATTACACGAAGTAGTGAAGATCGAAGAGATTGCAAGAGAGCAACCCTCGCATAATCGATGAGCTAACCACGTAGCTTTAATTACGAATGGCTTCTGAACAGTTCGATAAAGTAGCAGTAACTTTATTATAGCAGCTAATACAGTAGATACATAGCGATAACTGACAAGAATTTTGTTGTTCAACTCTAAAATAAATTCATTTTTGAGCTAAAAGTAAAAAATAAGCCGCAGAGGGGCGACGCCAAACAGAAATTCATTATAAGATGGTCTGTTTTCTACTATTACCTCGTATTCCTTTGGAATCGCCCACTGTACTCGGTACTTACAAAACCCAATAAACATTTAAAAGCTATCTACATAACTAAATCACATTATGTGCATTAAACATAAATCTACGATAAACACATGGACCAACAATTTGAACCTAGGATTATGAAATTCACCCTATGTAGATTGCTTGCTAGAGAAGTTTTGTATGGAAACTGCGTCTGCCAGGTGGCGCATGCGCTGTTACCATTTTCCCATACATTAGTCGGGAATTGAAATGTCAAATGTATTAAAATATATGGGGGCAAACCCGTGGCTCGGTGTCAGTGCTCACGTCATTGTTATAAAAGAGAGGACGGTAACGCTGCCTGTCCACCAAAGCTGTGCGAGGAAGCGAGACGGTGAGCGAGGAAAAAATCCGCCAATGGGATTACTCCATTTTAATCATCACGTGATATGACGTGATAATGGCGCGATCCTATTGGTAGATTTTTCCTCGCTCACCGCCTCGCTTCCTCGCACAGCTTGGTGCAAAGGCACCCTAATAGTCAGATTTCTGCGAAGCCAACCGAAGTGAAGTGGTCGGTTCTATCTAGAGGCCCACAGAGATATGGAAAGCGGCGCTAGATATATATGTAATGAGAATAATAATCAAAAGTATGTTACATACAATTAGAGAATGATACAAATATAATTGTATTTACACAATGTACTTTGTTTACGTTTACTGCGCGACGCTAGCGCGCCCAGGCATTAGAACAGAGTAAGATTAGTTCCGAATAGTATTGAATATACTGTTGTGTATACGGGGTGTCACAAAATATACAGCCTCTGTGTCGATAACAACTCGGTGCAAATTGTATGAGGAAGTTATGGATACCGGGTCGTCCTGCAAGATATTATGAATTTAGACACATGCTGGCGGCTAGTATGCGAGATGCGACAGCTCAAATTGTATGAGGAAGTTATGGATACCGGGTCGTCCTGCAAGATATTATGAATTTAGACACATGCTGGCGGCTAGTATGCGAGATGCGACAGCTCAAATTGTATGAGGAAGTTATGGATACCGGGTCGTCCTGCAAGATATTATGAACTTAGACACATGCTGGCGGCTAGTATGCGAGATGCGACAGCTCAAATTGTATGAGGAAGTTATGGATACCGGGTCGTCCTGCAAGATATTATGAACTTAGACACATGCTGGCGGCTAGTATGCGAGATGCGACAGCTCAAATTGTATGAGGAAGTTATGGATACCGGGTCGTCCTGCAAGATATTATGAATTTAGACACATGCAGGCGGCTAGTATGCGAGATGCGACAGCTCAACTATCGTAAAAGTATATTTGTATTGTCAAAGATAGCAAGCACTGTGGAAGTATTTGTGGGTGGGAACGAAACGATGTTACGGCATCGGTCGTTCACATTTTGTGACGAGGATAATTTAGTTCCCAGTGTTTGTGACATTATCGTGATTATTTGATAATATAAATGAGCAACCAAAGTATATATGTTTTGTAAGTTTTAGTGGTGTATTATTATTATTTAAATGAGCTTAATGCGTAATCTGCACTAGAACATATTTGAATCGTCACATGTAAAGACAAACGGGTAACGCACGTGATAATTTCAAAGATTTTTATCCAACTCTAAATTAAAAATTTAAGAAACCCCTGACGTATCATTGTGGAGACCCCCTTACGTTTTCCTGGTCATCATCAGATCCTTAAGGTTCCAAATGTGGGAAGGTCATCATGGTCATAAACATTTGAGCTCAATTTCGAACCATCTAGCTATTACGGTTCCAGAGATCCCATCTGACTTCAAAGATACTCCAAGATCTTGGAAACCAGTGGTCAAATTTTTATCAGACCTAGCTAAGAACACTCTCTACATCGGAGATGGGCCACTTATCATGTGCCAATAACTTGACGACAATATGGATTTAATTTAATTTAATGTATTTAATTTATATTGTACTCGTATTAGAAGACATTACTGATCATTTATTGTATCTATAATGCTTCTGAAAAATAAATAATTCATTTCAAAATTCTCTATTAAATCAAAAAACCGGGTCCAAATCGGACCATCCGTTCTCAAGTTATGATGCCACAGACAAATAGACCGACAGACAAACGTGTCAAACTTATGACCTCCCTCGATCGGTCGGGGGTTAAAAACACCGGCCGAGGTGCCTCGCGAGGCAGACTTTTGTCAGTAATTTTCGAAGAAAAGACAAACAAGTCTACTTTGCGAGGCAGCTCGGCCGGAGGAGGCCGGCTGAACACGGGCCAATACAAACATGCTCCAGTGCGAACAAGGCCTCAAGAACAGCTAATTCATTATAGTGAGGATAGAATAAGAAGAGGACTTTGCAATCGACCTGTGTATAAAGGCTCCCTTTCACGATCGGTCGTGATGGGCGATTACAGGCACGCACGATCATGTAGAGGGCATGATCGTGTGTAATCGGCCATGGTGGTCTTTAATCGGCGACAATCGGATAGCCGTCGGTTTCCCGGACACACATCAAAGGAATGCGTGCAGTTGATCGAGCCACACGGTCGCCCATCATGGCCCGTCGTAAGCGCCCATCACGGCCGATCGTAAAGAGGAGCCGTAACGTAGAGTAAGGAAAAAATCCACCAATATTATGGCCTCATTATCACGTGACGGCTAAAATGGAGCTATCCTATTGGCGGATTTTTTCCTCGCTTCCTCGCACAGCTTCGATGGAAAGGCAGCCTAAAAAGCGCGTGCACCTGCGGGCGCGGGCGCTCAGGAGCGGAAGAAGCGCACGGCGCGCACCACGTACTGACGACAGATGGGGCACTCGGCCA
Source organism: Hofmannophila pseudospretella (assembly GCA_947369225.1). Lineage (NCBI taxonomy): Eukaryota > Metazoa > Arthropoda > Insecta > Lepidoptera > Oecophoridae > Hofmannophila > Hofmannophila pseudospretella. The sequence continues at coordinate 15,857,015 of OX376314.1, read as the reverse complement.
GCTGCTTGCCGCACGACGTGCACGTCGCGATGTGTCCGCACTCCAGCAGCACGCACTCCAGCGGCGCCGCCATGCAGATCTTGCAGCACTCCTCGATCGGCAGGTTGTCGATCTCTGCCGACAACAGACCGCCACTGTCAGACTCCGTTACTTTTTCGACACACATTTCTGCGACTGTCGAAAGAGTGCAAAACCAGTGAAGAATGTATACCTAATCGGATCATCGGTCCTTGAGTTAATTCCACAGACAAAACACGTCAAACTTATAACACCCGTTCCTTAGTCGATCGGGGGTTAAAATGAGCAAAAGTTAGAATGGCTCTAAGTTAGGACGTGTCGTATCTCTAATGGCCAGTACATTGTTCTAGTGTCTAGTGTCTAGTCTTAGCGAAGTGGCGATTACAGTACTCCTACTGTCCGATCGGTTTTCACCGCGGTCCTTGCTCACTGTCGACCACAGGTCAAACTACCTAAAACATCAAAATTTGAGAATATGAAATGTATCATATTGCGCAGGCATAAGGTTGAGAGGCACAATAGATCCTCAGCACCAGACTGTGATGTGTTTGCAAGTCGATGGGCGAGTGTGCGTACCGAGTGTCTGAGGTTCTGCGACAGTATGGATGTGCGTCCGTCTTCAGTTAGTGGGTAATTATTTATAGATATATTTTTGTTGAATTTCACAGTGCCTTGGTATCACTGTTATACTGTGAAATTTTTTGAAATAAAAATAAATAAATAAAATAAGGGTAGAAGTGCCGCTGGGGTTATTCCCGGTCCTGAAAGCACAGTGAAGCAAAAGGCACCGATAGTGGACCGAGATAGGACTCCCATGCGGGAGGTCCGGTTTCCAAACCATGTGTAGCGCCTACCTACAGAATGGTAACGCTGTATATATAAGCACTTTTGTAAATAAATTATTCTTCCTTCTACTTCTCTACACTCAACAAGGAGTTTCATTATGACTAGCCATATCCGCTAAACATGCAATGCCATGTAACAATGAGTTTTTCGGTTTTTTTTCGAAGACTTACGTACATTTACCGACTGCTCTAACGGTGACGGAAAACATCGTGAGGAAACCTGCATATCTGAGGAAATTAAAAAGTTTCCGAAGGCGTGTGAAATCCACCGCACAGCACCGTGCAAGGGGAGGCCTGACACGCAAAACAGGCGCTGTAGACGTCGAGTCGTGGAAACCAGCCGGTTACTGCTACTACGAGCACGGCGGAAGCGCACTGACCGTCGCGATACTTGGCGTGATCTTGCCACAGGCGGCGCGCGCGCTCGAGCAGCTCGGCGCGCTCGAGACAGCCGCGGTACTCGACGCGGTTGCGCGCCAGCAGCTGTTTCAGCTGCTTCACGTTGAGCGCGTCCAGCTCATCCGCGCTCGACACCTGCTCCAGCGACACCAACCCGCGCGACCCCGCCTCGCACTCGCCCTCCGCCTCACCCTCTGCGTCTGCGGACACGTGTCACATCTCTTGGGAGGAGAATGGATAGTTTTGATACTTGCATGCCAATAAGGGTTTACTTTGCCATTATAGGAGTTTTCCTTGATAACTCGGGAACTGTTGGACATTTGAAAGTAAATACGATGATGTTTTGTACATACAAATATTCTCTTTTATTGTTTGACCATTTCCTCGCAACTCTTGTAGTTTTCACATAATTTGAGATAGAACCATGATATCATAAAACGTCTTCCTTAAAATGCTGGATATAACTTTTTAATCGTTAGTCCTATTACAAAATTATGTAGAACTATTAAAATATTGTGTAGAATTTAATAAGGATAATTTCCACTTTTAACAGTTTTGTCGTAACTCTTACCGTTTTCGTACAATATTGGAAAAACTGTAAAAAGGGACCTTTCTAGGGACCGAAGGGGGGGAAGAACCCAGGGCAAGAACACCCCACCCAAGGCTATCATATCGTACCACTTCCAGTTCATATTTAACACTTCTCCGATAAATGGACAATTCGTTACGAATGGTCAAAATATTTTTTTACCTAGCATTTGCTTCATAATGTAATTGATATTTTTTTTGGGATAATACAAGTGTGACTGACCCGTGGGCGAGCGGTCCATGAGCGGCTCGTCCTGCAGGCTGGCCGAGTCCGCCGTGTCGGGCGAGGCGGCCGCGGCCGCGCCCGCGCGGCTCAGTTCCAACTCGGAGGCGGCGCGCTGCGGCGTGCGCGGCACGTGCAGCGCGGCGCGCGCGCCCGACTGAAGCTGCAGCGCCGCACGCTCGACGCCCTCCGTCGCCGTCATCAGTACCTCCGAGTCTGCGACAGTTTCACCAGTCTACACGCGACCTCACAGACGCATCCAGTTCATAGCTAAGCTCGCCCCGGCGATAGATTAGTGGATACAATAAGCAAGTTAGAGTTGACGAGTGTCAGCAGCGCCACGACCACGACCACGACATTTAGCGAGCTGCGAGTACCGTTGGGCAGAGGGTCGCCGCCGTGCGTGACGAACTCCCAGCCGGCGTCGTCCAGGTCCTCGACCTCGAGGCAGTCAGCCGTCTCCACGTGCGCGCTGCCCGCCGACGCGCTGCGCGCCGCGCGCCCGCCGTCCCGTCCCTCCGCCTCCGTCTCGCCCCCTTCCTCCGGCACGGGCACTACGATGTCCGGCTCGCCTCCTGCCACCACCACCACTCCTTCAGTATCATCACTGAATCGACTTACTGCTATACTTTACGTTACTTACGCTATATTCACAACCAATCCAGAAATATAATATAAACAGACAAATCAAACATCCGTTCCCCATCAAAGTGACAGACAGAATGGCGGCATTACATCGCACAGGCGCTGTAGCACAATCAAAGGAGCTCCTGCTGTAGGTTCCGAGTTGGTTTTAAGCTTCGGCGAAATCGAAGTGGTGCGTAGCACATATTTAGAGAGCGTTCCAAAACCAGTTGAAATAATTCACGTTGACAACTGTCCATATTCCATTACCGCGTTAACAGCTGAAAATTTATCAAACTTTGATTTGAAACAAACAATGGAACGTGTACAGCTGTCAACGTGAATAATGTCAACTGGTTTTGGAACGCAATTTTACCAGCATCAAGCGTATCTGCACTATTGACAAAGAAATGAATACCCTCGGATGGACTTAGGCTCAAAATTCATTGCCGCGGAATGGAATGGAAGCGAATTTTCGCAACGTAATTGTACATAGCATAATGAACTTTATGTGAGTTGTGTAACATACAAACTAAATACGAGCCAAAAAGAAAAGTAGCTAGGGGAATTCTCGAGATTGCGCGAGGATTCCCCGGAAGACGCGCGACCCTTTTTTGGCTCGTATTTAGTTTGTATGTTACACAATTGACATAAAGTTCATTATGCTATGTACAATTACGATGCGAAAATTCGCTTGGGCAAAGGATTGTACCTAATTGTTTGTGTACGTGCGCTTTTGGAAATAAATTCTTTTTTTTTTTCAAAGGTTTCGATTGATTTTGCACGTGTGATTTCTCGGGATTTAATGGCGATACTAAAAAAAATATAGTTTGTTAATTTAGTTAATGTTGTTGAACCGTAAAAACAACTGGAACTAATTGGTGCGGGTGGAACATGTAGTCGCCATGCAAGGAACGAATGTAAAGCATGTCCTATCCATATGAAATACTAATGGTCCTGTGGCTTATGCCAGTATTATGTTTTAAGATATAATTAGTTTTATTTTAATAAAGGTAAAAAAAAATTGATACGGCAAGCGTAAGGCACGGTATAGGAGTGTGGCAGTCACCTGGGCGGGTGGTGAACCGCTCGCGAGGCGCGCGCGGCGGCGTCGCGCCGGCCGCACCTGCCGGCGAGTGAGCATGGGCTGCATTGAAACAGTAACCTGGAATATCCAAGCATTTCAAGTATCCAACATTCTAATAAGCCTATTCAAACCATCTCCTTTGCCGTTCTTCAATCTGTACTGTAGGTACTGCACTACAGTTCTGTACTGTACTCGTATTTATGCAAATTAATTATTTCTATTCTATGAATAGAATAGAATATAATATAATATTATTCTATTCTATTCTATTCTATTCTATGATCATTATTGATCATACTTCTATTCACACCCAATTATGTACCCACCCATAGGATTAGAATACACCTGTATCTAAGTTTACTGTATGCATTTCCACAAATCTAAATGATCAAGGCGATTAATTACTCACCTGTAAATAATCGCTTTTACTAGCCTGATCTTGTGATGCACTCTTCACAATATTATGCACTCTTCACAAGATTATGCTCTCTTCACGAGATTAGACTATGAAATGGTTCTGTAAACTCACCATGGGTTTGCTGCGACGGCTGCGGCTGCGGCTGCGGCGCGGGGCGCAGGTCGAAGGCGGAGTTGAGGAACTCATTGAAGTTGTTGGTGAGCCCCTTGAGCGCGGTGAAGGGCCCGGCGGCGGCGGGGCCGGCGGGACCACGCGACCCGCGCCGCCGGTACGCCGCACTGTTCACGTGCGACACGCACAGGCTCACCAGCTCCTCCTTCTCTGTAGTGCGTCACAACACTAATGTAACTCAAACTCGGGAGAAATACTGACAATAAACAAACTAATAATCTGGGAGTATTTATTTGCCTGCAGTATCAGGAAACTTGTTTACGGTAGTGAGAGCATAAGTAGCACATAATCACACTCCTCTCATTCTGACACAAGACGATAGCAGGGTCTAAACTGCCCAGTCAAACCAAGAGAGAGTGATATTCACAAGGCATACAATATGAATGAATACCTTTTTTCTGAGACCTACTGAAAATGATTGTGATTTTCCCAAATTCAAACACACCTCCCCAATAACTGAATGAAATCACCAGGAGAGTAATTGAACAATTAAGGAAAAGTATTTATGTATGGGATAAATTGAGGTATTTCCCGAGGTCCAACTGAAATAACCAACTGATTATTGGTACTGGTACTAGTATACATACAAATGTACACACCCCTTTCACCCTTTCACTCTCTTCTACACAAACACGCTCACACACATTTCCAATAAACACATACATATACACACACACCAAAACTTATTTCTGGCGTTGTTTTAAAATAGGAAATCTTTAATTGGCAGTATGTTTTTTTTTATTGGACTTTTTGTTTTTAAATTTAAGTGATTTTGTAATAAATAAAAATAAATAAAAAAAAACTGTAGTACAACTGTGCAGTTGTACTAATTATTTCATGAACTTCCACCAATTATTATTGAACTGAAACTAAATAAGGCATTCAAGTTACAGGGACCAAGAGTAAGTTAGAGTAGGACAGAGATCATTATCTTGACTGTGGCGTCAATCCCAGGGTGAACGCCAAACCTAAAGTTAAAATGAAATGAAACTGACAGTTCACTCATATGATAGATTGTGTAAGAGTGAGGCTGACATTTCATTTATGGATGTATTAATTTAGTGAGTGACACCCCCAGAATCGGTGTCAATAACATAACAATGAGAGTAATGTCACCACACTCATATAACAAACTGAAATATTTATCAACTGGGGAATATTGTATTATAAAACAGATTACATAAATGCATTAGTGCCTTTCCTTTTCAGTGCAATTTGACCATGTCATGTGATCAGTGCAATACGATTGTACTGTGACACTAGACACTGCCGTCACAAGCAGTACATAGACTGTTCCGGAAGGCTTATCTCTGATTAGATAGCATAAAGTGGCGAGTCCGGTGCGAGCGGTACGTACCGACGCAGCCCCTGGTGGAGACGTTCTGGCGGTGCAGGAAGCACTGCAGGTCGCGCGCCTTGAGGTGCGCGACGGTGTGTCGGGTCAGCGGGCGCGTGCTAAGCGCGCGGCACGGCGCGCACATCCCGCCGCCGCGCCGCAGGCACGCCGCGCAGTACAGCCGCTCGCACTCCGAGCATGCGCGCTTGCGCCGGAATACGCTGAACTGCACGCCGCAGCTCTCGCACGGCATCTTACACCCGCCGCTGCGCGATATCATTTAACATACTCCCGCGGCGACCGCGCTGCCAGTGCCAGCGCGCCAGGCGCCGCTGTATCCGCGCCTATCACAAACACATCGCACTCGAACCACTCGTCACAATAATGCTGACGTTTTCTCTACAGATACCACTGAATTACATACCATTTGATATAAATTTTCAAGAAGTCAGCGTAAAAAACCAAAACATCACATCACCACGCAAATGTCCAAGTCCAATAGGAAACGTTCCGTTTCCGTTTCATGAATTTGAGAAGAAAATTCGACAAATCATAAATTTCATTAAGGAAATTATTACCGAATCATGAAAATAATTTTCTGCAATGTGTGAAAATTGTACTACCTACCTATCGTCATATTTTTAGTTTATAGATTTTCTTCATGTAAAATACATAATGCATGTAATGGAACGATTTGACATATTTCTTTCTTGATAATATGAATACTGGCAAAAGTATGTGTTATATACAGCCACAAATTACAGAAAATTTTTCTCATTTATAAATACATACATACATAAATAACTCTCCCGTCCATAATCCTCGGTCATGTTCACGGGCTTTATATACAATAGGGTTATGAGTTATGACAGTTTTTTGAAACATATGTTAAAATGTTTAAATCGTAGCCATTCTTTACCAGTTTTTTATTCCCTTAAAATAAAGTCGCTAAATAGAAGTCTGTCTACTACTGATAATATCTATTCTATAGACACAGATATGTCTGTAAGTTCGACACAAGACTGATTGATAATTTATGGCTTTTGTTGCAAGCCATAAAAAAATAGAAAAAAACTCGTTCCTAGCATTCACCTAAAACACAACACGTTTCTCTACACGCTCGCTACTATACATTTTTTTCGGTTTTTTGGTGGCCATATGATTTTGACAAGTAATTATTAAAACGAAACGTATTTGATAAGTTTATCGACTTCGATTTTTTTTCGTGTTTTATTTTGGAAAATTGTAAAATAAACAAAATATGAAGGCAGTCCATGTGATAAAAAGGTTTTGTGGTTCACCAGTAAGTAGTTTAAATATATGTTGCCACAGGAGGCCTTCAAAACTACAAGTGAGATATAGTGCAACAGTAGGTTGTGTAAAGTACAAAATATTTGTCCCTGCGGTGGTGAAAATTCGTCAGTTAGGACTGGGACCGACGTCCAAGGATTGCGAGGAGCCTACACAAATATCAGGACCTCTGACTAAAGCGCACGCCACAGAACTAGTGCTGCATTTGAATGATGAAGAAAGGAAAGTCTTGTTCACTGCACTGCAGGAGTATCAGTCTAACAAAATCAAAGAGGAGTATGAAGGTAACATCAGTCCCATGAGGTCAGTTAATAAATGGGGTAAACAAACATATAGTAGGCTTATTGTAATTCCAGACAAGCTGGCAGGCCAGCGATGGCGTAGCAAGCTGGGCCGGCCGAGCAAAGTGCCCACGTTAGGGGACGTCGACCCCACCGGCACCTACTGCCACGTGCCCGAGGACTGGCTCAAGAAGAAATATGGTTAGTTGTATTTATTTTAACCTGTACTTATACTTTATTGGTATGTGCTAAATATGGTAAGATGTGATGAATGATGTCATTCATATATTTATATTCATTCTCAATATTGTTTACATTACACCATTGGTTACTCATTATTTAGAATAAAGTAGTTAGCTAGCAAAGAAGTTATTTTTTTGTTATTTGTATATATTGTTCATAGCTAATTTCAACATTCTTCTAATATATATCTAATACAATAGAATATCTTAATTGTGTGGTGTATTTTTCCAGCCGCTACTGTGCCAAAACCTTCAACTAGGGAACTACTACACTGTAAGTGCTAATCAAATACATAGATTATATAAGTAATCACTGCCATTAACTATATTCTCAGATAAAGATAGCTGTAGGAATGTCTGTAAATATATATCTACGGATTAAATAACTTAGTGACTTAAATTGAGACTAACAGTTAAGGTACTTTTTTATTTATTTTATTTAACATGTATGTAACAGTATAAAAATTACAGTATACTATACTTACTCAGCGTCATTGGGGCAAGCGACCCGGCTACTGCGATCGCCAACCCGCAGGCCTAGCGTGGCGATTATGGCATTACCTCCCATGGATAGCGCAAATGGCGCGCCCTGGGAGAGGCCTATGTCCAGCAGTGGACTAGAGTAGGCTGCTGATAATACTTACTCAACTTAACAAACATAATTAAACTTAACTGTATTATGATTTATTCATGTTATTATTTCATTAAAATAGCAAGCTAACTTGACCATGTTTTAGTACTATTTCAGTAATTAAAGTTTTTTTCTGGATCTGCCTCTGGTGGCATCACCATCTACTTGCAACAATATTTATTTATTTTAAACAAACTGTTTTCAGTATGTCTGTCGAATTCTATACCATTCATTGGCTTCGGATTCTTGGACAACTTCATCATGATAATTGCTGTGAGTGGTTTCATTTTGTATTTTACTCTTTACTAATGTTAGTTTAGTTACAGCTATAGACTAAATGAAATAATAGGTAGTATACTATAATGAGGTGCTAATATAATATAATGTTATGCTACTTTTGCTTACTTGGTAATCATTTTATCAAACTTATGCAGTTGGTTGTCATATGTATACTCCATACACAGCTTAAGAAAGTGGACGTTCGGGAAAGTGGACGTTCGGGAAAGTGGACATTTGGGGAATGGACATTCAGGGAAACAGACCTAACAGACCGACTGGGCATTCTGGTAATAAAACCGAATACCCCCTTGGGCTGCCATTGAATGTTCTATTATATATTAATCGGTGTGACGGCTGTCTGCAGGGTGACCGCATCGAGAGCAGTATGAGCGCGTACATCACGCTGACGACGATGGCGGCGGCGGCGCTGGGGAACACGTTTAGCGACGTGATCGGCATCGGCTCCTCCTACTACGTGGAGCGCGGCGCCGCGCTGCTGGGGATGACCGCGCCCACGCTCTCGCCCGTGCAGCTCGACATGCCCACCAGCCGCCGCTTCGCCAACATGGTGAGTGTGCCGTGAGACCCGGCACCATGTCTGTACCTTACCTACATCGAGCCCTCCTATAAATTCAAAAATACCTTGGTGCCTGCAAGAAGCAGCTTGCTTGCAGGCACCAAGGGACGCGGGACGGGGCCGCCGCGGAGAACAGTAATATACGCCACACTCCCCGCGCCCGCCCTGTCCACGCTCACCACCAGCTCAAGCATCTCCTACTGTATAATGTCACTTTCTTTTTATGGACGCCTATTATTTCAGCTTGGAAGCAGTATTTGGAATGTCATCTTTTTTAGATTTCCTTGCAATATTTGAGAAAAATTCTATACAAGGCTCGATGGAATTAGCCTCCACTGCCGGAAATGGCTCTTAATTTCCCGGCCTGTGCAGTAATGTACTATTCCTTCGACTTCTCTACTATCGACGTGGAGTTTCAAATGTTATAATGCCGAGGTATCCCCCGCGACTGATCGTTTCAAAGCAGTGAGGACAAATCTGGTTGCAGGGTCGCGTGCTCGGCATCACGGTGGGCTGCTTCCTGGGCATGACGCCGCTGCTGTTCAAGGACGACGAGAAGAAACCGGTCGCCAAGTAAACTAAACATCCGAACGACAACGACCGAGCAATACGGGACGCTGCAAGTCTCGGGCACATTACCTAACACTCTTTACTGTGACGTCGAGTAGCAATGACCCGGGAGCATGCTCGTGTAATGTAACAAATAGGCGTTCGATGGCGCGGTACTGACCGGAGGAACACGCGAATGCTCCCAGTCAATACCCTCCTCGAGGTGTAACAAAATACCTGTATTGATCACTCGCAGAGGGTTTCTATTCAGTTATCAGTAACTGAAATTGATTCGTTTTATTTTTAACCGATAATTTTCTGCAGACTAGTAGTTTAGTACTGAATATCTTGAAGGAAATAAGTTTTCCTGCTGCAGCGGGAGCGCGTTCTCTCCAAACTGAATGTCAATGTAGATGTTTTGTCATACCTACTACTTACTACTGCTTAGTAAATGACTTGATATATGCTGTTAGACAGAATCAGTATAAGTAGGTTCAACGTTACGTGCAGCTGTTATATTTTGACTAATGTTATTAGAAAATTAGTGTTAGTGCCGTCGTACTTAGCCTCATGGAATCTCGCACGAGTCATCTACGGCACAAACTGCAAATAAACCCCAAATATTATATTTCATAGCTGTAGACACGATTTATTTGTATATAGGTAGGTATAGTATTAGATATTTTTTTCTATCCTTTAAGGCTGACTTCCTATTACAAATTAGGTAGATTAGATTGGATGCGTATACTACGACTTTATTGCACCTTATACCGCAACATTAGTACAAAGTATTCAACAACGGTGAAGGAAAACATCGTGAGGAAACCTAACCTTGTCTGAAAAAATTAAAAGTTTTTGAAGGCGTGTGAAATCCACCAATCAGCACTGGGCCCGCTCGGAGGAGCATGACCCGTACCCCCCTTGTACAAGGGGAGGCCAGTGCCCCATCAGTGTGGACATTAATAAGCTGATGATGATGATTCAACAACAGGCTTACCAATTTACCCACGGTCTGAACTCTGGATTACACTTGTCCAATAAGCTATTCGACTATCGAACGATTAGAAAATTAATTCGCACTGAATGAAAAAAATATTGAAAGGGCACAGTTAACATAACTTTTTACTTGTACAGAATAAGTGATTATACATTGTATTAACTATTTTTAAAAGGAATCTTATGCTGTTCTAGACTATAGTCTATTTTTAACTTTTTTTAGGTAAAAAAGATATCTCGTTCACGTTTTTATACGCTATATAATTTTTCTTGGTAAGCATACAATGCGGAGTAAAATGCATATTTTAAGTGTAATTCTGTAAATATTCAGATATTATGCAATCATCGTTCATCCAAGCTTATGGCTATATTTAATGAACCGTGTTTGTTTGTAAGATATCTTTTAATGAACCGTGTTTGTTTGTAAGATATCTTTTAATGAACCGTGTTTGTTTGTAAGATATCTTTTAATGAACCGTGTTTGTTTGTAAGATATCTTTTAATGAACCGTGTTTGTTTGTAAGATATCTTTTAATGAACCGTGTTTGTTTGTAAGATATCTTTTAATGAACCGTGTTTGTTTGTAAGATATCTTTTAATGAACCGTGTTTGTTTGTAAGATATCTTTTAAACCTTGTTTCTGCTGAAGTAGTTAGTGCTATATAACGAATACCTAAATATCAAATAGCTAATTTCGAATATTTTTCTAATGTTCTTGTAGACAGTTAGTGATATTTCCCGCATTTATTGTAAAGCGCCAAATGTCTAGTCAATGCAGTGAAGCAAGTAATGCAATTTGTATAATTATTATTATAAATTCGTATCATTATATAGCTAGTTACAAATGTTAATGCACTTACGTATTTAAGGGCATGATATCGAAAGGAAACTTGAATTATAGAATTGTCTATGAATTTTTAATGATTTACCTCACATTTGTGGTAAAATCCCTTCCCTGCGGTGTACCTATATTTTAACTAATTATCCGGTATAAATAAATCAACTTTTCTATATTTCGTCAATGTCAATCAACAATTTTATGAAAATTAATTATTACATGGTTTTATATCATGCTGTTGTGATTATAGTTTAAATATATTATTATTAAGTTAATGAAATATTATTTTATTTTACACAATTCTTCAATAGTAGATTGTTTACTGGGGCGACAGATTATCGTTTGTTGTCATTTCTTCAATGAAACGCTGCCTTCGATATAAAAATGCTTTAATGACTCTCGATTAAAGCTAACACACGTCCGAACTCCGCCACGGCCCAGCGACGAATGAATCGGCTCGGCACGAGTCTACTTCGCAACACGCGCCGTAGGCGAGGATTGCGGACAGACGAGTGCGACACGTGGTCCTCTCGCACGAGTTAAACACCATATCTTTTTGTTACATTTGCGAAAAAATTAAGAAAATAAAAAACATAACTAAAGCTCTACATATACCTACTTTTTGTTTTGAGTTATCCGGTAGCATATTATCTTCACTAAGTACTCATAAAATCTTTCGTTTACAAGGTATTTGTAATTGGTATAAAATTGCTACTTCACTTATTGTCGAGATATCCGATCGAGAGTAATAGATTCCCGGAAATCTATTGCCGCCCTAGGGCGTGAATGTGGTAGGTACTTTACGCCGAGTTTTCTGTGGAAAAATGGGGCCATTTTTGAGTAGATGTAACAAAAACGTTTTTTGTCTATCGAAAAGGGTACTCATATACACATACCATTTTTGCTTTTCAAAAAAAATCAGATTGTGGGTAGGCAATAGGATATGAATGAAACGCAGCGGTCATTTGTCATCACAATCATTTTAATAAATAGTTGTCACTGTCCATAAAGATTATGCGTATATAAAAGCGTCGGTTTAAAAGTACGCTAAACGGTGGAGCTGAGCCGATGCCTACATGGGTATTTACAACGTGCACTACAGACTAGGCGGGCGGCGCGGCGGCGGCGCCGGCCGGAGCCCGCCCGCTGGCCGCTCTGGCCTGGCCAGCTCGCCTCGTCACTAATTAAGTAATAACCGAGTGTAATACAATACAAATTCAATGCATAGGTACATGTTCCAGTTAATAAATTCTGTTCTTGCCTCGGTAGAGAGAGAGGGCGTTCGTATCTACAAGGGTATTTGACAAGTATCAAATATTAAATACTTTCATAAAAATAAGAAAATAGACATAAATTAATGGTCAAATGTGAAAACAGAATTAAAATCCGCTGAAAAATAAAATGGCTACAGGCAATCAAAAATCAGACTGTAGAAAGAGACGGCAATAGATAATTGTGACGTCACTGTTATGTAGCGCCATACAAGCAGGTCCTTGGCCTACATAAGGACTGTTTTGCTAGAAAGAGACAGAACATCCACTACTATCTTTAACCATTAATATAGCTGATGTTAGTTGAGATATCGATAAAAGGATTTCAGATCCATCTTCAGGATGTCCATGTAAGTTGATTTATGCAATTAAAAAAATAGTCAAATACCCTTTACAGTAGTTAAGTTACACATATTGTGATCTATTATAATAAGAAAATAAAGTTTGTGAATCTACACCGAGGCATTAACAATAGTTTCAGAATTGAGTAACTGCGTCTAGATTGTGCTATATTGGCGACAAACATTTTTTATGGAAAGTAACTTAATTCTTAATCACCTGAGAGCAGTTTCTGCAGACTTGTAAGTTGCCGGTTGTAGGGACAAATAAAGCATTTATATTTATTTCCCTACACGGGAATCCGCGTGCAGCGGCTGTAAAATATAACGTACTATTAACTATTTTGTATAGAAAAGGTTTATAAAATGCTTCGAGGGCAAGAATTCAAAGTATGTCGAAAGTTTTAAATGTATAATTAAGCTTACGTGCGAGGCGCATGCGTAAATGGATCCAAAACATTTTTTGTTAATCGCTTATTTGGTATAACGACTAGATAGCTCAAAAAATTGTATTTTTTTAATAATGCTGCAACTCGCGATATAACTATCCTTACTTTTAGAAAAATAATGTCTCAACTCGACGTCTCAAGCACTGAAGACTGGGGAAATGCGTACGCGACGGTAGGAATACTACAAGTTGGTCGAGAGGTGACGAGTGATACATACGTTATCGAAGCTTAAGTAACCATGAGATCCTTAAATTCCATTTTAACGAACGTTCGATATCAAACACACGGTCATCAATCACATAGGGCTATTTCCACCTGCCATATTGTAAGGGGTTTAAAAAATGACCCTGCAGCGTCCAGAACAGTAGGTTCGTCTACTCTGAACGTGTTACCACAAATTACATAAATTAATTCTAAAATACATAAGTATATCACAATTGTACTTCACGTAAACACAAGTACCGAGCTAGTACCAATTTGTTGATATTGCATCACAACCTGGCAGCCGCGGCCCGCGGGACGTCCCTCGTGCGCGGGCGCAGGGTCGCGGTAATACTCTTTGACAAGTAGAATATCATATATGAAGATTTATTTTATATCTATTTATTAAACTATCCGATTAAGTAAGTAAGTCATACGTTTATTTCACACACAGCAATGTCCGAAACAGTTATAATTATGATAAAATAATTATGTAGTCAAAGGTACATATCTAAATCATGTCTGATGGTCTGCTGTTGTTGTGAAAAGGGCCTCAACTCAGCTTATGGCTGCAGACAAGAATGCCTCCAGCGCTGGTATTCTGTTGGACCATGACCGATGGCTGGCCAAAACCTGGCCAAGAGGACAGACACACAAAATCTGGCTAAGTGACTGTCGGGAGCACTGTCCAGTAGGTACATTTATTTACTAACAGCAACAAATAGTCCATTACCGCAACCCCACTGTATGTACGAGGTTTTATATAAATACTGCCTCAATCTCACCACTCAGATTGATTATTTTGTAACAATTTCATGTTGATTATTATTACACAAAGATATCTGTTAAAACATATTAAATTAGTAATATTAAAGCGCAACGGGATGCGGGTATTTTAACAAAATATGGCTTTGTACGAGTGCATATTGTAAGACTCTCTGCTGGACCCTGCCACAAACACACTCTAAGGCTCAATTTACATTGCCGCGGAATGGAATGGAAGCTAATTTTCGCAACGTAATTGTACATAGCATAATGAACTTTATGTCAATTGTGTAACATACAAACTAAATACGACCTCTTTTTTGGCTCGTATTTAGTTTGTATTTATTTTTTATTAAATAAGGAGAGCAGACGAGCAAACGGCTCACCTGATGTTACGTGGTCACCGGCACCCATAGACATCTCACCTCACTGTATTAACATTAGAGGGTTTTTGATGCGCTGCTAACCTTGAGGACTAACATGGATTGCCTCATGTGCCGGAAATTACGCTGGCTCTCTTACCCTTCAAACCGAAACACAGAAATGCAAGCATCTCTGCTTCACGGCAGAAATAGATAAAGAGGGCACCCCAGGCGATCCTTCACATTGGGATCTACCACTACTAAACTTGTATGTTACACAATTGACATAAAGTTCATTATGCTATGTACAATTACGTTGCGAAAATTAGCTTCCATTCCATTCCGCGGCGATGTTAATTGGGCCTTACAAGAAAAAAACACAGCACTAAACATTACTTATAAAATCAACAAGTGAAGTGTTCCCATTAACCTACCGTTTATTGCCGCGTGGCGCGGCCGCGCCGTGCGTCACCTTGTACGTCCAATCAATAAACCGATAAATAACAAACTTGCGAGAAACTTACGGGTACAACACTAATCTATAATGAGTATCAACTTGCTATCAACATAAACATTTACACGCCAAAAACAATAAAAATTATACAATTTGTTCTGCGGGTACACGACAACGCTATACATATTATGTACAATACAAACCCAACGTCTCGGATACAAGCGCGCGCCGTTCACCGCGAATTGACATTACATGCTACCTTACCGACCTTAAAAAAATACTGAAAATTTTACATAACACGAAACGTGCGACAAAGTAATGTCTTTATTCCAGAAAATTATAATAATAAAATCGGCTCATTTGGTCCTAATTAGTTAAAATGTACTCTACGTATACATATCGTAGTTATTGTTACATATAAATACGTATAATATACCGTAGTTCAAACGAGTATGTAATAGTAGTTGAAAAATAATTACTGTTCACATATTTTGTGCTGGGTTCCAACAGATATAAACTACGAGTTAAGTAAAAAATCAAATTCATATAAAATTGGAGCTTTCCGCCTGAAACGTCCACCGAAAGCCAGCTGCGGTCGAAGCGGGCTCCGCGGAGCACGAGTCTGTATCGTAATAAATAAACACGAAACTCGAAGTCACCTACTCACTAGGTAGGCGTTTACTTAATATCCCTATGACAGTAGAGGTTACGTTTAGAATTGAGTTTTAGAAATTCGGTCTTTTCCTTAGGCTAGGACTTCACGGGTCCGGTTCCGGCCACGGTTCGGTTCGATGCAACCAATCATGCGCTCGTCTTCTCTTGAAATCAGTGCTTTGTGATTGGATCCAACGAACTTGCCATTCATGCCACATGGGACACGCGAAGTTCTAGCCTTATGGCCGATTTATATGGGTCAAATGTTTAGTGAAGTGGGTGAGGACAGTGGTGTAAACCGACTAGACAGTGGCGAGTACTATATTCGTCACTGTACTCGAACTCGCCACTTCGCTAAACACTTGACCAATGTAAACCGGCCCTTTAAGGGTGGCTTTCCATCAAAGCTGTGCGAGGAAGAGGAGTGGTGAGCGAGGAAAAATCCACGAATAGAATCGCCTCGCTGTCACGTCACGATTAAAATTGAGCGATCTTATTAGCACAGCAGCACTCTCACGTCCATAAATCCGGGATAGACAGAGGAACCACCCTCATCACAGCTTCCTCGCACAGCTGTGGTGGAAGAAAGGCGCCTTAATATGAGGTGGGGGTAGCGAGGGGATGGGCGGTGTGTTCAGGCGGGTGCGCGCGGCGCATGCGCGGTGAGCGCCTGCGCCTCCGCGCTGTGCTCTGTGCGGTACTCGTCGGTGGAGTTCCGCTCGAGCTCGGCGAGCTCCGCGCGCGCGCCGGCCGCCGACACGCGCCGCCACTGCGCCGCGCCGCCGCCGCCCTCCCGCACCGCGTAGCGCGCCTCCTCGAACCCGGAGCGCAGCCCCAGGATGATGCTGAGCGCGGAGGCGTCCTGCCCGTGGCACCCCGAGTACCGGTACTGCGGCTTCTTGTCGAACCGGCACCCGCCCGACTGCGCGCCTGCGACCAGAACGATACATTCAAACATTATATTTTAAATCGTTTAATATTCAGTCTGTAGTGATGTGTGTCTTCTTCCATGACTCGGTCACATCCTCACCGGTGAAGGTCGCGAGCATTCTATGGAATTGACAACGTAGAACTATTTCCTAGGTAAATTTAATGGACCGGTTTGGCATTGACTTCCTCATATCACACACTGGTTGTTATCGTAGCGTGCAGGTTGCTTCACGATGTTTTCCTTCCTATAGTCGCTACGCCACCGAAGCTCTTCGACGTGTCTAATGTACACTATTTGTACATTAGAATAAATAAATCACTGCTTATAATGGCTATGTCGATGGCTATGGCTATTACGATATGGAGTTATTATATGGGGTAGTTCAAATGACTATTAAAGCGTTCTTGTTGCAAAAAAAGTGCATCCGTGCTATTTTCGGACTGGATCAAATGGAATCATGTAGGACCTTCTTTAAAAAATATCGGTTATTGACGCTACCCTGTATCTATATTTTAGACATCTGTGTTTTCGTCCATAAGCATAAAAACCTTTTTCAGCATAACTATGAAGTTAGTTCAAGAAACCTACGCTCTAAATATCGTCAAAAAATATATAAACCTGCAGTAACTTATCCATTAGTATCCAAAAATTCGTTCATAATGAGCGTCAAAATGTATAACAAGCTTCCGGATGACTTTAAAACGATGAAATTTAATAAACTTAAATTTACTCTGAAATCATGGCTTGTGGAGAGATGTTTTTATAGCGTCAAGGAATTATTGGACGATAAACGTTGATTGATTGCTGATTGTATATTTATATTATAATTGGATTATTATTAACATTTTGTAAATTTAATATTATTGACATTGTATAAATCTTAATGACATTCTCTTTTTCTTTTTTGTTTCTTCTCAAAATCTGTATAAATGTATGTTTTTATTAATTTGTGAATTCGGTGTATACGAGTAGTTATGCCTGTAAATGTACAGTTTAGTGTGACATGTTTATGAAACTATATCTGCAATATTTGTAATTCTTACCTAAACTTTTACACAATAAAGCTTATCTTATAGAAGCTGATATTTTTTGCTACTATATTTTTTACTAGGTTCGTATGCCCCAAACCTCATTGTCACTGCCCATAAGTTAAGACTGGTCAAACACGCCTCTAGTCCGAACATTAAAAAAAATATGTGACAGACCTATAGGCATGATGCAGTCTAGCGTGAGCGCGCACTGTATCCACTCCCGCATGAGGTCGCGCGCGGCGGGCGTGTCGGAGAGCACGAGCCGCTCGGCGTCCACCATCTGCACGAACAGGAAGTCGTCGAGCGCCGCGTGCAGGTAGTGGAACATGCGTGGGTGCGTCAGCGAGGTCACGGCGGCGCGGCGCGGCCAAGCCAGCGCGCCGGGCGCCGCCTGCCGCGCGCGCGTCCACAGCGCGCCCAGGTCCGCGGCCGGGCCCGCCCAGTGCCACCAGCTCTCGCTGAACACCACGCCGCCCACGCGGCTCAGCGCGTGCTGCACCAACACACACGTACATTAGTTTGCAAGTTGAGTAAAGTCCATTCGCTTAAATAAGCTCGCTCTTTCAAAATGCCGTACGCGCTCGCGCCGCCCCCGCCGTTCAAAGGATGCCGCGCCGCCGAGACGACAGAGGACGTAGACTGCCGATTGCTTCCATTTGTATATTCCTATCCCTCCCGCAATCAAACTAGGTATAACGAGCTTATTTAAAGTGAATGGACTCTATATGAGGGGGGTTCTAGCTAACCTAACATACCTACAGGCCTTGTGCGTGGCCTGGACTACACGCGTACAGTTCCAGTCTCGGTTCGGTTCATTGCAGCCAATCACGGGGCACTGTCTTCAGTGGAGTTGGAACCAGACACGTGTAGTCCAGGTCTAAAGGACCATTTGTGTCTAAATGCGGAAACAGGAACCCTACAACCTGAGTATACATGAGAGATTCACACTTTGTCTGGGTTCGGTCAAGTGGAACTATGAAGGTAACTTTACAACTCGATTTGATCGAAATTGTAAAGTTGTCAAAGTGTTGAGCAATCACGAGATCTTGTTGGATTCATTGGGCCTGAGAATTGATATTTCAGATTTTAAAGTTACACGATTGTTATTAATTATAAACCAAGAAAACAGAGCTTTCGCGTCGTTATTTAATTTTGCTAAACGTCGAACAAAGCCCCGTTTTCGTAATTAAAATATAACTTTTATATCTCTTTAATGTCCAATTAAATTTAGATGTTGCCTGGAATAGATCGCTTTAAGTGATAAGGCCGCCTTTGTACATATCGTGCTACTATCCCTGTAGTTTTACTTTTCCTGTATTTGTGTACAATACAGTGTTTCTATCTATCTATATTTTACCAAAGACGAATCGTAAAAGTGTTTATTTGTATGATGCAGATTTTTTTCTGAATTTCCAATGTCGTAGCGGTCCGAGTGACGTGGAGGTCAAATTCTAGGATGGTTATAGATATACGAGTACTATTTACTGAGCAACACAAGTTCTGCATACGCCGCCGTGCGTATTTAGTGCAACATCCGGCTATAATCATAAATTAAACGAATGCGGTAACGTCGTCCCGACTTCAGGCTGGACTCTGTACTCCGGGTCTACTAATAGCTCCTACGTTTTATCGCCATTGTACAAGATTCCGTGTCTAGCCAGCTAGACGACCGAATGAACGCAAAAACTGCGCCTACGTCCTCGGATGCCAATCTACCGAAGGCCGGGCGGAAATAATCATAACACTACATAATCAAAGACGACTTGAGACGACGTAACGTCGGTGAATGAAGCCAGTCTCGCGCACGTCACGTACATTGATATCTTGCAACGGGCCGCCAATCGTTATCGGGCGCATTCCGAATTCGTATCATTGATTGTTATGATATGGTGGCCAAATAATTACGCATTAATATACAATCGTATTGATTCGAAGTGCCGCGAGTCAGGCCTCGCGCTGCTGTAGGTATCCGTCCATAATGTATCTCAGTCCAACGTGACAGACGGAGGACGGAAAGAGCGACAACCAAAGAAATATTTATTTCTGTGGCGACAGTAATAGGGTCCCGTTTTCTAATTATGGGTAAGAATCCTAACAAGATTTATAAGTGACACTGTCCATTTCAAAAGCCAAACCATAAATAAAACGTTCTTTTGTTCACTGGATTTTAGATAGAAATAGACAGAAGCACTTTATCCTGTATAAAGTGTTTCTATCAATTTCTATCTAAAATCCAAGTAATAGTTATTACTAAATAAAATAAATTATGAAAAACTTAAGGCAATGCTAAATTAAACAGTTAAGTATGCGTGTATGTGGTGTGTGTGAGGGGTGTGTGCGTGAGATAGTGCTATCCTGTAGTTACAGGATAGCACTATCTCACGCACACACCCCTCACACACACCACATACACGCATACGTAACTGTTTAATTTAGCATTGCCTTAAGTTTTTCATAATTTATTTATCGGAAGAGACTGCCCCCACAACACAGGGTATCCTAGTGTGGGAGCCAGGGAAATCTGAGAAAATGTAAAAGATACTGTCTGCATTAATAAATTTTTATTTTATTTATTTTAATTTTATTTTACTATATGTACAAAGGCGGCCTTATCGCTTAAAGCGATCTCTTCCACACAACCTCTGAAGTTAATTGGACATTAAAGAGATCAGCGACAGTATAG
Organism: Hofmannophila pseudospretella; assembly: GCA_947369225.1. NCBI lineage: Eukaryota > Metazoa > Arthropoda > Insecta > Lepidoptera > Oecophoridae > Hofmannophila > Hofmannophila pseudospretella. The sequence continues at coordinate 15,836,463 of OX376314.1, read as the reverse complement.
TGGATTTTGCACGACTTAAGAAATTGAAAGGATCGATTTCTATTGTTGTAACTCATATAATATTTACAATGTAACTAAACTCTTCAATTTAAAGTAGTCACACTGTAAACAGATACAGTAATAAGTACAGACTTACTGGCATTACACATTTATCTAATTAACTAGATAGAGATATAATGAATAGTACTCAGTGTCAGTGAAAACACCTGCTCTATCCACTGATAAACAGAGATGTTAACAGTCACGTCTGGCTGATATCACAATTGACAGGATTATCTTCTTTGTTGTTGCGTGTCGTAATGTAATAAAACAATATTAATAATGCAAATAAAGAGTTCGCGTAGAGTTGAGCTTCCACGCCCGGCCTATTACATGGAAATGAAGCTATAACCACAGTGGGTATCTTATCTTATGACAGGGGGCCAGGGATAACCCCAGTGACAGCTCGACCCTCAGGGATCTTTTGTGCTCACCCCTTACCTTAGTCTCCTTCCTGTTCCTTAAAGATGCTTTGCATCAAGGACGCTGTACAGCTAACAGGAAGGAGCCTATAGTCCTCTGGTTTCGGGTAGGCTACCCCCAGAGGACTAACACGTGTGTATATAAATACAGGTTGTATTGGTCAGTTCCTGAGTGATTGAATGTTGATGGAACCCTTCAGACTAACTACTTCTATTATGTATTTTGGAAATTCTAAAACTTGACCTACCACGTTTAGGAGTTGTGTATAAAGATCAAGAATTTAATATCTATGAAAATCTTTCTTTCCTGCATTTTTTTACAAATGATATCTATGTATGGATCAATCTGCAAGCTTCAAGCAATCTATTTAGCTTATCTTTATATATGTATGTTAGTTCCCTGGTGTGGCATGGTTGTTGAAACTGTATGACACAGGTAACACTTGATAGCGATAACAACGTCGCGATTATATGTGCGTGAGTAACGTGTAAGTACCCTGTGACTAATTACACGTGTGCCTTGAGGTACAGTGTGTCTGTTCTCACACAGTGATTCATTTACCTACAAGAATTGTACCTTGATTGAACGGACCACGCAACGCAGTCTGCGTATCTACTCCATAAAAAAATGTGCCATACAATTTGCACTGTGCTGACGTATACTGGCCTTGACACATGAAACCGAGTAATGATTATATCAGGCACTACACTGAGTGGAGATATTGTTTGATCTGTCCACTGTGACAGACCGTAAGACAGTAGACGCACAATTAATGAGACCTTGTTGACCTTAGTGGCCTCCACTATGAGGCAATAACAATTATAGCAGTTGCAAATAACACCTGAATGTGATTGTATTAATGAAATGTATAAAACAAAATCACAGGCTAATATAATAAAATTAAGGGGTACATTCATATTAATATACGTTTGCCTCACCTGAATGATGAGTGGTCGAAAAGCATGGATGCTCTCGTCACTGATGTGCGAGGGGAACTCCTCCAGATCAAAGTCTATTATGGCACACTTCGAAGAGTTGCAATAGTTTGATACCTGCAGTGAAAAACATTATTTTAGTAACGTAGTCTAGTGTGGGGGCCATAAATAATCATTCGAGATAAAACAACATTAAATATATCCAGTAATGTATAAAGTATTAAATTGTCTCCCAATCCAGTCCAATCTAGATCTTGTCAGTCTAGGTCAGTACCTGGGTCACTTCAGTACAGAACACTAGATCTGCATTAGAAACAACTATCAAAATCTTAACACCTTATTAACATCCCCACTATTGGGGCATAGGCCCCCCTTGCACAAGGGGGTATGGCTAACCCACTGTGAGGGCCCAGTTCTGATTGGTAGATTTCACATGATTTCGGAAACTTCCTCAGACATGCAGGTTTTCTCATGATGTTTCCCTTCACAATTAGAGCAATTCGTGAATATATGGTAAGTCTTTAGAAAATCTACATGGCATTGCATGATTTCGAACCCACATGGGACTCCAGCGTCCTAGTCCCTATGCCACCAACTATCAAAATAATCATGCATAACTTTACAATATTAGCTGGCTTCGAAATTCTAATACTAAGCTGCAGACATAGAAAAGCTTTGACATTGTTATTGTAAGTACAGAGGTTTTGTTTCACCGAAGCTAGTGGTACCTAAGTTCAGTCTTTGAAATGTATACTAACAACGGCCAGAGAGTACGGCTTGAGGCCTAAGTTGTAGAGCAGGATGGTGTAGGGCAGGCGGGCGTGAGCGCGCACGAAGCTGACGGCGAGAGCGTGCGCGTCGCCGCGCGCATACGTCACGAGCGCGGGCCGCGAGCTGTTGCGCCAGGGCTCCGCGCGTCCCTCCAGCGTCAGCAGCCGGAAGTAGCGCTCCTCCGACACCAGGTGACTCTCTTCGACATCGCGCAGCTTCTCCTGCGGTGCAGAGACCTGCTTTCATTTGACACATGCATGTCTCATATGGACAGTCGACGAATTCAATTTACGAGATCAGTATGTGCAGAATTTATGACATTGAGTTTATTAGCATGCAATGAGGTTAGAGACCCTCAGTAGCTCTAGTACTGAAACGACTACATACCTGAAAGTCCTTTATATGCTGGTGAGTTTGCGAAACGATGTTCTGGATCGACTGCGGTGGTTGCGAGTGGAAAACTATCAGGAATAGGCTTATAACGAACACCGAAGACGAAAATAGCAGAAAACTTTTAGTTTTCATCTTGTGGGCGCATCATCACCCCCGCCGGCTGACTTGGAACTTTCCTCAGATATCCATGGACATCCTCAGCTCCGGTACTTCACTGCGGCCTGCCTACATCATTGTGAATATTGTTCTTTCACAAAATAAATCAATATCACTGACATAAACATAAGTAGCACTTTGTTGTAACTAAGCATTAGCAAACATTTTAGCTTGAACTTTAAAACTATCTAAATTGTACTTTTGTAGACAAATCTATAAACGAGGAAATTAAAATAATGAAAACTTGTAGCAGAAATTACGTGAAATACGACAATACTTTGCAGCTTTGCAGAGAGAAGGCGCCAGTGTTGCCAAAATATGCCAAAAACAAGCTAAAAAAAATTATTATAAAAAATCCGACTGCGTCGAAACTATTTAAAAAGAGAAAATCAAGTTCTACAATCTTGTTTGACGAAAAAATAACATCAAGCTATAGAATACCGTTTGAGTAATGTTAAATGTACAATAAAGTGTTTTCTTTGTTTACTTTAAACTAAACTAAATAAATATTATTTAGATATTGAAAAGCAGCGCAGTACAGTCATTGATTGTTAAACAAAAGTATGTTAGAAATTATGTAAGAATGTGCGATGTGAAACTCGTAATTACATGGATTTTTGCTTCGTAAAATCGGGCCTGTCGTCGTTCTCCTTAACTTTTTCAATAAAAAAATATGTAATTTTCCTGACACTAACGATAAAAAGTATATAATTTGCAGCTTTCGGTTTAGTCTGCCAACACTGCACTTGACGGCTCATAGCAATAGTGTTGCAAAAGTAAAAAATATATTCAGAGTGCTGCGATGGTTTAGCCTTTGGCCTGTCCGGTTCCAGCCCCGGTTCGGTTCGCTGCATCCAATCACGAAGTGCTGACTTCAAGTGGGGGAAGGGCGGAACGCATATGATTGGTATATAGCAGCGAACCGAACCGGGACTGGAACCGGACGCGTGTAGTCCAGATTTGACAAAGTCGATCCGATATGATCATATGAGGTACAAGGGGTACTATCATGCGCCGCTTTTTTATGAAAAACAGTGAAAGACGTTGTTGCTCGATCCGTACTTGGCTGGTTTTTGCAGAGCCATACTGCGTCCAGGACGCTTCTTCTTTGGTTTAAACGATGCTTCTGCGTGGCAGCTTCTCTTAGACAGCATTGAAATGTGTCACACCTGAATTTTAATGAAGAAATTTATCATAAGACGACTGTATGGACTCGGATCCCTTTGCCTTTTCCAATAATACGGAAAAAACCGTACTAAAAAAATATAATTCGGGGTCAAATTTATTTTTTCTTGATTTCTGTTAAATTATCGAGTGAAATATAATGTCTAATATATCGAAAAGAAGAAAGGAAGGTTCGAGGACCAAGATCAAGGTAAAATTAAGGTCACGATCAAGATGATGAGTCGTGGCCGCGTCATGCACCAAATCATTGAATTTGTAAATTCACCAAATAGGTGTTAGATTTCCATTTTTGCTCACCTACTTTCTGTTAGTAGCTTGTACCTATTCTACCACAATTCCAATTAGATTTCCATTTTTGCTCACCTACTTTCTGGTTATAGGTTGTAGGTATTCTACCATAAATTCATCGGTTTTCTGCTTGTGGTAAGATGTGAACGATATAATCGTGAACATAAGTTTTCGAAAGGGAAGGGAGCGACGTCGCTGCAGAATGACAGCATGATGATGAATCAACACATAGGGTGGTCACTCAACGCTACTACTATTTTAACAGTATACAGTTGTATCGTGATGAGTTATTTGGTAATTTACTATCTGGCAAAGCAATGTAGGCGGCGACAACCAATTAGCCCGAACTCTTGAGAAGACGGGTAACCCCAGTGGCACTTCGACGCTCGGGAATCTTTTGTGCTCACCCCTTTCCTTTAATCTCTTCCTGTTCCTTAAGGATGCTATACAGCTTACGTAGTCAACTGTAACTAGAAAGTTCGACTTATTCTATCTGTGTACCTCAGTGTAATAGCCTCTCCCAGTCTTCTCCTTTCTGCCCTTTCCAACCTACTATATTTTAATTCATTATCCCAACTCTATGCAAATGTGACAGAGTTCTCCACAGAGCATGGGCGACCACAAGGAGTTCCTGAAACGCATCACCAAGACCCTGTACTATGGACAGCTGCCGTCCCTGCCCTGCCTCAGCCTGCCTGTCACTGGTACTGTTTCTTACTGTGCATTTTTTTTTCTTCTATTTACTTGAACTTAAAAACTGAACCATCTCAACATAAATAATAAACCTATTTACACCTACGTTTTTTGCGCTAAAGAATGATTCAATTATATTTCTTTGGATAAGAACACCATAAAATCATTTTCTGTCCTGTGCAGGATATTGGTGCAATTGATTAAGAATAGTCAGGAGAAACATTAGGCACTATAAGTTCTGTTTCGACTGCCTAATGGCTCCTGTTCACGATCCGCCATGATGGGCGATCGTGTAGACACGCGCACGAACAATCGCACGTATTCCTTTGATGTGTGTACAAAAAACCGATGGCTATCCGAATGTCGCCGATTGAAGACAAACATGGCCGATCGTGAAGAGGTGCCATAACATTTGTATTGTCAGAGGTGTCGTGCGCGACGTGGTCGGCGGCGCAGCGCGGGCGCTCCCTGCGGCGACTGCACGCGGACGCGGCGGCTGGCCTGGCGCGCTCGGCGTGCGTGTCGCCGTGCGCGCTCGTGCTCGCTCTGCTATACCTCGAGCGCCTGCGCGCGCGCAACCCCGACTACCTCACTGCCACGCCTCCCGCTGAACTCTTCCTGGTCTCTCTGGTACTAACTCTAAACTTGTTCATAAGCTTTGATATTGTTCAGAATTTTTTTCCTCACATGCTTTCAAGCATCACAAATGGGCTGGGCCTGGGCACCATAAAACTATGGTGAAACTACATACCCTCGGAAATAAAATAAACAATGTTTTATTTTGCATTCAGATGGTGAGCAATAAGTTCCTTCAAGATGATGGTGAAGACGACGAAGTGATATGTTCAGAGTGGGCGGAGTCCGGCGGCCTGGAGCTCAAACAACTGAAAAAACTAGAAGTGGAATTCCTTGATGCTATAGTAAGTGCAAGTCAAAGAAATGCTTTCATTACAAAACATGCGAGAGAAGTACGGTGAACTAACGGACACCACGTGCCACTATTTGAGTGGTGGTGGTGCGTAACATGGACTGAAGTCCGTCGTGTGCGTTGATAAGAGTTGGTCTACCAGTGTCGGTACCGGCGGTGCTTTTTGTACGCCATTTGCGTTATGTTATGTCATACAGTTCATCTGCCCTCGTCGGCGCTGGCCCTCTGTGATTGATTGCATTAATTAATATTGCAGGATTGGAACATTTTCGTGAGCGAAAAGTCTTTCGAGAGCGGGCTGTGCTGGCTGGAGAGGCAAGTAGCGCTGAAACAGGCGCAGTTGCACGGCTTCTTCACGTACTCGGACCTAGCGGCTGCGGCGGACGCGGCGCTGCTGCGCGAGCTGGCGCGCGCTGCCTGTGCCGCGGCCGCGGGCTGCCTCGCCGGCCTGCTGGCACTCGTTACCTCCACCCTGGTGCTGTCGCACGCCTGCCTCAGCCTGCCTGCGCTGCACCAGCTGGCCGCGACCCTTTCCCTCGCCCCGACCGATCTCGTCACACAAACCGTCCGCTCCACCTTCCTCCCAGACACGGGCCACTCCGATCTTATCTTCACCAGCTACGTCCCCAACTCCACCACGAACCTGCTACCTGTGGACGATCTTGAACCTCGAGAAGCCGACAAGGTGTTATGCTGCTCAAAATGGCTGAAATACCAGGATAGCACTCCCAGGAAGAGCTGGTACGATGAGCTCGTAGTTTACGACTGGAAGGCTCTGGAGCCGTGGTGGTCGAGAACGTCGGTCCTGAACTGGCTGTACCAGAGCTCTCTCGTGAACCCCATGCAGAGGTGGTTGGAGATGATGACAGAGTATGTGGACTTGTTAAAAAAGGAGGTGACAGTGGAGCGACCGAAACATATCGAGCGATGTGAGCAGTACGCAAGGAACTCGGAGCAGCAGCGGTGCGTGCGGCAGTGGCTCAACCTGAGCAAGCTGGGTGCGCTTGTCATGTCCATCTCCGTGTCCGACCGATGATGGCCGCTCACATGAAACAGATAGTGCTTTTAAACAAAGATTACTGCTAAAATTACGGAAAAATGTGACGTTCGAAAAAACGTTCAAAAAGGATTCAAACTCATGCTTCCTGTTTTCTTACTACGTTGTAACTCAAAAATAGTTGTGCACTAAAAGCTCAATCTATGCTTAAATCTTTCATGTTACGTCATTATACAGGCTAAAGAGATATTTCGATGAGAGCTCTCCGTTCCCATTGTTCAGCTATTTAAATGTTAACTCATTCATAGTAATATTTATTTATATCTATAGTCGCTCCACGCGGACAGTTGCACAACCCCGGTGTCGTGAAGTCTCGAGCGTCTCCCAGTTTCAGTGACCTATGAAGGCTAGGCTAGTAGAGGATAGCAGCAGTGGATCGGTTCACCGGTCCTTGTGGAGCCGTTGTCCTATGTATGTATGTATTTAAATGTAAGGAGTAAATTTCTATGTGTACAAAATATCACTTGTTAAATTGTTTAACCAATATTTGTATGTATATTTTTGTATGTGCGTATGATGATGTAACTCAATAAACTACGTCTGCAATATCTAATGTTATTCATTGAAATAAAAACTCCGAATGTTGTTATATCTATCTATATTTGATCAAAATCAGTAAAAATAGTTATAAAATTATTTACAAAAATATATTTGAATATGATGTATGGTACAGTACATATAAAAATCGTCATTATTACAATAATTCCAGCTTAAAAATATTAAATGCATTTCTATAAATTTCTTACGGTGGCTTAAATTAGTTTTTACTTTTTACAAATTTTTCATAGCAATTATATTTTGATCGACAAGTTACGTAGATTTATGGTAACTACAATGTAAAAATAATAAAAAACCCTTATCACAGTATCTCTTTTCACAATTTTAACTAATAAAAATAATTCGTTGCAAAGAGTGCGTTCCAAAACCAGTTGAAATTATTCACGTTGACAGATGTACACGTCCCATTGCTTGTTTTGAATACAAGTTTGACACATTTTCAGCTGTTAACGCGGTAATTGAACATGGACAGTTGTCAACGTAAATTATTTTAACTGGTTATTGAACGCTCTCTTAGATGACTTGTTACTCTACTACATTTTAACTAAGAGTTTGTTTTTTTAAGTAACGCAGCGTCAGGTCGCCCAGTGCGTAGGTAGCCTAAAATGCTGAACTCAACAATCTTGCCCTGCTCGGCTTGTTTTTTACTGGGTCTAAGGTTCAATTTACATTGCCGCGGAATGGAATGCCTGTTTGTATGTTACACAATTGACACAAAGTTCATTATGCTATGTACAATTACGTTGCGAAAATTCGCTTCCATTCCATTCCGCGGCAATGTAAATTGAACCTAACGTACATACAGTGTATATTTCGGTTATTGATAGCGATACGGACGCTAGCAGTAATGGTCACCAATTGCCATTAATTAAAAAAATCACTCCATCTAGCAGGGACGCCCGTCCCACACTACGTTTGCCCAAACGCGGTCTCCACTCCAGAACTACCCAAGCGGTTGTCGGTTCTGCTACAGATGTGACCGGCCCACTGCCACTTCAGCTTGCTAATCCTATGAGCTATGTCGATAACTTTTGTTCTATGCCGGATCTCCTCATTTCGGATTCGATCCAGCAGAGATACTCCGAGCATATCACTTTCCATAGCATGCTGAGCGAGTTTCAATTTGTGAACCAGTCGAAGTCAAAAATGAACACAGGATATATAATACATTATTAGCCATAAAAATAGTTTTAACATTGAGCCGAATTTCTACTGACCCTCGAGGTGGATGGGTCAGTCCTCATAGAGGCCGGGGTGCAGGTACAGCCGCTTGTTGAACCCCCAGCGGTCCACGGAGGAGGTCTGCGACGAGTAGGTGGTGTCCAGACGCTGGTCGACCATCGTGAACAGGTCCTCGACGTGGGAGTCGTGCGCGCGCGCTGCGAACACCGCGCACAGCGTCGAGATGTACCACGAGCCGCGCTCGGGGTCGCGGTACGACACGAAGCCTGCGGGGGGCGGGGGTACATGGTTACAGCTTAGTGTTGAGGGCGCGATCGGTACCAGGATGGGTGACCGATAGTGGCATATTTCATGTGAGCTCTTCCACCTGAGAATGTTAAGCAGTCGGTCCCGGTTGTTGTCGTTCGACAGCAGTCGTTAAGCCATGTCAGGCTTACGGGCGGCCTGAATAACTCTGACAAATAGGTTGGCCACTAACCATACGATAAGCAAGCAAGCGAGTTAGTGGATAATGGTTGAGGTATATTTTTAATTCATTCATTCATTTTGTACGAGGAACAGACGAGCAAATTGACCATCTCACCTCACTATAATGTTAAGAGAGATTTTTGATGCGTTCCAACCTTAAGGACCGCGATGGGGTGTCTCATTGTGCCTAAACAGCAATGCATAAATTTTCTGGACTCTGCAGTATTCTGCACAATCATACCACCTTTAAAATATAGATGAGACATGTATGATATACACATTCACTTTACAACTTAGTGGAGAATGCTAGGGTAGGCAGTCCCTTACGATAGGAGTAAGATTTAATTGAAAACGCAGCTAATAATGTGACGGATTCGGAGGTTATCTTTTGAACTATACGGACAGACAGAACCTGAGGCCGAAATTGAGAGGCAAGGTGGCTCGGTGTCGTCAACTTAAAATTATGATTTTGGGGGATATAAAACTACTCCCTGCTTACGGTTATCAACAGTACCCACGTTAAAAATTGTTTGGGAACAGAATGCAAAATGAAAACAAAAATGTTCCAATATAACACTTGATAGAGGTTTGAAGTATGTATGTGTAAATAGCTAGCGAAAAAAACCCTTCAATTTAGCATGTTTGGCGATTGTAGAAATCTTAACAAACCTGGCACAGTGGAGTGCGCGATGAGTATATCGGAGTAGAGCCTGTTCCCGGAGGCGTCTCCGTTGGCCGGCTCGTCGTCCGAGTAGGGCGTGCTGCCGTCCGGGACCGGGCCGCCGTCAGGCGCGGAGCGCGCGCGGCCCGGCGGCGGCAGCAGGTGCCGCGGAGCTCGCGATATGCTGTCCTTGTTCGTGCCTCTGCAAACATACAGCATCGGTCAGATCGGAGAGTCGGTGACGTCGTGGCTAGGTAGTCTGACTCCCATGCGGGAAGTCCGAGTTCGAAACCGTGCAATGTCATATGTGCCAATAAGTTATTCGGTTTTTTCGAAAGACTTACGTACATTTACCGACTGCTCTGACGGTGAAGGAAAACATCGTGAGGAAATCTGTACACTAAGATAACCAGTGTGTGAAATGGGGAAGGCAATGATACATCCACCCCATTAAATCTGCCACGAGAGTCGTTCTCCGTGATTAATTCTTTAGAATGATCACGACCCTCAGCAATGAAGAATTAGAAGATCGTATACAGTGTACACCACTCCAAATTTCCCCGGAGATAAACTATTGAATATACTGAAAACTTTTATTGTTTTGGTCCAGGGAACTTTGCCTACATTTTACAACGAATCACCTATTGCAATACGTACAAGAACTGAGTTATACTGATGTAATGAAGGGAAATGTACAAAGGATCCATCCCATGATCGGACCAGGGTCTTGAGTTGTGAACCCACCTCACAATCAAGAACAACAACCACCTACATTTTGCTGTGGGGTTTTCGGTTGCGTGTAATGCTAACGTCATCTCTTTTTGTGTCGTAGAAGTCGACGGACCTCTTGGTCGATACCAGCGATCCGTTTGGTTACATCGGTCCTAACATGCTGCTGTCGCGTCTTACTGGCGAGTAACACTTCTGAATCGGTCTCATATATCTTCGCCCCGTCGTTATGTACTCCGACAGAGTTTAGAAGCACCAGTTCCTCTTCTCATGGTCAGCTATGTATCAGCGATATCCCACCGCGCGCGTCGACCACGAATTTGTCCCTCGTTTTGTTGTCACATGCCACTACTTAAGGCTATCCGCACGACGACGTCGGTTCCTTTCCGGTTCGGTTCGCTACAACCAATCAAAAAGCACCAATTTCAAGATGAGGGAAGGCAGAGTGCATGTGATTGACTGCATTAAACCGAACCGGAATGGAACTTGGACTTCGTGAAGTCCGATAATACTAAAATAAATGTTTGTGGAGTGTTACAACTGTGTTTGAGAATATCGGCTAGGCACTGACCGGCACGTCTGGAAGATGAACACTTTGGGCACGTGCGCGAGCGCGGGGAGGCGCTCGTTGTTGAAGTACTCGATGATGTCAAAGAAGGAGATGAGCGCGCCGTCCGAGCAGCGTATGTCGCTGTCGCCGGAGCCTGCCCGCTGGTACCCGTGCGACGAGAACACTACGAACACCGTCTCCGGACGCTCGCTGCAGATGCCCTCGTTCAGAGAGCTCAGCGCCGCCTTCGTGTCCTGCACCGTCCACACTGATTGGCATATTTGGTAGATTTTTTTTAATAAATAGGCGTAGATAGAGTGCCATCTGTTGGTAAGCGGTCACCGTCGCCCAAAGACACGTGCGACACCAGTGGTATTGCATGTGTGCTGCAGAAACTGAAGGACTCTTTCAACGTTTGTTTGAAGAGTGCCATATCGCAGCACTGGGAAATCTCCGGATAAAAAAGAAAATCATTCCATATTTTACATATATGTGGCATGAAGGTACGTGTAAATTGTGTTGTGTTGTATATGTAATCTGGTGTTTGATTTGATGGAATGGTAAGACAACTATCTACAGAGAGAGTTGATATTATATGGAAGAGAGAGGATCACAGACCCAATCACAAATAGTCGGCCTTTTCGACTTCGACGTCCATTATTATATGAGACAAAGAAAAAGGCAGAGAGAACTGAGTGTAAGTGACCTGTAGCGAGAGGTTCAGGTAGGTGCCGACGCGGAACCCGAGCTCGCTGAATAGGTAGCGCAGGTTGTCGGCGTCCACCTCGGCGCCGTGGCGCGCGTCCTCGATGCCCGCCGCGTACACCTCGTAGCTGAACAGCAGCATGGCCCCGCGCCGCCGCCCGCGCGTGCGGTACAGCTTTATGTCTGCGCCCACACAACCCAATTACACTAGTGTCTGTGGGTTCCGAAAATTTTGAATTGTATAGTGACTACACACTTCAAAAATTTCTAAAAAATGCTTCGAACTGTCGATCACGACTTCGAATATTTAAATTCCACTTTTGTATGTCAAGTGTTCCAGAATCGTCCCTGATCAATATCAAAAGACATTTCTTCTAGCCCACCTGTGATTCCTGCTAGTTCCCGTATAACAGTTGAGGGTAGATTTTTGTGCAGTCTTCTGAGCATAGAAATTAGGCAAGACACTAGCATAAGAGTGATTTTAATTAAAACAGGCTTTTGAAGAAAAAGTAATTACATTCATTTTAATTATTTATAGAATTGAGGAGGGCTGTGGTAGTAAAGAAAACTTACCTTTGCCATCATCCTCAAAAAATGCTGTGGATTTAATGACATTGAACTGTGGTATGTTGGGCTTCTGGTCCAGTGACTCTCCGAGTCGGATATGCTCGGCAGGCGGGGGGTTACCTGCAACACGGGATCTAGTCTACTCAACAGCCTTAACAACTTCACAGACACACGCAACCATCAGACAAGCTATAACTCTAATTTAATTACCATTACCATTGTGTTCTAGCTCTGTTCTGATAACCTTTTGTTGTGAACTTCCACGGGAGGTGCTTTGACCTGCCCAGTTTCTATTGGGATCTGTAAATAAATAACTAATATATGTACAGTGTGTGAGCTCTGATATCGGGTAAAATCGGCCTTTGTCTCTGTCTTACAATTGTTGTAGTACATTCACGTATCGTTAACAATAACCGAAGCACACTGAGGGTTTCAAGGCCCGAATGTTTTACTAAAAGCTCACACCTGTAGGTACACACATTTTATGAGTCAAAACAGTGTCACTCAGTGACATCTGAAAAAAAATTTAAGATAAAGTTTCTTCCTAACATAAATGCACATACCAGTTTGCTCTTTTCCAGTTGCGGTTTTTTTCCTCGTGCCAGAGAGACTGAGGAAACTACTTTCTTCCGATTGATTTTGGTTTGATCCTGGTAACATTAATTATGTTAAATGACACTAATGAATAGAAAATAAACCTACATATAAAATATCATAACTAAATTCACACATAATTTATATTGTTTTGAATAAACATACTGAAACTGTTATCTGATGTATTTCGGTCATCCCTGTGATTTCTCCCCCCACCCCCCCATTGTTGTTGTTTATACAAAAGAACATACAATTATATTAAATACGAAAACTGGTTGGAAAAAGGTTGGCTGGAAGAGGTCCCTATGGAATAAGCCCGCCTTTGTTCTAGTTAATCTGATGTTTTGAATAGTTTATATTTTTATTTACATTTTGTATTTCTGGTAAAATAAAGTGTTTACAAACAAACAAACTGTCCATGAGGACAGTTGTACTATAAACAACTATATAAATAATATGGGTCCTTTTGTACCATAAACAACAACAATATGGGTATGACAGTGGTTGATAATCTCAAAGAATGGCTTATTTACTTTCACTGGCAATAAAATTAGAAACACATTGAGCTTTATGAAATGTATTGTTTTATCAAAGTATACTTACTAGTGTTCCTGGTATGTAACGGGCTGTTGGGGTCCAGGACACGCACCAGGTTCCAGTAGCCATTCTCGGACAGAGTGTCCAGCAGGTGGCCAAATGCATCTGGACCTCGCCTTGTAATCTCGCGATAGAGCAGCTGCTTACGGGTGTGTGCATTCTTGCTAGTATCCTGCATTAATGGGTAATGATCTCAACAAATAAATTATGTAAAAAAGTTATGATGAGACTTAACTAGGTACTATGACTGCAGAGTACAGGCATAGTTCTGCTTTATATTGTCTATAAACCTCTAATAAAAATAGTATAACAATGAAAATTAGGTAGATTATTTTGTGGTTAGCAAACTTTTTTATAATAGTATGATAAAAAAGTAGGTGGCCCTTTGATTCACAAGGTCTATTCAATTCAAATACTGTGCGCGGCCTTCAAACCGAAACAAGTTTGATGATGACTCATGAATGGATATTCTTTGGTAAGGAAATGGCGCTGGCGTTTATCGCGATCTATAGTTATTATTTTATTAGAAATAAGGTATTCAGTAGGTACTAACTTTGTAAGGCTCTATCATAGGGTCCGAAAACACTCCCTTTTCGTAAAGAGCTGCAACCATCAAATCCAGGTCAGTTTGCGCCACCAGGGAACTGAAGTTCTTCTGTATGGCGTCCCGGTGTTCCTTCTGCATTTTGTGAATGTAGGACTAATAGCATAGTCCAATTTTCAGTAATAAATATATTACATATATTAATACAACACAACACACATTTTTTTTTTTTTTTTTTAATGGCAATTGGTGACCATAAACTCGCTAAGTGCAATCAAATCAACACTATCAACCACTTTCAACGAATTGATTGACAGTGACAGTCGAATAATTGAATTTGAGGGGAAAGGTTTTATTGCTTTGGGTAGATGCATTTTGAGCCATAATTAACATGATGCATTTTGATGTAAACGTTAGAATAAACGACTCTGTCACATAATCGATGCTAGTTTTAAAATCGCTTTGGAATTGGTGGGTAGTTTTTTCTTCATATCACATAAAGAAAAAACTACCTTTCCAAGGCGATTTTGACGCATCGATTCCGGAACAGCCGTTTAATTTAGCGATATTATCACAAAACAATACGTCTGAATGAAACAGACGTTGAAACAGTTTCATAATTTTAACAGGCCCCAGGATCTACACCTCACGGTCATATATTTGAAATGCTAGGTTGAGAGGGTAGATTACATATATGGGTAGATTCTATAAAGTTAATCTGTTCACACTGCTGGACAAATACCAACTAGTTAGATCGAAAACTTAAATAATTAAAAATGTCATTGTCAAGCAATATCGTTTTAAGTGTGCGCAATGTTGCCAACTCAGCATATAAATGCTAAATTTAGCTAATTTTGCACTAGCTTTTTTGTCCTTTATTATATAGCCAAAAAGGAATAATATTTTCTTTGCAATAGCATTTTTTCTCGCTGTTCTTACTGCTTTCAAGTGCAAAAATTATAGTAATTACTGGTTCTAGGTGAATTTGGTAAAAACGAAATTGTAGTGTAGTTTGGTGCCGAAAAATCTTTATAGAATAGGAACAAAGCAGGGTTACTGCTTAGGACCAGCCGTTAGTTAAATTAGAATAAAGTAACCTTTGTAAAATGTCTGAAAATTCTAATATTTTGTTACAAAAATGGGTTGTTAATTATTTCTTCCTGTTTTCACGAAAACATTAAAAGACTAATAATACAGATAGGTACAGATAGCGGCACATAAATTGAACAAAAATGGCGGATGCGCACAAGAGTGACAAATTTCGGGTTTCAATCGAAATGCGGTACCTATGAGGTGCGACGCGAGGGGCCCATAGCATTTGTACAATGTACCTGCGCGGAACGACTGCCATTTTTGTTTAACTTAGTGCATTTAGTTAGCATATTTTTGTTCTTTATTTGGCATTTGTTGGTCGACCTAGTTGGCTACACTGCTTGTGCGGTATTGAGAGGGCGTTCCATAACCAGTTGAAATAATTCATGTTGACAATTGTGTTCCGTTACCGTGTTAACCGCTGAAAATGTATCAACTTTTTATTCAAATCGAGCAATGGAACTGTATCATTGTCAACGTGAATCATTTCAACTGGTTTTGGAACGCACTTTTACTTTTTGTACGGTACGAGGGATATCTATCAGAAATAATCAGAATCAGAAACAATAATTTCATATCGAAATATTTCTGTAATTTATAATACAAAATGAAAATCTTAATACTTGCATTATTTACGTTAATAGCGGCAGGTACGGCTTACGAAAATTCGGACATCATTTCCGGCAGGATCGAGGTATGAACTTTTTATTTCATCGCATCGAATCCACCCATAAATTCTCTAAAAGTGGAATTTTGTTAAAGAGTTGCAGAGGATGCTCACTGAACCGTCTTCCTGAAGTAAAGAAGTTCATAATGGAGGACGCGCCGGGCTACGAGCGGCTGGAAGTGAAATTCATTACGGGCGCGCCGCCCGAGCTCGTGCTACTGGGAGAGAATGATAAGGAGCTGGAGCGATTGCCGCTATCGCAGCTCGGCCGCCAGGAGTGCATCGACTTGCTACACAGCAGGGGTTTCACTAAGAAATCTACCAAGTCGGAATTCTAAGGACTAAATTATATTACAAACAAACTCATGCAAAATCATACCCTAAACCTCAGCATAACAACATTTTCCTGCACATTGGACAATACACAAGCACCTGACATGTTCTGTGAAGTCAATTTACCATGTTCGGTGGTAGACGAGTTTACGAATTTATGCTAAATCATTCATGTCATGAGCGTGACATCAGTACAATAGCAATTTCATGCTAATTAACCTACATATGTTGTAATCGAAAACGTGTAAGTGATATCCATGAAGTTTTCTGTTATCAGTGCAATCAAACAGTACCTTGTTGAACAATGTTCACAACATTACTTGTAGCCCAATGAGTCTAGGATTTTTAAACATGCAGTTGTTTGTGATAAATATTTTTTTATTTATAAATATAATGCATTTTATATAACATTCCTTTATGACAAAGAAACAATGTACAAAGAATGATTTGTAGTCATGTAATTTTTATTTATTTATATGTTTGGGAGTTAAATACAGTAATCATACAATTATAAAGTTATTTTGTGCTCTATGCATTCCTAAACCATTCATTCGATTGCGATGAAACTCTGATACAGATCGCAGCCTATAAGTTGACCTAAAACAAATTTCGGGTATCAATCGAAGCGCGGTATGTGGTGCGACGCCAGGGGCAGCGCGTAATCATACGGGATTTGTGTTGTACCTGAACAACTGCCATTTTAGATTAAGTTATATGCGATCTGAAAGTTGTGCACACGCCCGGGAAGGTTTCTGAGTTAAAAAAGGCAATGCGAGCGAAGCTGCCGGGGCGCAGCTAATATGGTTATATATAATAAATGGCATTAATATTTTTGAAACCACTTTTTATAAAAAAATAAATTAATTTTTTAATTAAAATAAATAGGTTCAGCAGACGGTCCACAGTGCATCTAGTGGAGGGAGGGAGGGAAGAAGTCCTTGGAGGGTTGGGAAGACGTGAGGGCCTGCAGCCACTGGCTCTTCCGGGAAATAGGCAAGTGCCTGTTAGGAAAAATAAGTACAGACCTGATGTTCTAGCATTCGAAGATGGACAGGATCTAGATTCTCTTCTCTACTTACATATTTATCATGGGTTGTCTTGTGTGTAAATAAAAGAGTTGTGCTATGAATAACATAAGTTATATTGAGTCTGTGGTTGGTGACAGTGACAGTGTTGACCACGGGCGGGGCTCAGCATAGCAGCGTGCAGTCGAGGTCCTCGAGGCGCGAGTCTGCATGCGCGCGCCGCAGCACGCGCGCCACCACGTCTGCCAGCGCCTCGCGCGCGCCCGCCTCCAGCACGCACATGCATTGCTGCAAAACATAAGGAGCTGTACGCTGCTTCCAACTCCAGGCGTCACCGGATAGAATTTACCTTTGGACCACTGTTAGAATACATCTGAGTGAACAGTGTCTAGGTCTTGCCCACGGGAACGGTCTAAAAGATTGTTTGCTTTCTGGACGTTTGGGGTTCGGGTCTTGGGGCTTTTGCTTTAAAATTGTGGGTGGTTTAACTTTTCTAAATATTCACTCACGCTGCCACACAATGCCCAAGGTATAGAAGGGAGGAATGAGACCCGTGTTACCAATGTTGTTTATTAAATCTACCGTGACAGACAGGCTGGGTACACCCATGTGTGTTAGTGTGGTCACAAAATAAAGATAGAGAACTACAGAAAGTAGGCTCCGGGCGTTTGCGATTTGAAACACACTAAAACACACTCGACTGCAGCGCTCGGGCAGCTATAGTTGAATGAATGAATACACGTAGTGTGAAACAATGCGTACAAACCGATTAATATAAGGTAGGCGGTATTAATGCTAAGAGCGATCTCTTCCAGACAACCTTTCTTAGTTCTCAGTATCCAAAATAAAGAGCCTTGTGAAAAATATTTTCGGTAAATGTATTTCGTTCGTTATTATTAGTATTAAAAATAATGCATACAACTCGATCGCGCCACAGCGCCTGAAATTCGCGACTGAGTTCGTCTGATTCGATTTGAGATCGCTTGTACGCAGAGCCCGCGTGAGCGTGGGCCAATATTCTAAGCTTTACATTTTGTAGTGTGTTCGTACACACCTGCTGGAAGTCGTCGTCCTGGTGCAGCCTCAGCACGTGCCGTAGCGCCAGCTCCGCGTTGGCGCGCACGTATGTGTTCTTCTCCTTGGTGCCATTGACGAGCGCGGGCAGCAGCGCGCGCAGCACGTCCGCGCCCGCCCCGCGCCCTGTACCGCCCGCCAGCGGCGCCTCGCGGCCGAGCACGCCGCACGCGCGCGCCATCAGCTGCTTCACCTCGTTGCTCGTGTGGTTCATGCTCTGCACATGCACTTGTATTAAGGCACCATTTGGGAGCAGGCCATAGCTTTATGTCGTCACAACTATGCGCGTTAGAGGCTAAGAGAGACGAGTAAATCTCGGGACCCCGTCCCTCTTCAAAATCTTCATTCCCATAGAGAAATCTTAAATTCGTTGCGATTTGTGAAGCTCTTGTAAGCTGATGTAATAATGGGCATGACGATAAAGACTCAGAGCTGACGATCCACTTACCACCATTTATTTTTATAGAACTTCTCAATCAACTAAACAAACTGTTATCACTATAGAGCGGACTCACCCTAGCGAACTGCGAGAGTACGGGCTGCGGCACGGGCCGCTCGTTCTGCAGCAGGTGCCGCATCAGGTAGCCGATGCCGCGGATACCATTGCACACTATGGGCACCTTGTCGCTGGCCAAATATGCCAGCAGCACCTGCAATGGGATAGGGCTGGTTAGGTTCGTGGCTATGAATTTCTCCATTTCGAGGGGGCGCTTGGCGATGTGTCTCCATTTGACCCTGTTGGTGATATGGAAATACGCTAGATGAATGAACAAACAAAATGTTAGATAGCGTTCCGTGAACGAGATTTGAATCTGCGCGTCCCGCTATCTTTCTATTCCGTAGCTTAAATTTAAACCAACTAAGCTATCAGGGACGGGTATGGCCTTTCTAGCCTCCATGGATCTGACATTTCGGCACAACTGACGAATATAATCTCTTTTAAGAAACGATAACAAAACAACACTATGAGAGATATAGACGCAGAGAACTAAATACCTTGTCAATCTTCTCCTCGTACTGGTCCCGGTACAGAATCTCGGGGGTTTCCTTAAGCGCGACGAAGAGCGCGCACGAGCGGCCGTGCTGCAGGAGCCAGTCGTCATTCGACGCCAGCATGTGGTGAAGGATAGCCGCGTCGCGATGCGTCGGCGGCAAGCAGTGCAGCAAAGCTCCGAGACAGCCTCCCACGGCGGACCGCGGCGGATCGTCCGGGTGCGCCAGCAATGGCGGACTCGTCAAAGTCGTCAATACACTCAGCGTCAGCTGCTCCGACATCTTGTCCCCTCCCCCGGTGATAATACTCCGTAACGCTTGCAACATGGTCTCCCGTATGGCAGGGTCGTCTGCGTTCTTGATGCCATTGTGCATCTCCACGAATAACGGGTCGGCGCGCGTGTGGATCAGGACTAGTTGGGAGAGCGCCAGGCCCGCTTTGATGCGCACGGGCCGGTTGGGGTCGTTCAGGGCTTTGAGGAAGGTCGTTTGTAGCTGTGGTAGGAACTGCTTTAGCATCACGCCCACCTGCGGAATGAAGACAAGGGTTAGGATGCTCGGCGATGTGTATCATGGAAGAGTTTTTAAGACTGTCAGGATCTAGGGAATGTCAAAGGTGCGAACCTTTGTCGATTCCTAATATTTAAAATCTTGCATGATCTTATTTATTTACAACTAAACCCGCGTTTGTCCTCAATCTCACCTGGTGGTAAGTGATGATGAGATCGAATATGGAGCACACATGCTTAGTAAGTAAACTCTTCTATAAACACTACCGAAAAAAAAACACCTCAACGCCGAAGCGGAAAGATAAAGATATTGACGACAGACTTTAAATAAAACAGTCACTAGCCAGGCGGACTCTGAAGGCGTCCTACCAGCAAGTTACTCGGTTTAGTCCCCTCGTACGACGCGATTGACCAGTGGCGGAAGGAATATTCTAATCCGTCCCATCTATTTATATATCTCAGCAATTACTGGTCCGCCTTTGGACATAGGCAAGGTTGATCCTTGAAGGCAAGATCGCGGGAAAAAGAGGCCCAGGACGCCCTCGGTGCAAATGGCTGGATGATATCAAGGAGTGGACCGGACTGAGCTACCGTGATCTGAAAGACTCAGCACGGGATCGCAAGCGATTTTGCCTACTGACCTCCAAACTTCAATGTGAAGATGGCAATGGCACCCGATGATGATGATTCGGACATAGGCGTCCTCCATCTTGTTCCACTTCCGACGGTCGCAGTCCGACCATCTCATACGAGTAGGTGGGCGACCTTGTCCCCGCGTGTTTTGCCACCCAATCCGTCTGATCATCTTTTGTCGTATCAAATCCTAACATATTTCGAAGAGATGCCGCCAGAGTATCAGCCCGTGGTATCAGCTCACCTTTGACAGCAGCGAGGCGAGGGTCTCGAGCACGGCAGCCTTGACGCTGGAGTTGAACCGGTCGCCGAGGATGCGGATGAGGGGCCCCGTGATGTGCACGACGGACGGCTGGATGGCGGCCGGGGACGTCAGCTTGATAACCTCGCCCAGCATCAGCGCCGCGTTCTCCTTGTCTTCGGGCAGACCGTTCAGGATCGACTCGCGGAATAGGGGCAGGATCGGCGCGATGCCCTGTAAATTTTAATTGTAAGGTAAAGAGGTAATTATATCATCTCTTCTTATTTAGTATCAATGGTGGATTTGAGTAAATTCTGCCAGACGCCAGTAACCCTGTGGTCAGCTACTGTTTTTTTAATTTTATTTTTTATTAAACATTTAGCCATGCAGGGCGGGCTTAAATGAATTAGAAAATAAGGAAAAACCCAGCGCTCCTTTTGCTATTACTGGCTATAGATACAGTATATTGGGTGTAACAAACCCCCAAAAGCCGAAAAAGGGGTAATCAGAATCGATAACTGAACAACCTTTGTTCTCCGACTTTTTAATTACGATGTACGACCGCTTACCTGATTTATCTGACCCCTTTCGATGCCGATACGACAGCTAAGGGTCAGATAATTCAGGAAACCAACCATACAACAATATTCCATCGACAGAGAACTGACCTTGGGCAGACAGAATCCGGGCAGCAGATCTCCCTTAAGATCGGCGGCGGCGTATCTCACGGCCTGGCGCACGTCGGACACGTGCTGTATCTGCCGCTCGGCGTCGAGCGTGCGCGTGAGTGCCGCCAGAGCCTCCCACGCCGTCTGCAGCACGTCGCGCTCGGGCTCCGCGAACAGCAGCAGCAGTCCGCGCAGGAGTTGCGGCACGTGCGGCGCGAGATCCGCCCGTGTGTGCGACACGAATGCGCATAGTAAGGACGCGGCCGCGCGCCGCCGCGGGCCCTCGCTGCTGCGGACTGTCTCCAGGAGGGTGTCGATGATGCTGAGGGGTGGGATGGTATGTTACTGGCGCTGTGGTGACTTGTGGATGTGGAAATGATTTGTGTCGAGAGAATATTAGGAAAATAGTTGCGCTGTTAGGGTTATAGAAACTTCGGAAAAGAACAGTTTGAACAAATTGTCAGAATATTTTTCGGCTGATGGAAAACACTGAAGGGCCACATTTTTGCTTTTTCTTCTTATAAGGGCTATTTTCCGGACTTAGCCGTAAGATGGACAGCACTTGGCCATCTATCACCAGAAACCGCTTAGCCTGCGCGGGTTGTTTATGGCTTCAAGAAGCAAATTCGACGAACCGAGGATTTGAGCCCTGGAATTCGTTATGTCAGTGCACTCTAAGAACATATCTATGCGATGGCAGCTCTTCTCTTTTTTGTTTTCTAAAGGCTCTAAAGTCACGACATCGGTACTTTACGAAAAGACGGAAAAATCAAGCCCTATTACTGCCTTGATATAAAAGTAGAGCTAGATTTTTTATAAAATTCCAGAAACATTAGAAAACCAATTTGGCACGATTTTTGAAAAGCAAGGCACGGTACTGACCAGCGCACGCCGACCGCGTCGGCGACGGGCAGCAGCGCGTCGCGGCAGTGCTCGAGCTCGCGCGCCTCGTGCGGCTGACCGCGCGCGGCTCGCAGCGCGGTCAACAGAGCGGGCAGCACGCGCGGGAGGTGCCGCGCCAGCGCGCTGCCCGCCGCCGCGGCCAGCGCGGAGAGAGCGCGCGTGTCCACGCCGCCCTCCCCCTCCCCCCCGCCCGCCGTCAGGACTGGCACCAGGTAGGGAAGCACCGCGCGCGACTTGATCGCCATTATCTGAACAATACATACGGGGGACGATACAGATCACAGACAATTTATTACATTCATGTTGTCATACAGATGTTACAAACTTATAAAACGTTCAACATGAACCAGGTTTGGGCGCAGCAAGCATTGGTTATAAAATAACTATTTAAAATTTATTAATATTAGTATTCATTATACTATACTATATTATTATTAGGTATTATATTAGAATTAAATATATTATTCATTCATTATAAATCTATATAATGGCCATGTAAAAACTCCTGCAGCGTATAAAACGAATTTTCAACCAAAAAGTTTTTTAATAATACTTTAAATTTATTTAAATTGATTTCGGCTTGTATTGATTTACGGATTTTATTGTAAATTTTTACTGACATTCACAAATTAATAATATTTTTTTACTGACATAGTTGATATTCAAAATATAGAATTTTAGAAAACCATTCATAAAGAAATCATCATCACATCTTACACTTTCGCGGGTTTGCTGGAAGAAATCTCTTTTAGAGATAAGTTCACCCTTTGTACAATGTATCATTTTAATTGTTTTTTATTAAGTGTATTGTTGTACAATAAAGTAAAGAAACGGAACCATTCATGTCGTATGGAATTTCTAGATTTCCGGTAATACATTTCACAGAAGTATAAATTCCTACATAGATTTAAGAAATTAAACAAAGAAATTGGTCCCGTGTCCATTATTTTACGGCAAACCTCAACCAATAAACTCACCTTTTCTTTCGCCAACTGTTTTCGAACACATCTTTTAATTTCGCGATTAATAACAATCATCAAATCCTCAGCTACTTCCGCGCAGGCCACACGAACCGACCGACGGATTAGAACGCGGAGCGATCTTATGGACGACATGCTACTATAGTTGGACGAGCGAACAGTGACGATGTCTATTAGTGAATATTGGCAAATAATTATTTGAGCACAACCCGAACTACCTGTGTGACAATGTCTTTTTTCTATCGTACCTTTTGTTAGGATTCCGTACCTTAAAAAAAAAGAACTCTTGTGGCGAGTCTTCTGCGGCGGATTTATTAAAAAAAAACACCATGCGAATGCTGGTGCAAAAAATTCCACGCTTTATTGATATCAGGTGCCGGCACCGTACCCGTAGACACACTCACCTGCTTGAGTCCGTCGAGCGTGGCGTCGGCGACGGCGGTGTCGGGGTCCTTGAGGCCGGCCAGCATCTGCGGCAGGATGTCGTCGAGCGCCTTGTTCCCGATGGTGGCGTGCAGGCTGTCGAACGTGCGCGCCGCCGCGCCGCGCACCTCGGGCAGCGGGTCGCACAGCGCCGTGCGCACCGTCGGCACCTGACACACGTCAAAGTTACAGCTCATTTATTAGGTCACTACACAAACCAAGAGATGGCGCTGTGATTACATTTACGCTCAGGAACAGCATAGGAGATGAGTTACAAAACCTGAACTACGGATATATCCTGAGGTTTGTAAAGCCATTGGAAGATGTAACCGATGCTCGGCAGAGGGATCCGGGTGAAATAGCTCTGAACAGAATTGATCAGTCGCCTGGCAGGCGTCCCTCCAACAAGTCATAGTCTTGCTCAGAAATAAACATGAACTTAAGTTCTTTGTCTATTTCCCAAAATGTTTAATAAATTCGTCAGTGGACCTACAGTTCTATTGTTATATTGTGCTTTCCCAGTTACCTTTCTAGTTGCGCATATACGTGCGCGAGTTAATCTCAAACTTCCACGTGCTTTGTGCCAGAACTGAGGAACTTGGGCGCTCCCAGGCGGTGTTGCTGAATATTCCAGGCGAATGTAGTCTAGCTAGACTGATGATTCCCCTGTCATAAAAGTCCGGAAGCCTCACCAGGCCGTCCGCGAAGCTGAGCACGGCGTCCCGCGAGGTGGACGCGAGGATCTCCCCGAGCCCGATGCACACGCCCTGCCGCTGGTCCGCGCGTTCCGACCGCAGGCCGCGCTCCAGGATCGGCACTATCTCCGGCAGCACGCGCTCTCCTAGCTGCCAACACAGTAAAACATAGGTAACAAGAACGCTAATTTTTTAGCAGTTTAAAAAATTAACTGGCATTATTATTTTAATTTTTTCAGTTCAACAACAACAAAAAGACACCAATATTTATTTTATTATGGTTAATACTTGCGGTTGTTGGTACTTGGTGAAACTTGTAGTACATGATTAGACTTAAATAATATACTGTTTCACAGGTTTTTATCGTATTTTATTAATTACGACCGGTTTCGTTTACACATCTTCAGGTATTTATAAAAAAAACCTGAAGAAGTGTAAACGAAACCGGTCGTAATTAATAAAATACAGTAAAAACCCGTGAAACAGTATATTATTTAAGTCTAATTATTTTATTTATTTTCGCGAACTTGACAGCTTTATACTTTGCTTTATATATAAACAAAGAGTGTACCTTGGGTATAAGCCGTCGATAATATCTGTGGACCTGGGACGGCTATCGACATTATGGCAGGTGTCGACATGCAAACATCGAAAAAACCGTCTCGTTCACTCACATAGAAATAGAGCGAGCAACATATTCTGAAAGCCGCTCGACCTTGCATGTCAGTGTCAGAAAGCCCCGTTCAGGTTCACAGATATTTCCGACGGGCGATATCTTAGTTTTTTCCTTTTTACATGGCTAGCTGTCCTCAATCTCTAAATCTACAGATCCAATAGTAATATTTCGTTCGACAATTTAGAGAACACACTAGCTGTAGATATTCCAATGGATGCGTCACCTACGAACGCTGCTCGTATAATAAAAGCTAGGCTACCTTGCGGACCAAGTCGCCCAGCGTGCGCGCGGCCACCTGCCGCTTGTCGTAGCTGGTGGAGGCCAGGCAGCCGAGCAGCAGTCCGAACAGGGTGGGGAGGATCTCGCGCAGGGTCTTGGGCGTATTTGTTACTACCACCTGTAGCAAGATCAGTGTGTCGTCAACACAGCTCAATGATTTTCCTGACATTTTTAAAGTATTTTTTAAATCGAATCACAATTCCTACTATAACATAGTTTAATAACTGGCGTCATAGACAAAATATCAAGTTACTAAACTTGAGAGGTTCGTAGCCCAGTTGCGATCACTTTTGGCCTGGTTAAGCAACTTTGAGCGCGGTCAATACCAGGATGGGTGGTCCAGTGACACATTTTCAACTAAGCAACTCAGTGCCTCGGAGAGCACTGTCGATCCGGCAGCTGTCTCCCGACAGCAGTCGTTAGGTCATGTCAGATGTCTACGGCCTGAACAACCCTGACGGTAAGTTCACCACTAACCACATGACAAGAAAGAAACTAAAGCTTAAAACTTTAAAACATAAAACTTTTTTTAATCATTTATGTGTCATGGTAAAAGTAGGTATATATATATTTTCACTTATTAATACTACCTATCTTCAATTAAAATTATTTGTGTTGTGAGTGGACAGGTTTTGGCCAGCCATCGATCATGGTCCAACAGAATACCAGCGCTGGGGGCATTCTTGTCTGCAGCAATAAGCTGAGTTGAGGCCCTTCTCACAACAACAGCAGACCATCAGACATGATTTAGATATGTTTACCTTTGACTACATAATTATTTTATCATAATTATAACTGTTTCGGTCATTGCTGTGTGTGAAATAAACATATTACTTACTTACTTACTTAAAGAGATATATCTTTCTTTCTTATTTAACTTTTTAACCTTTCGTGGTTAAACTAAAGAGCGTCAAACGCAGAATCTCACCTTCCACACGTGCAGCGCCGCCTGCCGCACCATGAGCGCGACATCACTCCTCCCCATATACAACCCGGCCAGCACTCTGTTCCTCCTCTCCCCTCCCAGCGCATTCATAATTGCCTTGTGCGAGTGCTCTGTGCCAAAGTTGTCATCCTCCGACGCCGTTTCCGTACTCATTTTACCAGAAACCCCTGATATGCGATATAGCAAGTCCCCTAGTAGTTGAACGGAGCTGTATCTAATACGCCAGTTATCGTCGAACAGTCCTCGTTCCAGCTCTGGAAGTAGTAATGTGATGGCGGACTCCGCGTAGAGGTTGACGATCCTCTGGCCGGCCTTCAGAGCGGTTTCGCGTACGTATTCGTTCTCGTCGGCCAGAGCCTTGAGGATGGGGTTGATGATCTGACCGATGTAGGGGGTGAACTCGTCGGTGAACGCGCCGGGCATGTAGATGAACATCATGATGTAGCCGTCTTTCACGTGCGGCGCGATGTCGGTGCGTTCCGCTGTCGCTATTATATCTGCAAAGTTAAGGTGGAACGTTAGATCTTTGAATAGTGTTGTGAGTTAGATTGATAGTTTGTTTCTAGACCTGGCTTTCTTTGCCGTACGGAATTCACAATAGGCCCAAAAGGTTTTGAAATTCATCATCATTCTAGACGAAAGCGCTACTGGTCCATTTTTGGGATAGACCCAAATGATAAAGAAAAACGTGAGAAAATACCGACCAGAGAACTGATACGTAGACCTCCGCCTCTCCGAGGTCAGCGTGTCATCACACGGCAGCAGCTCCTAGAAGCTGTACCGACGCGAGGCAGCAGGCAGCACTCACCCGGCATGATCTTGTGCAGCTTGTGCACGCCGAGCCCGGCCACCACCTCGGACAGGCCCTGCGCGGCGCCCGAGCGGTCCACGGAGCTGCTCTCCGAGGTCAGCGTATGCATCAGCCACGGTAGCAGCTCCTCGAAGCTGCTCTCTCCCATTCCCTTCACCATGGCGCCAAGCGCACGCGCAGACACAGATCGGACCTGGGGAAAGCATCGTTACTATACAAATTTCTAAATAATGAATATGCTAACATATACACCTGCTTAGGTGCAATGAACGCGCGACAAGCGGGCACGGCTGGCATATAGTCAGTCGCTGTTCCTCAGCGCGCGGTTCCACACTTCCTAGTATTGCTAGCACTAATAAATACTTCAATTTGGAAAGGCGTATTCCGTATAATGTTCGCATCTATACAAAGCCAGGGGCGGGCGCGGGGCACTGGGTGTCAAAACCTGTATGACCCCTAAAGGGCGCGAGGCTTGACCATATTTTTTGTAGTATTTCCGATTCCAGTATCCAATGGCCCCAAATTATTTTTCTGGATCCGTCCCTGCCATCATCATCATCTCTTGAGCCTAGGAATGATGTTAGGCAGATACGGCAACTGATCAGTCAGCGAGTATGTACTCGCAATGGCGGCTGATCATTGGGAACATGTGTTCCCAATGATCTGCGCCGCCATCTTGCGCGTCTCCATGCTTCGTGTCCAACAGTGTTTGTAGGCACGCTCATGGCACGAAGTTGTTTTGTCTTTCTTCTTGTGCCACGGGTATGCTTGTTGGGACTGGTGAAATACTACATAGGTACCTTGGTAACAAGCATCGGTGGATGTTGAGACAGCTTCCGTAATACGCGCGTTCGCATTCAATATGGCAAGGCTAACATTTCTATTCCAACTGAAAGCAAAGCGGACACTGACCTCCGGCACGGGGTCCAGCAGCGAGCTCTTGAGCCCAGGTATGATGTTGGGCAGGTAGGGCAGCAAATCCTTCTGATCAGTAAGCGAGTACATGTTCCCGATGATCTGCGCGGCCATCTTGCGCGTCTCCGTGCTGCGGTCGAGGAAGGCGCGCTGCACCACCGGCATTATGAGCGCTAGGGACGGCGCGTCGATGAAGTGCACGAACTTCGTGTCCAACAGCGTCTGTAGGCACGCTGATGTTTTGTTGGACGGGTCTTGTAGCGCTTGCAGGAGCACTGGGACGATTGCTGTGGGGGGGATTGATTATGTTGTAAAATGCACTGTTTCTAGGAATTTGTTTCACGGGTGGATGGTCTTTTTTAATAATTAATGGCTGTGGATGGGACTTAAAATGGCCCCGCCACAGCTAACTATGAATTTTTATTCAACTCGTTATCAATATTAATTGGATCACCGAAAAGGATTGTTGTTACAAAGAGTTTGCGGTGAAACAAAATTGACACTAAGATAAGCACTTTCAATAGGAAATATCACTGTCAGTTATTTGACGTTTAACCACAATCTCATCTGATGGTTCCCGACGTGATGAGGGCGAGCTTGGGACCCCAGAGCCTAGTCATACTTGTCTCGACGAGCTCAACTTTCCAAGGTGTGGACGTGTTTTTGTGTGTGGAGGGAGTGGGTGTAGGTACTAGTACACGAGAGTGAGTGTGACAGCATACCCTGTATCTCGGGGTTCCGTATGACGGAGCCGATGACCTTGAGGGCTTCCGCGCCGGCCTCCTGCACGCGCATGTGCGAGTCAGACAGCACCTCGATCAGTTTGGGCACGATTGACGGCAGACACGAGGACAGCTGCTTCGGCGCGCAGTACGCCATCGCGCCCAGCAACTCGATCGAGCCTGGGGCAGACGGACACTCGTCACAATATAACATCACAGTGTAATAATAAGGAAGGTAAACAAACGACAGGCACGGGACTGACCGGCCTTGGTGCGCCAGTTGTCGTCCTGCAGCGCCTGCAGCAGCGAGGGCAGCACGAGCTTGACGCCGTGCGCGCTCAGCCGGCTCATGATGAGCTTGGCGGTGTCGTCGGCGGCCGCGCGCACGTACTGCGAGCTGTCCCCGAAGCACAGCAGTAGGTGCGGCAGCACGTGCACGATGTACGGCTCGAACAGCCGGCCCAGCTTGTAGCACAGCATCTCGAACCCGAACAGCGCGCCTGGGACCGGTCACGACATTATGTGTACGAACAAACCACGTCGAATTTACGCATAATAATTTAAGATTTGGCGACATAATTTCAGTCACGAGTATCGCGGACAGTTTAAAAAGCATTGTGAGTGTAACCGGACACAAGACACCCGGTCACGACATTAAGTGTAGGATAGAAACACATGTCGAAATTACGTCGCCAACTTCGGCGACTAATAATTTAGTATAGGATTTCGGCGACATATTTTCAGCCACGTGAGTCGCAGATAACTTAAAAAGCATTGTAAGCGTTACCTAACCGAAGTTCGATGGCGTAATACTGACATAGTGTTCCTATACTTAAATTCATACTGTCAAATGGATGTCCGGGAAAATGTGCAATGATTTGTAGTGAAATCGGTCTGTACGTTGCACACATGGCATATGTAAAATGCACATCAGAAATTGCTATGAAGGTGCCTTCCGTAGACATTTACGGAATCAATAATCAAGACATATATTCACGAACAACATCATCACTGGGGAACCGAGTTAAGGCCAACGGCGCTTGTTAGAGAGAACCGGTAATAATTTTAACAAGAAACATATGGAGCCCAGGAGTCGCTGTGGTTACCTTCTCGGTATTTGAAGTTCTTCTTCTCCTGGATGGCCTCTGTGAGCTTGCCCATCACGTCAAGTTGCTTCAGCGACAGAATGCCAAGCCCCTTGATAATACCCGCGATGCCGTACGCCGCGCCCTGATCCAAAAAACTTCCATTACTTACTGTTCGCAAAAAATCTAGCTTTTTTAAACTTATGTGGTGGCTTTATACCTTTCTGTCACCGTACTTTTCGGCCGTGAGCAGCTGCTTCATCAACTTATTCATGATTACGGGGATCTCATCCTCGAGCGCCGGAGAGCCGACCAGGTGAGGCAGGCAGTTGCTGACCGCTTCTTGCACCTGTATTCATGCTTGTGTTAATGTGGGAACAAATGAAATCTTCAGATGAACATTCAGGTTGGCGCTTACCGAGTGCGTTTCCGGTGCGAATGTACCCGGAACGTTTATCGTGCACAGCTACGATTATTGACGGTTTATCGTTATCATATTCAACAATTCGGTTGTTTATGTTGATGATAATTATCGCGGTGAATCATTTACGTGTCACTTTATTTCTATTTATGTTTTCTATCTATCGATGACCAATCTCTGCCAGGTTTTGGGTCAACAAACAATAAAAGTGAATGATGTTTTTCTTGTAGGAATTTCCACTAGCTCGCTGTATTTGTAGCAGAGGGGTATTATAACACTGGGCACACCTGCTGGCTGGGGGTGGAGAGCGCGGCCACGAGGCGCAGCGTGATAGGCTTGATGCGCGCGTCGCCGGGCTCCAGGTGGCGCGCCAGCGAGCCCACCAGCAGCACCACGCACTGCCGCACGGCGTCGTAGCCGCCTGACTTGGGCGCGCGGTCCAAGAAGTTCTCGAACACCGGCAGCTGGCTGCTCAGCGTCTCCTGTTAAAACATGGTCACGTTGCTCTCAACTGAACAATGCCCCTGTACATAATGGGCCATTGTGCGCAACTACAAGCCATTATCGCCATCGTGGGGAGCAATAAGATATTGGCGGTCGCCGCGGCAGAAGTCAAAAGAATTGTGGCGCGTCGTCTTTCAAACCATTATAATTACCATAGATTATATTCATTTTAGCATTTTTGTTGTTTCCTCCATAAAAATAATTAATAATCGAAATATAAATAAATCGCAGCGGCTGAAATCGTTTCAAGGTCCATCTTCGCCATGCAGTAAATGAGGGATTGACCATTGCCTGAACAGCGGCTCCACGATTGCCTATAGTGGCACATGGGGGAGCATGGGCCATCATTTACTAGGGCTTTCAGGTTTCAATCTGACAAGGCCTAATTTTTGACCCCATGTTTTAAAAAACCACGAAAGAACAGTAGGACCTGATTTAGGAGTTGAAGCCGCCTTAGGGTAATGTGGTTATAACGGCACCTCAATAGCGCCAGAATCAGTGTCTCCAGGTACACTGTACTTTATTTAAGAGAGAATTTCGAGTGTTCCTAGCCATGCCCGATAAAAATTGGATCAGCTTTACCGAAATCTTGGAGTATCTTTGATGTAATGTGGTATCTCTGGAACGGTATCATTTATGTGGTTCGAGTTTGAATTCAAATGTTTAGGATCGAGATGCCCTTCTCCCACCTTGAGCATCTGATGATGACAAGGAAAAGGATGATGAGAAGAAAAGTAAGGGGATCTTCACACTGTTTATAATGAAACGTATTAATATTTTATAAATAGAAAGAAAGGCCTTTGCCCAGCAGTGGGATATCCATGGCTAAGGAAAAAACAATAGATAATAGATAATAAAAAGAAAACAGGGGCTAGTCTACATTCATAATTCAGCTGTTGTTTTACGATTATCATTAAGGATCTACGTCACAAGTGTGTTAGGTATAGAGACCGCTCCCAACCGGCTGTAGTTACGGTCGACCACAGGTCAACCTACCCAAAACGTCAAAATTTGAGAATCTAAAATGTATCATATAGCGTAGACATAAGGTTGAGATTTAATCGAAGATTTTTGACAGACGGTATATTATAGCTTGTGGTCGACTGTACATTAATTTATCGTCGTCATAATTACTTATGTATCGCGATCTAGACGCCAGACGGAAATGCTGATATGAAGTTTTAGAGGGAAAGTGGTAACTATAGGTATACTTATAATATCTATGAAATTAAGACAGTTTCTAGATTTAAAAGATATTTTATTTACAGCTTATAAATAGTCAACCCTAGCCAAACTTTATATTGTATTAAATAAATTAATAATTATCACAAGGTACTAAATTCAGTCTTAACATCCATAACAACTAACTCTTCATTCTCACAAGATCGTTTAAACAAATTATCACATGTTTCTATAGAAGTTTCTATAAAAGTTTCTACATAAAAACATGAAATTATTTTATTTTATTAACGCTAATCATAATAGAGTCCAATCTATGACCGTCTTTATGGTGTGAGGGAAAATGCGCCATTCCTTTTAAGGGGTTTTTACCCCTTACTAACTTACTAAGGGTACTTTTGTACCCTTGACAAAAGTATTTTGATTTGATTTTTTCGATTCCCCATACAAAATAGTGAACGAGACAGAGTTGTATAAAATTTAAAAAGTAAAGCTATTCACATTCATGGGCTATTTCACCCTTAGAGAGGAATGGTGCATGTTCTCTTATCCTATGTATAAACGTGGGTACTTTTCGATCACGCCACGTGGCTCCAGAAAACTTCAATCTTTTTTTATACAGAATAAACCCGCCTCCGCTCCTCTCCCACTGCTTCTTCTGTAAGCCAGGATCGACAGTCGTACTCTGACGTGAAAACAACGACTACCAGTGAAGGTAGGCACCCTGGGAGATAATTCTACGTCTTGGGCCCAAACGAATTAGCCCCGGACCTCACGTGTCTGGTTCCAGTCTCGGTTGGTTGCTGTGAATGGATAAAACGTATCGAACTGGAATGAAAACGAGACTTAGAGAAAGATAGAATCTTCAGTGGTTGTTGTTGTCGTCTATGGGGACGAGCCGCAGCGGGATGCCGTGCTTGGAGCCGAGGATGGGGCGAAGTGGGTCGTACTCCAGCTGCCGCCGGGTGTGCGGTGAAGGCTCCACGCGGTACCGAGACAGCAGCTTCACGAGGCACACGCGGGACTGCACCTTCGCGAACCTCATTCCTGTGGAATTGGAACTGTTGTAGACGTGGCGACTTTACACTGCATTAAGTCTTCCTAAATGAACTAATCTCTGAATTTAGAAAGGTGTAATATGTAATCACATTTAGGGCGTTAAGCGGACTTCGCACGCGGACGAGTCAATATCGATGTACATTGCTGATTATCGTGTTCTTTCGCTGACGTTTTAAATTCATAACGAGCAATGGATATTCATTCAGGACCCTAATTAGGTTCTTGAATTCAGTGTACTGTAATAATAAGCGCTATTTGGTAAGTACTAAGCTATATTCGACAACATTCAAGTCGCGCAGTATTCTTAGACTAGTGATTTTAGGAAAGGCATTTTTGGCATAATTTTTCTTTGGGGCCACCCATTGGGTCATTCGTCATTTTCGAACCCTAGAGTCAAGTGTGAACCTAAAACTACTACGTAGTTAGTCAAAATAATTATAGTTAAATTTACTCACCGATGCAATTCCTGGGTCCAACTCCAAACGGCAAGTAGGCACAGGGGTGCCGCCCCTTGCAGTTCTCGGGCGAGAAGCGGTCCGGGTCGAACCTGTGCGGGTCGGGGTAGTTCGCGGGGTCGTAGTGCACGCCGCGCGCCGACACCAGCACCACCATGCCTTTCTCCAGCGTCACGTCGGTGCCGGCGATCTTGTAGCTCGTCTGCGCCATCCTCGTCAAAGGGTCCACTATCGGGTACATTCTTAATGTCTCGTCGAACACCTGGTCCAAATACGTCATCTCTTTCAAGCAGTCGTAGGTGACTTTCCCATTGTTCTTGTCGAGGACGGCGTGGATCTCCTTCACGACGCGCTCCTGTATGTCAGGGTTGAGAGCGAGCTGATGCAGCAGGAACGAGACGGTAGCGGCGCTGGTCTCGTAGCCGCCCGCGTAGAACACGAAGGCCTGCGCGGCCATCACGTTCTCTGTTATCTGCAGCACGCGCTCCTTGTCGTCCTCGTGCTTCTTCACCCCGTGGATCTCCCCAGCGTTACGCAACTCCAGCAGCAGATCCATAAAGTCCCGTCTATTGGACGGTATGCCACCGCGCTCCTTCAGTATTCTTTTCACCAAACCGTAGAAGAAGTCGCTTATGACGCTCGGGAACAGGGACATGCCGAATTTCTTCAGGATCCCAGGGTACATGAGCTCCAGCTCGATGGCGTAGTTGGTTCGGAAGATGAGTTTGTCGATTTTGTTGAAGACGTTGTTGACGTCGCCCATGTCGATGTTGATACCGAACGCGCACGCGCCTATAGTCCCGATCGTGTACCTCTGTACTAATTGGTACACATCGCGGTCCCGGGCCTCCTTAACTATGGGCTCCAAGTAGTCCAGGAACTGGTCACCTCTCTCCTCGATCAGGTAGAACATGTTCCTCAGTTTCCCGGAGGTGAATATCGGGGAGAGTCTGTTCCGCAAAACCCTCCAGGTGTCTCCGTCGGCGTTGAACAGGTTGAGCCCGAGCCCCTTGTTGCTGAAACTGAAGCCGCGGTCGACGAAGTTGTCGAAGTCTCTGATCATGATATCCTTGATGATATCCAGGTCTCGCACGAGGACGGCGGGGTGCCACATGCGGTACATGCCGACGAGCTTCTCGTCGGGGAAAGAGTCGTATAGTTCCTTGAAGTTCTCTGCGAAGGTGGTGCGCCGGAGCGCCGTGTCCTTCACATTGCCGAACAGTAGAAGAGGCTTCGGTGAGACGACGCCGCGCTTCTTCCAGTAGTTGTAATTACGCGTCAGGTACCAGTAGACGAACAGAAGCAGCGCGGCGACGGAGCCCAGCGCGAGGAGGAGGAACGTCAGTATGTCCATCTTGTTACGACACCCGGGGACCTTCGAATGAACAACGCGGGGGAGACGCATCTATTTATTTAGTTACTAATCGAGTTACGAGTTAATTTCGACAGATAACCATCTCTTATCAATCATATAATCTGTTTTACCTATAAAGTGCTTATACATATACAAGGTGGTTTTTAATTAGATGCAAATATTTTAAATGATAGTCGACGATTACCTAACATCAAAATTATTTTCTTATTAAAATTTCGAGAAAAACAATAAAATTGTTTTCTCACTTCGCTGTACCGTCACATCACACATCACACATCAGGCCCTTTAGTACTTGTTCGCTTTAACTTATATGACAAATTCAAACTAATGTCAAGGAATCATAACAAAAAGTTATTGCGACAGGGTTCCATCGAGTACAGCTTGATTGTCTTCCACTGACATTTATTTAATCAAATATTACGACTGTAAAAAACGTCTTTCTGATTGGCTAAAACACTAAACTATGAGGAGATCGAGAATCTCCTTAAATACTAGTATTTCTCCCCTTTTTACTTTAAATGAAACGTGGTTTACACAAGATATTTTTAACGCAGTTTTTCATTTGACATCTCTCACTCATTTTGGCATAGAACACCATACATTCTCTCTTGCACACACACATACACCCCCTCACTCTCTCTCTCTCTCTCTCTCACACACACACACACACACATGTTATTATTATTATATTCGTAAATAGGTACATAAACAAAGAGGTATGGAAGAGCGTGGCCCTCTGACACAGGTGTTGTCACACTTAAAAGATTCCACAATTAGAAAAAAAATGTTTGTACCTTTTTGTTACTGAATAAATCTTTTTATATATTATTTATTTACTGTACATTGTCTCTACGTTTTATTCCTAAAACTTCCTTATCAAATGCCATGTCGATTTTTTGTAAGCAACATTCACATATAAACAATAACATATGAGTTAAAAGGTTATCTTCTTCTTAGAACCAGCACAAGCCCCAATATTTGCATCAGATCTACGAATCGGTGGTAGAGTAAAAAAAAAAGACTTACAAAGAAAACATTTTGATTTGATGTAATAAAATATCACCCTATACATACTCCGAAAGTTCGTTTACATACAGGCTGTAGAGAAAAATATTTAAACAAAATCCGGTTTCAGCATGTTGACGGTGACGTTAAAATTTTTCGATACCTACTGAAGTTCCAGCAGGAGCTTTGTTGCACAATACTGCACAACATTCTTATACTAAATAATTTGTACCCTTAAGGCACCTAATACGTGGCAACACTCGCCCATTTCTCCTGATGCATTCGGCACACGTTTGAGCCTTGGGGAGGCCTTCGCCCACAAGTGGGACAACCGAGGCTAAGATATGTCTTTTCCACTGATATACTGAACATTTGTAGAAAATTGTGAAATATACGGAAGTTGTTTTTGGTGCCTTGGAGATGCTTTATCGTTTTTTTTTTGCTAATGAAAATGTTAGTGCTTTGTGATCTGTTTGTTCTCTATTTGTTGTTATCAGTTGTTTTCTATTTGTGCAATAATGTGTATTTTACATTACATTACTTTAAGAAAAAAATCTTATTGGTAAAGTCGAGTAGTACGAACGTTAACACTACTAGAAACCGGGGAATTATCCCATATTTATAACCGCGAGGTGTACGAAAAGACTAAGTTAATCCTCCATTACAACCGAACGCAATTACAACACACTCCACGATTGTCCTGTCAAGAATGCGTCATGCAAATAATCGTTAAATAGTTTCAGATTAAGCTGTCACCCCGGAATCGAAGCCATTGTCGAATATAACATGATTAAAGGTGCGGTTACATATAGTCTTTGACCGATTGACTGGGCGGTCACAGCAGGCGGCCACCGGCTATATGTTATTATATACACACACACTAATATCCTCATTCGTACAAACAAACACATTCATACATCACAACACGCACACACTGTTGCTTTCTTCGTCCGTGCAGTCACCGAGGGGCCAGATGAAAATCAGCGCTGTGGCTTGCATTATGCTGAGCTGGTGTACCCTTTTTGGCACTGTACCGCACCAGATGTTCTGTGCTGCATGTATTAAACTTTGTATACTTCTGTATTCTGGTGTTTACAGCGCTAAATAAACGTTTCAATTTCAATTACCAGTAATTACCAGTCGTTGACCGCTTTCGTCGAACATCAAAGTGTCACTAGATTGTCAGAATGACATTGGACGACTTCGGCCAAAGACGTGTAAACAAAGGCGGTGAATCGGTCAACGACCATATGTAACCACATCTTTAAACGTGTTACAGTCGATAATGGCTTCGAATAAAAAAATACAAGGTCAAATGCGGGTTTAGTAGTCAATAAAAATAAAAAAATGGCTTCGATTCCCGGGTGACCACTAAATCTAAATATAACTGTGCCGCTCACTCATATACTATATTGTATACGATGAAGCGGGACGATTCGTATAACAATGGCGGCCACACCGGAATCGACAGTGACAACTTTAGGATGGTTTTTATTTTATTTTTATTAATTGGCTACGACAAACGGGCAGGCTGTCAGGCTCCGCATCACAACGCTTAAAGCGATATGGCCGCCTTCTGCACATTGTATTGTACCACTGTTTATGTCGTATGTTTTGTTTTTGTCATATTTTCCCATGATAATGAGTACGGTGATAGATTGGTATCAAGAGGCAGGCGTTATACAGCAACTATGGCACAAGGAAGCCGCCGAATCCGACACAATCTCGTGCATGAATTATCAGCGAGTTTACTGTAAACAATATCTACTTAATGGAGGTGATTATCCGAATTAATTGACGAACAATAAATCATTTTAATTGTCACCGCTTATCAAGATGTACTGGCATTAGTTTTATTTTCACCAAATACTGGGACGTAGGTATCTTTCTAGTTTAAAAAATATGATTGAGCAGCAAGTATTTTTTTTAATTTCTGGGTCCAGGAAGGCGATTCTCGTAGTGGAATGTCGAATTCGACATTAGTTCTATCTCATTCGCTCACATTACATGTGTGAGCGTGACAAGACGTTCGTAGCGCTCGACTTTTGTATGTCGAACGCTGCGAGAATCGCATTCCAGGACGATATTAAAGAAAAAAAAAACTTTTTTCTATCTTCGATATCTCCTAGACCTAGATATATAGCCGTCATCATCACCATCAGCAGCCTATTAATGTCCCCACTGTTGGGACACAGGCCTCCCTTTGCACAAGGGGGTACGGGCCATGATCCACCGAGCGGGCCCAATGCTGATTGGTGGATTTCACACGCCTTCTTCTTATATATTTCTTAATATTTCTAGGTCCAGGACGACGACTTTTTTCTATCTTCGATATCTCCTAGACCTAGATATATAGCCGTCATCATCACCATCAGCAGCCTATTAATGTCCCCACTGTTGGGACACAGGCCTCCCTTTGCACAAGGGGGTACGGGCCATGATCCACCGAGCGGGCCCAATGCTGATTGGTGGATTTCACACGCCTTCTTCTTATATATTTCTTAATATTTCTAGGTCCAGGACGACGACTTTTTTCTATCTTCGATATCTCCTAGACCTAGATATATAGCCGTCATCATCACCATCAGCAGCCTATTAATGTCCCCACTGTTGGGACACAGGCCTCCCTTTGCACAAGGGGGTACGGGCCATGATCCACCGAGCGGGCCCAATGCTGATTGGTGGATTTCACACGCCTTCTTCTTATATATTTCTTAATATTTCTAGGTCCAGGACGACGACTTTTTTCTATCTTCGATATCTCCTAGACCTAGATATATAGCCGTCATCATCACCATCAGCAGCCTATTAATGTCCCCACTGTTGGGACACAGGCCTCCCTTTGCACAAGGGGGTACGGGCCATGATCCACCGAGCGGGCCCAATGCTGATTGGTGGATTTCACACGCCTTCTTCTTATATATTTCTTAATATTTCTGGGTCTAGGACGACGACTTTTTTCTATCTTCGATATCTCCTAGACCTAGATATATAGCAGTCATCATCATCATCAGCAGCCTATTAATGTCCCCACTGTTGGGACACAGACCTACCCTTGCACTAGGGGGGTACGGGCCATGATCCACCGAGCGGGCCCAATGCTGATTGGTGGATTTCACACGCCTTCGGAAACTTTTCATTTCCTCAGACATGCAGGTTTCCTCACGATGTTTTCCTTCACCGTTAGAGCAGTCGGTAAATGACGTACATTTACCTTCGAAAAATTCCGAAAAACTCATTACTACATGGCATTCAGCATTGCATGGTTTCGAACCCGGACCTCCCGTAGCAGTAGCTAGAAATAGAAAGCTGTATTTAATTGAGGACATATCTTCGAAGGCATGTGACACCAATCAGAACTGGGCCCACATGATGGATGCCCATGAGCAGCCTATGCCCCAACAGTGAGGACATTAAGACGCTGATTACGAGTATTATACGAGGTCAGTTACTGAAGTATGCTGACGATAAATACCGCTGTCAGGTCAGTACAAACTTGTCAGCGTTAGCCAAAGTATTCAGGTCCATATGAACTTTCCCAAAGGGGATTATACCAAGGTCACCCCGCAAACGAGGTCCGGTGCAGAAGCACCGACAGTAATCAGTATATCTGACCGTATCTAAGTCCGCCCCTGTCGTGCACCGCCCGAGTGCGCATGGTGCGCCCAGTACAGGTCGGTGCTCGCCCGGTACACCTGACGACTACATCAACACATTACGTATTATGAGTGCGTTCCAAAACCGGTTGAAATAGTTCACGTTGACTGTGCCTGTTCCATTACCGCGTTAACAGCTGAACATTTCATCATCATCAGCAGCCTATTTATGTCCCCACTGTTGGCGCACAGGCCTCTCCTTGCACAAGGGGGGTATGGGCCATGATCCACCGAGCGGGCCCAGTGCTGTGCGGTGGATTTCACACGCCTTTGGAAATTTTTATTTCCTCAGACATGCAGGTTTCCTCACGATGTTTTCCTTCACCGTTAGAGCAGTCGGTAAATGTAGATAAGTCTTCGAAAAAATCCGGAAAACTCATTGGTACATGGCATGGTTTCGAACCCGGACCTCCCGCACGGGAGTCCGGCGTCCTAGCCACTAGGCCACCGACGCTCCGCTGAACATTTATCAAACTTTTATTCAAAAGAAGCAATGGAATGTGTATGGCTGTCAACGTGAATAATTTCAACTGGTTTTGGAACGCACTCTATAATCT
Source organism: Hofmannophila pseudospretella (assembly GCA_947369225.1). Classification (NCBI taxonomy): domain Eukaryota; kingdom Metazoa; phylum Arthropoda; class Insecta; order Lepidoptera; family Oecophoridae; genus Hofmannophila; species Hofmannophila pseudospretella. Next base: position 15,796,559 of record OX376314.1, on the reverse strand, counting down.
ATCTATATGGCTTTGTGATAGTTTTTATTTTCCTCAAATACAGCTTTTTGCTTAATCATCACGATCATTTACAGCTTGTATCCGCCAACTGCAGGGCATAAGCCTCCTGCCATTCGTGCATTTTTCTTTCTGCTACCATTACAATTGTATAATAAACTGCATTGAAAATTGAATTTTTTTAATTTTTTATTCCTTTACCACATATTAATTAACATTTCACATTAAACTATAACCTCATGTCAACCTCATGATATCATGTTATTCAAATTGCCAAAGGAACAGAGTATTTTCCTATTGTAAAAGTAGTGTATGTTTGACCTAGTGACCAAGTTTTGCTTGTGAAGGTTTGTTGAAACACGATCAACCAGGTTCGATTCTATGTGAACTTTTTCGAGTCATTGTCACAATGCATTTAGTACACTATAAGTATGGATTTAGTGTATTTAGTAGTTCACTGATCTTGTGACTCAATTACCAGGAATCGACTTGAATTTGCGACTCAATTCACGGTATTGCGCAGTACCTTAATTTGGTAGATCTTTTGTTATAGATACGTTCGTCTTCAGATAATACGTATTAAGTAGCAGGTCACGTTTTATTGTTTGAACGATCTTTTTTGTTTCCTGGTAAGTTTCCCAAAAAATATTAGGAGCTTCTGCACAAGCTTTAGTATACCATCTGTCAAAAACCTTCAATTATCTTATGACAGGGGCCAGGGATAACCCCAGGGGCACTTCGACCCTCAGGGATCTTTTGTGCTCACCCTTACCTTAGTCTCCTTCCTGTTCCTTAAAGATGCTTTGCATCAAGGACGCTGTACAGCTAACAGGAAGGAGCCTATAGTCCTCTGGTTTCGGGTAGGCTACCCCCAGAAGACTAACACGTGGGTATATAAATACAGGTTGTATTGGTCAGTTCCTGAGTGATTGAATGTTGATGGAACCCTTCAGACTAACTACTTCTATTATGTATTTTGGAAATTCTAAAACTTGACCTACCACGTTTAGGAGTTGTGTATAAAGATCAAGAATTTAATATCTATGAAAATCTTTCTTTCTTTATAGTCCTCTGGTTTCGGGTAGGCTACCCCCAGAAGACTCATACGCTTTCAAATAAACCTTCAATTAAATCTCAACCTCATGCCTGCGCTATATGATACAATTCAGATTCTCACATTTTTGACGTTTGGCTAGGTTGACCTGTGGTCGACTGTACCGCGGGGAATGACCTGTAAAAGTTTCTCGTGACCCTTACGGCCACTATCAGAAAAGCTCAGTCACTACAGTCTACCATATGTCAAAAACTTTCGTTTATATCTCAACATCTCAAAATATACTACACTGTGCCAGACTTTATGACTGACAGAGATAGATGCATGGCAACACTGTTACATTATTTGTTTGTAGTGCCGATGGCACGATTTTTTTTAGTTTTTTTATTTATTAATTAGTAATAAAGTTTTTTTTTAAATGTACGGAGAAAAATGTATGATTATTATTATTGATTTATATTGTTCTTGATTTGTATTATTGTTTATTATAAGTTCTTAAATTGTTATATATAAACTGAATTGAAAAAATTGAAAAATGGACGAACAAAAGTGTACAAGCTGTACCAATTTGTTGAATGAACTATTTCATTTCAACCCTATGGCTGCATAATATGGTATGTTTCAAGTTCTCAAATTTTGACATTTCAACCTACCCGGTAGACCCGTGGTCGACTGTACATGTGACAAATGTATGAATGAGCAAACAAACAAAGCAGATATGCTCGTATGCAGGTAAACGTCATCGCGATTGATTAATTAATAAGCTTTCCGGTTGTTTTGGTTTACTGCGCACTTACGACGTTTCGGCAGCAAACAGGCCGATAACATCGGTATTGTCACGGATTACCTTATCGATATACTAATATACTAATTAGTAGAAACAAACAACTATCATCGCCCAATCTACATGTTTATTTTCCATGACAACAAAATGTAATTACTAATTAGGTACGAATAATTTTAATTCCCAGCACGTGGTTGCTACGTAACTTCTATAGTCGTCGTGAAATGTTGGTTTATGGGGTAAATGTTTGGATTGATTCCTAAAAGAAAGCCTAAGACAAAAGAACTAAAAGAATACTGGCTTCCCATAGTTTGGGGGCTAGGAACTTTGAACCTGTTTTTCTAGTGAAATTAAAAAAGTTTATTTTTATTTTTAAGAATACACTTCATTCCAAGCCTCTAAGTCGACAGAATGTAAAATAAGTCTAGTCCAGTTCTGAAATTGTGGGTTTACATAAGGGTAGATAAAATAACAAAAATCCATATCGAGATGTTCAAAAATTACAAAGAGTAAATTGTCAGAACAGAGCTGTTATCGGTAATCGACCGGCGGGAAAATTGGTGATCATGATCATAGGTGCTCTCTGAGCGACTCGATATACGGGCCCAATGAATATGTCTATAGATGGTCAATGGCACATACCTTCCCGTGCAGCTCGACGATGGCCATAGCCGCGTTGAGCATCTCTGCGCGCACGGGGTCGCTGCGGTCGGCCAGGCCGCGCTCCACGAAGAAGCGCATGGCGGCGGCCACGGCGTCGGCCTGCAGGCGCGGCGCCAGCGCGTGCAGCGCCAGCGCCACGCCGCGCCGCGCGCCCCACTCATCCACCGCCGCCTCCACCTCGTGACCGAACTGGTCCAGCTTCGCCGGGATCAGCTGTGGAGCAAAGAAACAGTATATCGTTCACTGTATACAAACAGCTGCACGGGCTCGGCCGGATGCCGCACCTCCTGCAGCAGGCCCGCCAGGCCCCGGATCGGGCTGACACCTAGTCACACTCACCGGCAGCTTGTCGCAGTAGGTGTCCTGCAGCGCGTGCAGGACGCCGCCGACGTCTGGCGGCCGCACCAGCTGCGCCAGCGCGGCGGAGGCGGCGCGCTGCACGGGCTCGGCCGGGTGCCGCACCTCCTGCAGCAGCAGGCCCACCAGATCGGGCTCGCGACTCCACGTTTGCGCCAGCGGGAGCTTGGCCCACAGCTCCTCTGCCAGCTTCCTGTACACGTCAGACACACGTCAGGGACAATTTACTAAACGGTACGAAATCTGAGGTCTGTCGCCGAATTTCTGTATCACATATAAGACACAAGGTCAGGTCAGTATCTCACTTATTGTCCTCCGCGACGTCGAAGGTGGCGACGAGCAGCCGCTTGGTGATCTCGAGCGCGTGGTCGGGCTCCTCCAGCAGCCGCGGCAGGCACTCGGCCACGCACAGTAAGGCGCGCAGAGCTGCGTCACGCACCACCTGCGTAATGCTTCACACTTTACGTTTTGTCCAGGGGTATTAGTTCTTGTGGAAGCCTAGCAGCACCACTACCTGAGGGACCAGGGGGCAGGACCCCCCCACTCCCACACAAATAGTGGGAGCCCACCACAATGATCCAAGGTGGATTCGATCCGGCGACGATTGTACCGCAGACTCCTGCACTATCTTTAGCCATTGTCGCTCAGTTTGCGTACCTCCTCCGGGCTCTGCAGGCCGGCGAGCAGGCAGGTGACGTCATCGAGCGAGAGCGCGCCGCGCGCCGCGCACGCCGCCGTCTCCAGCAGGGACACCGTGCACGCGGCCTGCACGCGCCCGCTCGTGCTACCTGCACCAATACACAACAGTCAGTGTAAGGACGAACAGATCACTCTACTAGCAACGCAACGGCACTACGGTAGGGCTACCGTAGCCTGCTGCCTGTCGTGCGAGGTGACTAAAACGTGTTATCAGGATCGCTGGAGGTCTAAATGGGGGCTTTAACCGTCCATACCCCGGGGTAGGCGCACCGTGCCATGGCCGCACGCTGCTATGACGGGAGGAACTGTGAGGTGGTGGTAGAGGGGGGCGAGGCAAAGTGCTAGGGGGTAAAAAATCCCACTTAACCCGGATTCTCCCCCAGGAGGTCGGGTATCTTATGAAGATTTCTCCCCGTTAAAACAAAAGTAGGACAAACCAATCACTATAGTATTTATTACTTATTTTACTTACTACCAGAAAAAGGATCACTCTTTGCCATCCTCACCATAAATTACTTGCGAGGTCGCACCAGGGACTAGTTATATCGCTTTATGAAGTTAAAATTAAATTTGAAATTGTGTATAAACCTATTATAACAAAATGTACATTCCTATTGACAACGCCTTATGCGGCAGCCATATTTTTATTTTGTCAATGCCCTTTTACAGCAGCTAGTAGTGTGTCAGTAATAATTTAAGTTATAATATAACGGTAAATAATTTGGTCCGTAACTGACACAGTTACGGACCAAATTATGTACCGATCAAAAGATAAATAAAAAAAATTAAAAAAAACCTAATTTGTTTACAAATCAATAGCAATAAAAGCCAAGAGTCACTAAACCTAGTAACTTGGTGGTGGTAGGACCTCTGGGCCCGCCTGGCTGGCAACCACCTTCTATGTAATGTCTGTCGTCATCTTCGCTTCGACGTTGATTGCTTCGGCAGTGTTTATAGAAGAACCAGTACTTACTAAGCCCGTGTGCTCCATCTTCGGCCTCATCGTCACTTACCACCAGGTGATATTCAGGTCAAACACGAGGTTGTAAATAAAAAAGCAACTTACTGATAAGGTCGATGAGCAGCCGGAACATGTGGTCTATAGGCAGCAGCGCGGGCTGCAGCAGGTCGTGTGTGACGTCATCGTGCGCGCGCAACGCCGCGTGGTGCGCGATCACCGTCAGCCCGCTCACCATGGTGGTCTCGTCCGCGCGCACCGCCGGCAAGTTCAGACCTGGAGGGAGCATATACTGCAGAAAATGCCATGGCACAATCAGAAAACCAGGTTCGGTTATGGATCCACACCTGAGATGCTTCGCGAGGCTTCTTTCGAAGACAAAAGTTTGCCTCGCGAGGCGTAAAGCCCAGTTAATTTTGATTTCTTCTTGTTTATAAAATTCAGCGTCGGTGGCATAGATAGGCTAGGACGCCGGGTACCCACGCTGGCGGTCCGGGTTCGAAAACATGCAATGCCACGTAGCAATATGTTTTTCGGATTTTCTCGAAGACTTACGAACATTTACCGACTGCTCTTAATGATGAAGGAAAACATTGTGAGGAAATCTGCATGAGGTAAAAAAAAGTTTCCAAAGGCGAGGGAAATCCACCAATCAACACTGGGTCCGCTTGGTGGAACATGGCTCATACCCTTGTGCAAAGGGAGGCCTGTGCCCACAGTAGGGACGTTAATAGGCTGATGAAATTACAAAATGGACCCGATTCCTCAGTGACTTTATGCAACTTTTAGGTTACCTTGCTTCAGCAACGGAAACACGTAGCAGAAGCCGGGCGCCGTGAAGTAGTTCCCCCGGACGACGGGGTCCCACTCGTCAACGCCGGACCCCCTGACCCCAGCTGTGGCCGCGTGCACCAGGTTGATGCATCGTATGGTGGCCTTCTCCAGGTCCTCTTCCTCCCACGCGGGGTCCAGGTCGCACTGCGGCTTGTGCAATCTGACGGGGGAAATCAGATCCAGTTCACAATTTGACTGGTTTAAGTCCTAGAATAGATCAAATTCAAAAACCCAATTTCTGAGACCTCAGAGTGACCCTCGCGACGCAGGCTCCGAGCGCGGCGTGTCGCGGCAGCAGCGCGGGCCGCAGGCGGCAGTGCGCGGGCGCCAGCGCGGGCGCGGCCAGCGGGCTGCGCAGGGCGGACAGCACGGCCGGCACCACGCGCCGCGCGGACACGCACAGAGAGCGCGGGGACCCGCGCTGCACCGCCTCCAGGAGACGCACGCTCGCCACCACGCGAGTGTTCAGCTGAGAACAATGGTATCCTGATAAATACAGCTGGAAACAACAGGAACCCAGTAAACGCAGCTGGAAACGAGGGTAACCAGGTGATAACAGTGCGAGTTAGTAAACTACAGTAACCATGTGAAAATAGAGCGAGTTTCGCCGGAAACTAAAATAATCAGATGAAAACAGTGGAAGGTCAGCTGGCAACATCGACTAACAATAACTTATTCAAATGCACATAAGAAACAACAAAGAATAGTTGTACCAAAAACAGGTCATCAACATATTCAGAAGATTAACATTTAGTAGTATGTAATACGTTTATTTCACACACAGCAATGACCGAAACAGTTATAATTATGATAAAATAATTATGCAGTCAAAGGTAAACATATCTAAATCATGTCTGATGGTCTGCTGTTGTCGTGAAAAGGGGTCTCGACTCAGCTTATTGCTGCAGACAAGAATACCTCCAGCGCTGGTATTCTGTTGGACCATGATTTAAAATAATTATGCAGTCAAAGGTAAACATATCTAAATCATGTCTGATGGTCTGCTGTTGTCGTGAAAAGGGGTCTCGACTCAGCTTATTGCTGCAGACAAGAATACCTGCAGCGCTGGTATTCTGTTGGACCATGATTTAAACTCACCGCTGTAAGCCTTTGCCGAATGGCGCTCTCCTTAGCCAGCTGCGCCTTTATCGCTTCTTTCTGTTTCACCGACAAAGGTACCTGGAACAAATATCAAATTCCTATTTAGTATTATTATTTATTACATTTAGTGCTGTCGCCGAGACCAGACTGCAAAGCAACCAACTGAAACGAGCATAAAATACTAGTCTTTGTCACTCTCATTAAATCGTGTCCATGGGCGACAGAGATGGAAAGTCTAAATGTGTGTGTTACAGGTGCCAACTTTCAATAACGAATAAGAATCAGGATTTTGTATTGTAAGTACATTAAAGTATATTTTTACAACGTCACTTTTTTACTCTACCACCGCTTCGGAAGGTGCTATAGCTGAAGGAAAGAAGCAGCGCAAGAAACAATAAGCAGCACATCTTTTAAATTAACATACTTAACAATATTTATGAATACAATTATATATGAATATAATCATATATTATATGTCAGCGAAAACAACAAGTGGCGTCATAGTGCACGTGCAATGCCCACCTGCGCTTGCGACGAAGCAAACACGCAGCGACAGCCGATACACGTCATGCCGCCCCCCACTACCTGGCCTCTATAAAAGCGGGCGCCCGACCCATGGTGACATCATTCTCTTGCGACTCGTCCACGAGGCAGTCCGACTTGATATTTTATTCGAGAATATTGCATTTCCGAATAATTAACCGTAACTGGTTGCTATCAGGGGACTCTCGTATGCTCGGTTACTGTTGAATGTCTAACCGGTGACTAGTGGTCGCTATCGAGACGGTTGACCCGTGGCTAGTCAGTGTCGAGTAACTAGGCAATAACTAATTCGCTGTTAAATAACTCTAAAATGAGTTGATCGAGTCAATATAGTTATTAAATTATATTTCGCTGGTTTTTAAAAGCAAAAATAGAACCACAGGGTGAGGACAACCCGGACAATGATAGCGGGCCATCTATGCCCTCACCCTCAGATCTGACATATACGTTTTTTTTTCGTACTGACTTTTGCTGTTGGTCCTAATGACCTTTACTGCTTCACCGGGGTTATTGGGGCGAGCGCTAAGTGCGGTCCAGCCTGGAGGAGGACTTAAAAACTACTATAAGAAGCGACTGCATACGGGCAGCCGACCGGCTTAGGACGTCGCTGAGGAGGGAGGGGTCGGGGAGAAGCGGCCTGGAATACGCCGATAGCGCGTGTAAGCGCCAGAAGCGGGTCGCCGCTCGCGCCGGCGCGGGCTGTATGTAGGTGCTGTGTGTGAACTACTATCGGGTGGGGATATATACACGATGTGCAGAGTTGGAGCTGAATTTAGGACCAAGCTTCTTTATCATTTAAATATACAGTGTCAGGTATCTTATTATAACATCGTACACAGTGACCCATAAATGTGTTTATTTTACCAAGTCTAAAGCGTGGGACTGCAAGTTTGTTTTTGTTTCTGGTATTGAAATCATGTTTATCACAATTTTTCGGATACGTGTATTACAATTGCTCTTTATACTCTGCACATCCTTACGATATTATAGCTGACATATTCATATTTTTTAAATCAACATTTATCAAGTCGAGCTCAAAGTTTCCCCAGCTACCCCCTAGCCCCCCACTCACCTCCTTCCCCTTCCCCTGTCGCCGGCGCTGGTCCTCCAACTCCCGCCGCAGCTGTAGCTCCTCAAGCTGCTCCTTGTAGCTGTACGCTTTGCTCTCGCGTTTTAGATTCATCTCCTTCGCGTCATCGTTCCTGGGAACAAGGGGTTGCGTTACTCTAACGTCTATAGCAAGTCGCGAATACCTCTGGAATGAAATAGTGTTCTGATCTCATAGAAAACTAAGTTTTTTTCTCTCATTTTTATTTCAGCACAAGTGAGACAAAGAAGTCAAGAGTAGAAATATGGAGTGTGTCATAATCTCGAGTAGAGAGCGACAACAGATACAAAAATATTTTTTTAACTACTAATCCCGCATTTGACCTCGATCTCGCCTGATGGTAAGCGACGATGAGGTCGACGATGGAGCATGCGGGTCCAGTAAATGCCTATTCACTCTGGCCTTGAAGATATTAGATTGTCGGAGAGGGATAGCCGATACTTTTATTGCTTTGTTTACTAGGATGTCTAGGCGTTCGACCGCTGTCGAATGAAAACCGGGACCGACTTTATAACGTGGTCTCCGAGGCGAGGCATTAAAATATAATTTGTAACAAGAATGTAAGAATTTGCAATTCGATAACAATGTCAACCCGAATGACGCACTCTTGCGTCATGCAAATCGTAACTGTTTTGCCTGGTGAAGAATGAGCCATCTTCTTGTGCCACGGTTGGATCGACGAAGTGGAGAAGGATCTGCGGGAGCTCTAAAGGGACCTGGAAGTGGCGCAGAGGAGACCTTATTTGGCTTAAAGTAAAGCTCCTATTCCCATGCGGGGAAGTCCGGCTTCGAAACCATGCAATGCAATATACCAATGAGTTTTTCCGATTTTTTCGAAGACTTCCGTACATTTACCGACTACTCCAACGATGAAGGAAAACATCGTGAGAAAACCAGCATGTCGGAGGAAATTAAGTTTTCCAAGGCGTGTGAAATACACCGCACAGCACTGGGCCCGCTCGGTGGATTATGGCCCGTACCACCTTGTACAAGGGGAGGCCTGTGCCCCAACAGTGGGGACATTAATAGGCTGATGATGATGATGATGTTGAAAGGGTCCTATTTATGATCGGCCATGATGGGTGATCAAGATCAACCGTATGCATTCAAGTGTACGAAAAACCTGCGGCTATCCGATTGTCGCCGATTACACACAACCATGCCCTCTACACGGTCGTGTGTGCCTGTAATCGCCCATCATGGCCGTGTAGAGGAGCCATAAGATATGGGTATATCTACCCGGGCACGGCGCTCTTGTCGTAGAGCTCTCCCTCCGGCGTGAGGTATGTGAAGTACTCGTCGCGCGTGACCCGCAGCAGCGCGGGCTCCTGCAGCGTCTCGAGCGCGCACTGCACTGCGCTGTACGCGATCACCTCAGAGTTGGTCGCCACCAGCGTCGACACCACGTTTGACAGCGTCTGCGGGAACACAAATACTTCATTTAGAGATTGGATAAGTACATCAATTTCACCGAAGAGCGTCGGTGGCGTGGTAGTGAGTTTAGGTTTTTTTTCGAAGGCGTACGTACATTTAAAGACTGCTCAATCGGTGAAGGAAAACATCGTGAGGAAACCTGCACACTGAGATAATTAGTGTGTGAAATGGTAAGGCAATTGCAAATTATCGCATTAAAATCTGACAAGAAAATCGTCCTCACGAGGTCCGTGATCATTCCATGTAAATAATCACATTTACATGGAATGATCACGGACCTCGTGAGGAATACGCCTAAGAAGATCACCAAAGATGTCACTGAAACCATCTCGATCTTACGAAACGGTCGTGGAATAGGGTATTTGACAAATATTAAATACATTTACAAAAAATAAGAAAATAGACATATATTGATGGTCAAATGTGAAAACAGAATTATAATCCGTTGAAAAATAAAATAGTTACAGCAATCGAAAATCAGACGGTAGAAAGAGACGGCAATAGATAATTGTGACGTCACTGTTATGTAGCGCCATACAAGCAAGTCCTTGGCTACATAATAAGGACTGTTTTGCTAGCAAGGGACGGAGCATCCCCCCACTACTATCTTTAACCATTAATATAGCTGAAGTTGGTTGAGATATCGATAAACGGATTTCAGATCCATCTTCAGGACCATGTAAGTTGATTGAAGCAATAAAAAAAATTAGTCAAATACCCTATTGCTCCATTTTCCCTAGACTACTGTCCTAGGTAACCTAAAACAGTTACGTTCATACATTTTGGATATAAGGACCAGGGTTGGTGATAGGAGATAAAATTACGATACCCCCCCTTACCCCCAACTTAAGCTTGTAATCAACTGACCTCGCTAGGAGTATAGCTGCTGATGTAAGCGTTCTTTAAGTTATTCGCGTACAATCCGACCAGTTTCTTGGCGTCGAGGCGCAGGTAGCCGACCACCTTCAGCCAGCCGCGCCTGTTGACGGCCAACGCCAGCGGGTGGTGGCAGCTTCTTAGTGCGTCTATCGCTAGGGCTTCAGCGTCTTGTTGCTGGTAATCTGGGTACAGTGAACAAGTGAAGTGGCACAGTGAAGTGAAGTTGAAAAAGATGATTGTTTTTCTAGGTCTTCTTTTGTTGGTGTGACAGATCGGAAATAGAATTCCTAACTGCCACACTGGTATGACAAGCTGGTGTGACGGTTAGTCTGACCCCAAACATTTTCACATTCGTAGGGTGCGGTATTCTAAGAGCTAACAATCCAAACACGGATGAGTGACGATGAGGTCGAAGATGTAACACACGGGCTTACTAAGTACTGGATCTTCTATAAACACTTGCGAAACAGACTTAGAAGGGTTATCGCTAGCCAGGGGACCCTGAAGGAGTCTTACCACCAGCAAGTTACTCGGTTTAGTCGCCTCGTACGACACGCTTCACCCATCCGTCCCAAATACGGAAAAAGTTAAGTTGAAAGGGAGGAAATATTATCTTTCGCAGAATGACCTTATCTAAAACTAAAAGCTCACGAAGGAAACATAGCGGATACCCTACGCAGCAGACGGAGCATCAGCTTTTCCGTTATGCAAATCATCATCATAAATTCTTACCACCTACTGCAGGATGTAAGCCTCCGTTCTTTTACGCTACTCTTTCCGATCCTTCATCAACATGTATACTGCAAGTATAGTGATTTGACTTGAGATGAAGGAAAGAGATTACGCACTTTATTATTTCACATACCAAGAAGCAAATACACAAAACCTCACCTCTAAACGAACACAGCGCCTGCACACAATCCAGCACCATCTTCCCTGTGACTTCCGTCCCCTTCTCTCCTTCGGCCTTCTCTTTCCCGCCCAGTATCTTGCCTTCCTCCAGCACTTCGTTCAACTTCAGCACCAGATACCTAGCTATCTGCGCTCTGCTCCTGTTCCCAACCAGGGATTTAACCTCCTCTAAGGCGACGGTTCTAACAGCCTTAGCAGTGGACAGTAATACCAGTACGAACGCTCTGTACACTGGCGAGTTTTGCTCGCTGGCAACACTTGGGTAGTTTTCCAGAACGGTTCTGCATAGCAACACCACCTGTATTAGGACTATAAAGGGGTAAATGTTATAGTGCAATTCGGTACAGGCTCCACGGATCGTTAGACCTAAATGTATTATTGAAATTAAACATTTTACACTTGAAATTGGTTATTCAAGCGATGTGATTTGTTAAGGGATATAAATAAAATTGTAATGCCAAATATTAGTTCTGACAATCCAGGGTTTAGAATAGGAAGTAGCAAAAAATAATATTTCATGATAATATGGAACAGTATAGTACAGCTTTTGCTACGGCATAATAAATAGAAAAATTAAGTGGTCTAAAAAAGAGCAGATTTCCGATCTACTTGTGTCAGTTTCCCAAATTACCTATTACCCTATTTTTCAAACAGTCGTTTTTCTCCCTACTATCAAATTAGCTTCATCATCAACTTTCAATCTATAGTATAGGACTGACATAGGCCTTTCGCAAAGTGCGCTTGTCTCAATTCACCATCTCCAATCAGCATAATTTCACGATATAATATGCTGTGCAGCACGTCGTGCAGTCAGCGTTTTTTTAATTCCACCATCTACAATCGGCCTCCTGCCCCAATGCCGCCCCTCGGAATCTGTCGCTCGGGAGCCCTAGGACCTCCCCACGCTACGCTTCGTGCCCTCAAACACGTTCCTTGCGCCGTCTGTCTCTACGAATGCCGATCTCGGCCTCACAGTATATCATCGGTGACTCCCGTGCGGGAGGTCCGGGTTGGAAACCATGCAATGCCATATACAAATGAGTCTTTCGAAGACTTACGTACATTTACCGACTGCTCTAGCGGTGAAGGAAAACATTGTGAGGAAACCTGCATGTCTGAGGAAATTGAAAGTTTCCGAAGGCATGTGAAATCCACCGCACAGCAATGGGCCCGTTCGGTGGGTCATGGCCCGTACCCCATGTGCAAGGAGAGAAGCAGTCCATTAATAAAGTATTTTTTTTTAATAGATGATCTAAAGTAGTCTAAACTGACAGGTGCTAATGTCATTTTGTAAAATAATTGCCATGTTTAATGTAATAATGATGCGTTCAGTTCACTTGTGAATCAGTTCCCTTAGTTCACCCTGACAGTGAGCCAAAAAGATAACGTTAGATTATATATTGAAAGAAGATGGATTTCGCTCCCAAAGTTTTTAATTTACAAAAAAATCACGACATTACAGAGGAAAATAAAATATACTTTTACTTTGAACTATTAGTCAGTGATTGAATTCGATCTTTGGTCATAACACTTTTTTTATTTCATCAAAAACTGGCAACAAAGATACATCAGTTTAGTCCGTCTAATAAAACGTACTACTTTACAAACATAAGGGGCAAGGTTTAGAAAGAAATGAAGCTCACCATCGTCGGTGGCGGCGGCGAGCGCGCGGTCGTGCAGCAGCATGTGTTTGTCTGGGTGGACGAGCGCGGCCCAGGTGGCGGCGCGCGCGGGCAGCTCGCGCGTCGTGTCAAGCAGCGCCAGCGCCAGCATCGCGCAGATACCCTCGCTCACCACCGGGTGCTGCGGACGACCAAGGTCAAGTGTTTAGTGAAGTGGGTAAGTACAGTATAGATGACTCGTGTACAATAAGGTACTTCTTCTTCTTCCATCAGCATACAGATGCCCATTGTTGGATATATGACTCTCTTGGTACTAACTTGCAATAAAAAAATTACTTTTCACAGTAAGTACAGTGGTGTAAACCGAACGGACAGTGGCGAGTACCATTATCGTCACTGTACTTGCACTGGCCACTTCGCTAAACACTTGACCAATGTAAACGGAGCATTATAACCTCATGAGACATTAATACAGTTGAAAGAGAAAGAAAACTAATTCTTAGCTCTCGGTCAACCTAACAGATCGCCAATAATGACTTTTAAATTCAGTCTGAAAAGTGCTGTCGGCATTAGATTTAGCCATTACGGCATAACAAGAGGAAAGTGCGACTATATCCAGAGGATTCTTAGAAGTTTAGGGTTGAACTATTGGACAGGCACGGATATAAACTGATGTAGATCCGGCTCGAAGGACCACGTTAATTTGTTCGAAAAACAAGAACATTTGTCTTTAAATACCAGCACATTCGGTCAGGCCCTGTATATCACAGCAGAAAGAAATCTCCAGTTCAAGCTCATTCTTTCGCCGAGCTCAGCCGCATATCATCCGCGTGTATTTACATAGCCGCCTTCTTTTTTCTCTCATCTCTAGATCACAAGCCAAATTAGACACTGGCGTCAAATCTAAGGTGGCCGCCAACCCTAAAACTAAATAAAACTATCTCGCTCACTATATTACGTTATGTACGAGTGAACGGGACATATCGTTTAGCAGTCGTTGCTAAATTTGGCGGCCACCCCAGAATCGATGTAAGTGTTACCTGCAGCGGCTGCTGCGCCGCCTTGTCGACCGCCTTAAGCAGCAGCGGCGAGAGCGCGGCGGCCTGCGCGGGCGCCGCGCCGCACTGCCGCAGCGCGCGCGACACCAGCGATATGTACGCGCACCGCACCGGCTGCGTCGCGCTCTTCGCGCTATAGTTCTTCTGCAAAAAGACGGATACTGTCAGTGTCCAAGTTAGGATCGAGAAAGTGGCGACCTAGACTTCTACCCTTAGTACCATTTTCCAATTTTAGTAACAAATAGCCCTCCAAAGTTATCTCCTGAATCCGCCCCTGCGCCTTACAGCGCCGTACGTCCGGCTTTTTCTGAAAAAATTGGTCCTAGACCATCGAAGAAACTCTCTTGCGCGTCACCTGGAATATGTCGAGCAGGTGTGGCGGCAGCGTGCCGGCACCGCCCAGCCGCTGCGTCCAGGCGTGTAGCGCCTCGAGCGCCACGCACAGCGTCCGCTCGTGCGACTCGCTGTCCAGCACACGAGACATCTGCGTCGCCGCCTCGTCCAACAGCTGCGCTCGCTCTTCCTCGGGCACGGCCAGCTCGCTAAGTGTGCCCACGCCCTAAAGGAATATTCATAGCGTAAACTAATGATACGACAATGCACATCATTTTTACAGTCTGATTTTAGAAAGTAGAATTTATATAATGGCAACTTTCCATACATAGATGTCAAATCGCTATGACATTTCCATTCTATTTCAGTCAGTGTTTAAAATCTGCTCTTTAAAATCTGTACTTGACTAGACTAGATAAGGTGCTAATTAGTACGAATTAGCTACGATATAATAAACCTTGTGACACAATTAGCACAGCTCGTCGAACAGCTGTTTAGGTCGGCGATTCCAGTAGTTTCCACTTTATAAACACCTTCTTTCCCACTTTCCCAAAACCCAATCAAAATAAACCAGCGTACGTGCAGCACGGCGATCTTGTCCTCGCTGGAGGTGAGCTTCCCGCCGCCCCCGTGGTACTCGGCGAAGGCGTGCGCCAGCAGAGCGCGCGCCGCCGTCCTTTCCGCGCAGCGCCGCGCCAGCCGCCGCAGCGCCGCCGCCGCCTCGCCGCGCACCCACTCGTCCTTCGAGTGCAGGTTCACTGCGGGCACGTCATACAGCTGTTAGCGGTCACCACGAGCATATGACACCAGACATCTAGGCCCGGCGTTCATTACAAGAGTACAGGCGCAGCAAGTTTTAATGAATTATTACACTTTAGTGCACGAAAATTTACCTCTTCCAGACAACCTTTTTGTAGATGTCATTGTTTGGTATGAAAAAGGCCCGGTTCCTTTGACACTGGTATGTCATTTAAACCGTATTTTAAAGACATTAATGTTAAGTTTACATCGTTATAGAAGTATGACACTGCGTCTCCACTCCTTACCTTCAGCATGTTTACATGGCAAAGGTGCGAAAATGGAGCAGCCAACAATTATAACTGGCAAATATTCATAGATTTTTAATCTGTAGATATCTCTTCTGGTTTAAGTGGAGGGATGCAGCATAAGGAGGCTTGTTTCGATTCGTTTAGTATCATTTGTTGACCTAATGTTCTTATCAGTATATCTCAAAAACATTAAAGAAGTCACTTCACTACGTACCGATCAAACTCTTTCCGATGTCGACAGCGATTCCATCGAGATAGATGAGGAGGTTGTCGACGACCTCGCCGACGGCCTGGATGACGGTCTCGGGACTGCGCAGCATGGCTTTGTGCAGAGCTGGAAGCAGCGTGTCCTGCACTTCGGACTGGCTCAGTAGATGTAGCAGGTCCACGCAGCCCTTGATGTAGTTGGAGTTCGGCCGCGTTTTCACGCTGATCAGGCTCTTTGTGAAGCTTTCCAGCATCTTCGCCTGTTAAACATTCGTGTAATTATATTCTAAACCCAAAAGGAATTTGGACAAACGTAACGTAACGTACGTTTTGTACGTAACTTGAGGACAATCAGTTTCTAGTTTCTACTGTATCTTCTATGTATATTCTATTTCTCAATATTTGCTTCTTGCTTTATTATAGGATACTGTAAAACTAAACATTCAGAGATATTCTTGAATTTAACACAGAATCTTTTGGAGAAGATCTCATAAACAGTGAATTAACCCAGTGATTGTCTATTAGAATAATGGTATACAATTTCAGAGCGTCGATGGCGTCGTGGCGTCCGGTTTCGAATTCGGGAGGTCAGAGTTCGAAACCAGGCAATGCCATGTACCAATGAGTTTTTCGGTTTTTTCGAAAGACTTACGTACATTTACTGACAGCTCTGACAGTGTAGGAAAACATCGCGAGGAAACCTGCACACTGAGTGAAATGAGGAAGGCAATGGCAAACAACCCCATTAAATCTGCCACGAGATTCGTTCTATGTGATTAATTCCTTAGAATGATCATGACCCTCGCCAATGAGGAACATGACTTTTTTTTATTTTATTTAATTTCACAGCATAACAGTGATACCAAGGCACTGAAATTCAAAAAAAAATATCTATATAATTAATTACACACTAACTGAAGAGGGACGCACATCCATACTCTCACAGAACCTCAGACACTCGTCACGCACACTCGCCCACTTGCAAACACATCACAGTCTGGTGCTTATAGACTTAGATTGGGCTTAGAAGAAGATACAATTTTAGAGGAAATGTACAAAGGTCCCAATTGATCAGACTAGATACGGGATCTGTGAACATCCTTAAATTCAAGAACTACAATAAATAACAGCATACACTCTTATTCTAAAACGGCTTATTTTCCCTCTTAGCCACAAGATAGGCACCCTTTGTGCATGGACAACATACTTTCACTTCACTCTTATATTTATGGCAACTAACGAATTGCGGTAATTCTGCCAGTGGCCTATGTGTTTCAAGAGGCACAGACTTTGTTTCACGAATTTTGGAGTATTTACTTTATGCTGAGCCATGTCGGGCGAGTGTCGACACAGCGCGGAGAAGGCGACGCACACGTGCGGGCCCGAGTCGGGCGCCTGCGCCAGGAGGACCTCCGCCCACTTGGCAACGCGCTCGCTGCCGATGCTGCTCCAAGATGTGTGGAGCTGCAAGCATTGACAAATGCACCAGTTCAGGGGTCTACTTTATAAAATATATAAAGAAACTAAGTGCTATAAGTGAATGAACAATATACCAGCTTAGATATGGGCGCATCAGCTTAATGCTGCCTGCTCATTAATCAATAATAATAATAATAACTTTTTCAGCTGTACTTTGTGTTGGAAAACACATTAAGCTACTCTGTGGAACCCTGTCGCAAAAAAATTGATATGATTATTATTTATTAATGAGCAGGCAGCATTGTGCTAATGCGCCCATATCTAAGCTGGTGTATTGATCATTCACTTATTCATAGTACTGTCAATTAAGTCCGCCACTACTTTTGCACTGTTTAAAAACCTATCTAGTCTATTTTTGAAACTGTTGACTGAAGATGCATCCACGACTTGTTGCGGTAGCTTGATCCATAATCTCACGACTCTGTTATTGAGAGAGTTATGGCCGACCAAGGTGTTTGAACGAGTGGTCTTCAGTTGCAAGTCATTATTTTCCTTGATATTCTTATGAATGTGCCAAATAAGTATTATCATTTATTTATTTATTGAATATCTACACAATTTTATTAATTTTTTTACATTCACAGTGTAACAAAAACCAATATAGGTTAAGAACACTGACAAACCGTCGATGGTCGCAGCTTTACAAGTTGCTAAGACTAGTACATTCTCAAGTTATTACTTCTCATATAGGAGCAGTAGAATCAGTGGCGGATACAGGAGGGCTACGGGCAGGTTGCCCACTCTTAACCTTTAGTATTGTAATTTCACCCATTCTTTATTCAGAACTTTACAACTACAGACAAGATTCTAGAACTGCTTCTCACCATGGAGTAGGCCTTGTCGTTCCTCCTCTGGTCCCCGTAAGCAGTGACCACGGCAAGCAGGTTGGCTTGTGCCAACACCAATGCGTTGTAGTCCACTGCATCCTCAGGCTCGGATTTCAGGGCGCCCTCCACCACCACTGTCGACCAGCGGAGGGCAAACAGGCCACTCTGGCATGTGCTTTTGCTGGACAAAACAGAAATATGGAATTTCATAAGGTATAGTACAGATTAAAGGTGATCAATTTCATTGCAGTGTAGTTATTTTTCTTGTTGAAAGTAATTAAGATCTTAAGAAGAAAACTAAGTAGAAATGTTTTGATATTATTTCAGCATACTGAAAATCTTATTGGAAACTTTTAGATATAACTAATTAGACTTTATACTCCCCCTCATAAAATATTAGGTTAATAGGCTAGACCGAATTTGAATATATTATATGCCAGTTGAACTACAAACTTACGAAGTGGCAGTGTGCCTGAGTTGTTCTGATATGTCTAGAAGTATAGGCAGCAGGTTCCTGAGGGTCCATTCTCGATGGTTGGCGGCCAGGTACGTCAGCAGACGCTTCACATAAGATTGAGATGTGCAGTCCCGGTAACGGTGTAGGGTCAGTGTTAGCACACGGCATACATAGCGCACTGCTGCTTCTGTGATACCTGATGTGAAGAGATAATTATTTGCCGTGAGTGTAGAGTGTGACCCAATATTTACTGTAGCTAATAGTTAATGTTTCAAGTTATTGTGCAATTTGTAACATAAAGTTACATCCATTACATTGTTTGTTTTCTAATTGGAAGTGACTCCCCATATAGAACACTAACTCAAAAGAGAGGTCAAGTGCAATGTGCTCATTGAGGTGAACGCACTCGCACGAAAACAGGCAGGTATGGATCAATACAGCTGGGCAAAAATAACCCTAGCAAAACTTTATAAAATGAGTGGTATAAACCGTAGAGGCTGGGTATTTGTAGAAAGCTGATAAATCCACGCATTTCTCTTACCTGGCGACGATAAAACATCCTGTATTTCCTCAACTACCTTGCGTCTCTCATTCAAACTTGCGGACTGAATACGGAACGGTATGTCTTTCAATTTCTTGAGCACCTGGTAACAGAATCGTTAGGAATGAAAGGGTTGATCACTTGAGGGCAATATTTACCTTTACAAGATCTGAAATTACCTCTGTATCTGCCATTTTACTAAAAACATTTAGAAAATTTTCCCATGAAAGCACGTTCGGCTAAAACCACAGAGAAAAAAGAATTTGGTAGGATTGGTAGGAAACAGCTGTCAAATTTTGGGTTGCTAGGTTCCGAAAAATGTAAATTACCATTTATAAAAGTGACGGTGTTGTATGAGCTTTACCATAAGTTGACATAAAAATATGGATTATTTTTGAACCAAGGGTACGTTCACGCACTCTTGGTACAATCGACCACAAGCTATAGTAGACCATCTGTCAAAAACCTTCGATTAAATTTCAACCTTATGCCTGTGCAATATAATACATTTCAGATTCTCAAATTTTGACGTTTTGGGTATGTTGACCTGCGGTTGCCTGTGCCTACCTAGGTACCTAATGTAAACGTTATGGAATGCTTCCCTATAAAAATCAGCTGAGCTGATTGTGATTTGATTTTTTGTTTTCACATTTTTATTCAGTTAATTGATTTTCATTACTAATATTATAAAACAAAGCATTTAAAATGGATATGAGGCACAACGATTTATCGCAGTTACAATCGTATATTGAAGGTATCGACAAAGAGGTCACTATGATCTTACAAAACTTGCAATGGGACCGAAAGCATCTTCTGGAGGTTAGCCAATATTTTTGATAATTCGCAATTCTTTCAAAACTTTCAAGACTGTTAACAAATAATTAGCCGCTAATTTTTTTATGCACCTTTTTCAATTATTATTTTCAGGGCACCTCTATGGTGGCATGCAAGTATGATGCGGGTCACAAAATCCCACCTGACAAAAGGCAGGATCATGAAAATGACTGTTTCTTGAAAAACCAAGGATACACCAAAGAAGACAAAATGCTGCCAGATCCATTTGACCCTGATGCTGCTACTCTTGTTAAACTTAGTGAGAATATATTTTCAAATATCTTAAATTATTGGCTGATAGACAGAGACTTAGAAAATTATAAATAATATGCAAATAATTATTTTTCAGATAACGAAAGCATCAAAGAAATACTAATCAAAGCGTCAGAAAATGATCCGTCATTTAAGAAAGGTGTGTATTATAAATACAGTACTACTTGTTTACAGTTGATACAACGTTTACAAATTAAGCTGTTGTATTATTAATATTGTTTCATTTTTGCAGTTTATGGAACTATATTTTTTATGGATCACTGCATTCATATTTTACTGTATCCTTTATAAAGTTAGTTAAAATTAGTCTTTCCACTTAGACAGTACTTTATATTCATAAAATAATATGTTTTGTACAAATTGATAAGCTGCTAAGTGTTGGAGAAATGTCCCGCTGAGGTTGGTCCAGGTAACGAGGGTTACCTCGAGGTCCAAAGCCGCTCGCCCCATGGGCTACGATGAAGAACCCTGCTATTTGATATCCCTGCTTGTACTGACGATAGTTGCCTTACACTCCTGCAAGTGACTAACTCATAAGTTTCCTCAACGGGCCAAGGGCGAGGCTGGCAGGCGCCACAGCCGCTGTCGCTGTTTCGCCTGCAAGCCGCGTACTCTAGCGACGAGCGGCGTGCCATTCACGACGCTGTGGTCGCCGCCGTGCCGTCCTGCCACGACCTTGCTGACCTGGCGCTATCCAGGTAAACAGACTGAGCTGATTTCTTCAACTTGTCCAGGGGTGAAGGTGAATAGGGCCCAGAGTCACTATCTAGTAAGAAGATCGCTGATTTGGGATATGTTTCAATGCCGTATGTTAGTTTATCAATGTCATATTCAAGGACTTTTTTACCCACCCATGATGTGTAATGAAGATTATGAAATTGCTCTAACAGAAGGAAAACATTAAGAGGAAACACTTGTCTGAGCGGGAAAATCTCATGAAAGAAAAAGCCAATATAACATTGGAGAACCTTGTCAGCCTTAACAAGAAGGTTACTATGAATATTTGATTCGTATTTCTCTTGAGTTCCCGATATTTCGGTACAACTGATTGCACCAATGCCTTCTTCTAGCTGATGGATGATAATTGTCGGTAGTGAGGAGGGCGGAGACAAGAAGAGCGGCGTCAAGTCGCGGATGCAGGTGCTGGCGGAGCTGCGCGACATGAAGCGGCGGCGCGCGCGCTACCGGACCCGCGGCGCCGCCCGCTCGCGCAACTACTCGCTCGTGCTGCGTGACGTCATCGCCACACAGGTACAGTCGAGGCGCATAATTGGTATCCAGGCAACTTTGAAGCTTACTTTAGACAAATTTTATCTATATTTCTCAAAAGATGACGTTTACTCGTACTCAGACCATTTATTGCTTTTCATGTGTTACAATTGGTCTTAAAAAATATGTAATATAATATAATAAGCCTTTATTCCTGTTTTTTTACATATTTTCTTATCTTATATCAATACAATTTAAAAAAATTTTTTTAGGTAAGCGGTGTCCGGATTATCTTCCGTCCCCCACTTCTATAACAGCTTGTCTTCCGACATAGGCCTCCTCTAAAGACTTCCATTCTTTCCGATCTTTTGCCCGTCTAGTACACACAGCACCTGCCGTATACTTTAAATAGTCTTCCCACCATTTTGAATGTCTCCCTCGGCTTCTTGTAGTATCTCTAGGATACCATTCCGTTATGTTCCTGGTCCGCTGTTCTTCCACTTCTCTTATCTTATGACCAGACCATTGTCATTTGAGTCATTTTATTACAGTTTCAACGTCTTTGTATTTAGTTGTATTTTGACTTGGCAGGGTGAATGACACATTGACATATCAAAGGTCTCGTCTGTGGACAGGTTACAGACAATTGGTATTAATAAATCATCAAGCGCTTTTCGGGGTTATTTAAAATATTTCTAAGAATAATAATAATGAAAATAAATTAGTCCAACTCGGACCTTAATTAGTTTAATATAAATACATTAAATTGTAATTGAAACACAAACACGCAATAATTGTAAAGTTGTACTTATCTATTGCTGTGAGGGGCTTTTTAGTTGAACAACAATAATTGAACAAAAATTGTTCAAACATAGACATCGATAGAGGTTTGAAGTACGTAAGCGCAAAATATTAACTTATAGGGTCAAGCCGTGTCCTCGCTAGAGCTTGACAAAAAAAACCTGCAATTGGGGGACTGTAGGCCCCTTAACCACGAGAGTTGATGTTAAGATACATATTAATAAGATAAGATATATATTTTGACACAGCTTGTAAAGTGGTCAATGTGTGTATCCATGTAATCTCCACGACACAGGCAACGCCTAATGTGGAGGTTATAGTTTAATGTGAAATGTTCATTAATATGTGGTATACGAATAAAAAATATTAAATTTTTCAATATTAAGTCAGTAGTAATGACTATAAATAACTTGTTTGTGGCAAACCTAGCAACCTCACTACACCTACATTTAAAGTCCTGGATATCATTTTTGAATTTCAACTGTACATTATACACTACAGTATGTGGTCTGATCACACGCACCACACAACTTTTTCTTACCGGCCTTCTTCACTAGCGAAGTTGCCCTTGTCACTCTAGACCCTGGATGTGAGTTTTTAAGTGGAAATGCAGGCCACTCCAGGAGAGGCATCGGGCAAGTCTTGCTCGGTAGCATAGCCTCGGTTTATTTTCCTGATTGGTGCATGTCTGTGCCCTGTCTTGAGTCCTAGATTCAATCCAATGCCCACTTCGTCACTCACTAATAAGTAACATATGTACTGGCAAGAGTATGGTATTTTATTTACTGGTTTTTTATTTAATCATGCAGACATTTTATAATGATTTAATTGTAAACATTAAATATGTACAAATTAAATGTAATTTCAAACAACTATGTTCTAGATGGAGATGTACTCTGAAACTCAAGTGAAAGTGGAGCCACAGGATGACTCTTCTAAACACGGTCACACCAGTGACTCTCGCATGTCAGGAGACCTGAGGAATAGCCACAAGATACATAATATAGAACATTCTGGAGAAAGACGCAGAGATAATAGTGTTTCAAGAAGAATGAGACGTGAAGATGCGTCTTATAACAACTATAAGAGAGAAGACAGAGGTAGACATTCAAGATCTACTAGTGAATATGTTGATGACCATAACGGTAGAAATGATAAATATGATTATGATAAGAAAAAACACGGTGAAAGAAGTAAAAGGCAAAAGGATGAATACAAAGAAGAAAAGGATAGATATTCAGGTTATAAAGACAAAAGAAGACGCCCAGACGAACATGAAGGTTCAAACAAAAGAGACGATCATTATAAAGACAGAAGCAAAAAGAGATACAATGAATATTATGAAAGTGGTAACGAGAAATATGAAAGTTCTTCAAGAGATAAAAAGGGACACAGTAAGAGATACGATTACGGGAACAAAGATTACCGAGATGACAGAAAAGCGAAAAGAACCGACTCATCTAACAGAGAAGAAGGATATAGAAGATACTACGACACTGTTAAAGTCAAAGAAGAACCGGATGATTTTTCTTAACCTTCACACTACAAATTAATGTACATGTCCCAAACATTAATGAGTCATTAATTTAGTAATAAAGCCTTATTAATTCTAAGAAATGTTTTCTTCGCCGCCTCGGGGCGAGGGCACCAAACCCATTAGCCGAGAGATCTTGTCTAAACCGCGCCGAGTGCAGCGGACCGCAGTAAATTAGTGAAATATGGAATAACGTAGGTGAATCATACGCGGTCCGAGCGGCTCGGTTATAAGAATGAGGCACGCTTGACTCGGTGGGCAAGCGCAGGCTCGAGGCAGGCGCATGGGGCCCGACCGTAGTGAATAAAGAACAGTAAATAATGTATCTACCAAACTATCAACACTGCAACGTTTTATCTGGGGTCCTTATGGTGGGCCTGGCAAAATACATACTTAATCTACTTATTAAGCTTTAAATTAAATTAATTGAATAAATTATTAATTGTATTGTATTAATTGAATAAATGAATAAAAATCATTGCTATATTATAAATAATTATAATATGGGATATAAAATAATAAAGAATCTCCCCATGTCAGGTTTGGCTGGAAGAAATCTCTTCTTAGAGATAAACTCTACCTAATGTACCCTATAATTATTTCTTGGAACATGTTCTTTATTTTTCTCGTGTACAAATAAAGTATAAAAAGTAAAGTAAAGAAATAGTCTTTTAAGTGCTTTTATGTAAGAAATTAGAATCAAAACTGCGGTACAGAAAAATCATCAAGAATACCATATTTTTTAATGGCTTCCGTTGCATCTAGAAAGTTGCCAGTCTTCGCTTCGCCAAAAAGTTATAAACTAATCTCCTCTCTTATCTGCTCGCACCTCTCTCTAGGCGTTCTACACATAGAGTTGTGGTGCAATACTCTGTGAGTTATAGTGGCAGCAGTTTCCCGCATACACAACTTCGCTTGTCTCAACTTACCCTCATCAAATGTAGTGAGGAGTTGCGCTTCTGATATTATTCTGACGGCAGCAGCGTGGCGATCGTAATCAGGGTATTTTTCTAAACGAGGCGCGCTCCGCTCTCGCTTCGTCATTTCACGCAACGCACGATGCCATGCATGTTCTCTACTTATCTATGGGTTTTCTTTTTCTTATGGCAGACTGGCGAATAAAGCTAAACCGCCTGAGCGGCTACTATGTATCGAATACTTTATTTTATTTATCAAAGAACACAAACAGTTTACAAATAGATAAAAATACATACGAGTATAAGCAAAAATGTTAACACAGAAACAAAAAGTGTTCACAGATATTATACACTTAAATATACATATTTCACTTGTGTTACACTTATGTTTGTAGTAGCTTTCTCAATATTATTTTTTCAGTTTTTCCCTTTTATAGTAGGTACCTAAAAGGTTAGGTTATGATCAGAATACCTATAACGCAAAAGGTCTATCAAGGAGTGTCGTTTGGAAAAATATAGAATTTTCAGAATCGCGGCATATTTATGTAACATTTAGGTTGAGTTTCCTATAAATTCTTATGGCGATGCGAGTAATTGTTCATAGAGCGTGTAGGGTTTTTGGGCAAATCCTTTCCAAAATCCCGTCCACCACCATCAAAGCAAATTTAAACTTCGCGCTTCGCGGCGCGCGCCCGGCAAGTTGCCAAATTCCACCGCAAGATGTCGCCACAACTCGACGAAATTTTTTTCGCTGTGCCGGCACATAACGCGTGTGAAAAATTGCGAAAATAATTAAATAAGAAGGAAAAGTGGATCACCAGTGGTGGATTCCCGACCCTCAGTAAGTCCTTCGTTGCCCTGTTTTTAAATCTATAAAATATTACATGTTTTTAGACCAGAGCGCAATTATTGTCATAGTTTGATAACAACTTGGAATTATTTTCTTATGCGTTCACCGAACAACAATGATCAATTAATCCTATCTCTAATCTATGGGTACACAATGATATAATTATACAAATGCTCGATCAAACCGCGCATTACCACTGATAATCGATCTTACTAGCGTAAAATTATACCGACGCATAATAGGCATTGCGTTTATGCAAATTACGTGGCAATTATAAGTAGCCATTATGCGTAATTACTGTCTAGCCTGTCTAAACTGAATAGGAAAATTCATATCACAACCACGCATCCTAAACTTGACGAATCTTTCCACTAATATAAAAAAACCGCATAGACCTAAATATTAATGGTGTTTCTGGAGAATTTATTGTTTAGCAACCCTTTTCCACTCCCTTTCCGTCTTTCGATTATTTATTATTCGTCCTCTATAGGGTCATCGGACATACAATGTCAGAAACTTGTTATCAACATCTTTAATCATTCACAACATGCTCGCAGATTCCCTAATACACCCAGAGCTCAGCTAGAATCTGGAGAATTTGACGTGAGCCGACTTCCAACATTATTTACGAGCGTGTTGCATTACCTGCCTCCATAAATGGTCCTTTTGTTACTAAGAAAAGCTAAAACAACCTCATTACCATCGCCCAGGTGTCCCAGTAACTCGCGCGATAGGTTTCTCTTCCACTAACACATAAAAACACAATTAATTAGAAGCTGCTCGCTGTAATGTGCGATACGGCGCAGAATGGAAAAACATTGTTAGACAATTTCTAGGTAAGCGTGGTGTCGTGCCGGCAGTTGGGCGGAATGGGTGCGCGCGCGCAATGGGAGTGTGACTGGCTGACTGGCTATCTGGGGTTGTGGGCAGGTGGGTTTTTCGACTTGTCGGCTCAAATTAAACAATTAAGTCTTTCAGTGCGTCTAATTAAAATAATTTTAGTGAGTTGGTTTGGTACCCATTCAAATTAGGTCTGTAGTTGGTAATTATTCCGACTCAATGTTAGCTTTAAAATCATATCTTTGTTGAGATACTGTACAAAGTAGGTATTTTGATTAATAGCTTAGTAAATAGTTTTATTCACCATCATCATCATCTGTCTATTCCCCTAGCACAAGGGGTACGTACGGGCCATGATCCACCGTGCGGGCCCAGTGCTTATAGGTGGATTTCACATGCCTTTAGATATGTAGGTTTCCTCACGATGTTTTCCCTACACCGTTACAGAAGTCGACAAATGTACTCAAGTCTTCATAAAAATCCGAAACACTCATTGGTACATGGTATTGCATGGTTTCGAAGCCGGAGTTCCCGCACGGGGAGTGCGGGCGGCGGCGCGCGGCGTCTTGTCCAATCCGCCACCGACGCTCCGTTTTGGGAAGCATTTAAACAATACCAGGCAATCAAAGCAAGTTTCCCAATAATAAAAACAAACGGCTTTTTCCATGAGCCACTTTGCGGAACCCTGACTAATTATAGTACTAGTAGCATTACAATGGTAATTAAGTTGTCACTTGAACATAGTTGCATGTCCGGCCGTCAGCCGTCGGTCGGACAGTATTCGTACAACACAGTGCGGTGCGATTTCTAAAACATTGCGATTTATTATGTAACAGCTGATACTGATTGATGACATAAAACTATTGCGTTGTTTACCTACTCGAACTTCACGGTACACACAATGATCTCGCCGATCGTTATTAAGTATACTGATTGCTTTGATTTCAGTGTGGGACTTTTGTGGGAGGACTTTTAACGATAGATACCTCAATACATGCAATGAAATGAAATAGGTTTTATCCACGGACTACTAGCGCCCTAAATCCTTGGTTTTATCTTAAACCATAGTATTGTATGATGTAAGGGGGGTCACCAACATCTAGACCTCCAAATGTCAAACTCACCTGCACGTGGTGCATCCTGCCGATTAACGAACGAGTCCCTGGCGACCGACTAGTGGCGGTATAACCACTCAAATTATGGCTGGGTCAAAATACCAGACGCACGATGACGGGCAGCAGCGTCATCGGGGCAAGCGACCCGGCTACTGCGATCGCCAACCCGCAGGCCTAGCGTGGCGATTATGGCATCACCTCCTATGGACAGCGCAAAAAGAAAACGGCCCCCAGTTCCCGGCCGCCCCACTATTCCTGGTCACGGTGGCGGCCATGGTAGCGACGATCTGCGTAAGGTGGCTGGCAGCGACTGGATGAGAAGAGCCGAAGATCGGGCTCAATGGCGCACCCTGGGAGAGGCCTATGTCCAGCAGTGGACTAGAATAGGCTGCTGATGATGATGATGATGATAATATTGTAAACATGGAATTATTTAACAAATAAAAAACGGGCTGTTGAAAATAAGACAAATCAAAATAATCCTTAAATAAATATTAGAAAATCAAAAGTGAAAGTTTTTCCTATTTTTATTCATAGGGACGAATTAATTGCTTCATTTTTCTTTGAAAGAATTAACACTTTCCCTGTCCCAGGGTAATTTGCATTTCGAACACCATACGCACTATACTGCATTACATACAATGCACGGACGTATGAGTTGAACTACTATACGATTAGTGTTAGAATAAATTGACCTGTCATGTCATACTCATAAGTATTGTTTAAAGTATCAAGGTATATTGGTTTACCACTCCATATGCAATTTCTTAGTGCATTACATGTCATGCACGGACGTACCGAGTTAAGTCTTCAGTGCATTACATGTAATGCATGGACAGTGAAAGTGTTAAGAGCCCCATTGGCTCTCTATAACTATACATGATTTACAGTACCTAGGTACAGTCACCGTCATAAGTAGCTTGGTATCTGAATGTTCCAAAAGAATCGCATTGCCTAACACATCAAAATAGTTTGACACTATAACATCGCAAAAGTGTATGATAAATTAAAACTTCATAAATTTTTATATAACTGTGTCGAAAACAAAGTCAACTGAATATTAGCTTTCAAGTACTAAAGTGTACTTAAACTAATTTTCTACCAATTTAATGCAGATTTTCACTACAATTCCTTCCAATGATGATGAATCATCTCCTCTAATGGCCGCAGTCCACCTGTCATAGTCATTTCACGGTCGCGCCCAGCGATCACCGGTTTTTGTGGCAAGTTTTTGTATGTACATGAAATGAACAGTATAAATTCACGGAAATTGTAGCAATGAGTAACCGAAGGTGCTCATAGTGTTAACGTGGATTATTAGTGTCTGATCTTATTCATTTTATTTCATTTATTCTTTAATGCACAAAGATAGTACATAGACAGCTAACCTTCGGGTCATTCAGAGATATTAAGGTAGGTGCTTATAAAAAATACCATTAATAGACTACAAAAAATGTATCTAAGTAAATAAAGTTATAATATTCATAGTTATACTATTAATAAATTACATATAATATAAATAATAATACACATATACGTAACACACATACATATAAAATAAATATTAAATTGATAGAAACATACATTATTATATGATAAGTAATTGATTAATGATGATTGTATATCAATGCGACTGTCGCACATGTTCTCTGATCGCACATGATCTTGTTCATGATCATGATCTAAGGTCTGTCTTCATTGCTGGTAGTGGTATCTATGTAACATCTATATTATGTACCTATCTATAACTAAACAATACATGTTTTTCTGATTCTGAGAATAAGCGAAGGCGGTTTCATCTGTACGAGTTAGTGGCATTTATATGCTAACTTAATCCAGTTCTTTTAATAACTGTGCCTGTTGAATTAAGTTAGCTTTACCTAACCTACCTAATCATCAATGTAGGCTAAGGTCCACTTTAATGCAAGCACAAGGCCAAGTTCTTTACTGTAATCGTCGATCTTATTTTTAGTAAAATGTGTACTAAGACTTGTGTAAGATTTCGTAGATTTGCATTCATAGTTCGCTGGTTTTGTATCCGGCTCGAAGGACCGCTTTATAGGCGCTGGAATGGAACAAAAAGGATTCAAAGGAAATTTGATTTGAGAAAACGAAGAATGAAACAAAAACAAAATGGCACTGGTACAAAAAAATCGGTAACGGTTTAGCCGAAGGCTCGGGCGCAGGCGCGAACGGCGCGGCGCGAGCGAAACAAGCGTCGCCGCACGCGCACGACCGCGGCCCTCGCGGGGTCACCGTGTAGTCTAGGAGCTGACGTACGTTGCCGCAAAACTGTTTGGCACTGGCACTTGCTGTAAATGGATTTAAAGAAGGTTGAAGATTGAAGATTTAGACTAATTGATTTTTAGCCTGAATATTTTAGAAACATTATATCTTTGATCTGTGCCACACACAATACATGACAGTTCAATATTATGGATGGGACGATTGATAGTGATACCATCTTAAATTCACATGTATGCGAACAAAAAACATAGTGATGAATAAAATAAAAAATAAAAATATGATTTATTGTTTAAACCAGTTACAGAAGTTAATAGTTCTAAAAAAAATACTAAACCCTCTCTATATTGGTTGTCGGTCGAGTTACAAAAATGGTAGCACTCTGTCTCTCAAACTACACAGAGAACAACAAAGCTCTCGGATCCACAAGACAAGCCAGTTGGATGGATCCAGTACACTCGCGGCCGTCTCCAGCGGCAGTCGCCTGTCGTGGCGTCACAGTCTCACAGTGCTGCCGATCCCGACACCAACGGACTTTTAGGAACATCGCAACAAACAAGTTGTTATTGGATTCTGGAACATTTCTGTGGGATTTCTCAGTGTTGTAACACGTAACAATAGTGTTTTAACTGATTTTATGTGGCTGTGATTTGTGATCTAATTGGAGAAAACAGTGCCTAAAGGATTTTGACTTTTGTATTCGGTAAGTTTGGCGAAATTTAAAACTATATGAAATTACTTGTAGCTACTTATTTTACTAGGTATAAGCTTGAAGATAGAGCGCTCTTCTTTCTTACAGCACTTTAAATAGGTCCTAAATTAATTACAGCAACTTTAATTATTAAGTATTTTTTTTGTTTTTCCTTACAAAATTGTAATTCGCATTAAATCTCTGCTAAAAGTGTATTGCCCACGCCCAGCAGTGGGACAATCTATAGTCTATAGAAAAAGTGTATTGCTACAGGAACCTATTTTTATATTGTTGGTACTATCTATTAAAATTAGTTAAATCGCAGTTGAACTGTGTTAGTTAAAAAGCCCATTCTTACGAGTGGATCTAAAAGTGGTTTGTAACTCTTTCGTCGGCGTTTTATTCGGCTATAACACGCACAAAAACCGGACTGGATTTAGTTGAGAGGGCTCGAGGTATATTATAATAATTAATGATTCATCAGCAATGTATAGTATTCAGATGTTATTAATTCTTCTTTATAGCTTTTTATAATCTCATTATTATTCATACTTTGTCAAAGTTTGTTTTAGAAAAGTTTTGTGAGAGTTTTCAAGAAGATGTGTGTTGGAGTTAGTGAGTTGTAAGTTAGTTGTTGGAGTTAGTTTACTTTTCGTAAACCGCACAATACCCACTGTTTGGCAATGAGAAATGACAATTCCATCAGATACAGTCTCCGTCACGGCTCTACCATAGAATATACGTATAATAATATTTGCATACAACACTCTAAGCATTTTGTTTGTGTAGATCCAATTCAAGCATTTCTCATAACTCTACGTCTCTACCTGCTGTTATTAAAATATTGGCTGAGTACAATAACGGCCGTTCTTTCCTTCAAGCATAAGTAAATAAAACATTAGGACCGACTCTACAATTATAAACGCAACTTTTACGAAACGTGTTTTAGCCCACATAATAAAACATTTCCGGAGATCGATTCCACTAAATACAACGTAACTAAATAGAATCTAAACTGCATCGTTATCACGTGTTTCGTGTGCTACTATCCACTAACGATCCAATTTCAGTTAAGTTCCGATCGAGTCAACGATCGATCGAACAGTAACGAATCTTTTTCACATAGGACGGTACGGCTGAAGTATGTCACTTGAAAGTCATACATAACAATAAATTAGTAATGTGCCACAACATCATTCAGTAAAATCGTTAATAATTTAATTTTAATTTTAGGAGGGGAGGCCTTTGCCTGGCAGTGGGACAGTCAATAGGCTATTAAAAAATATATTTTAATTTTAATAATCAATATTATATTTTTGTTTGCCACCCATTGGGTAAAATCGTGTTGAAACGTATGTATATATTATATTTATAAGACCTACAATGTACCTACACGCGATTTATGGCAAAATATTATTAAATGAAATCGTTACCGAATAGCGATGATATCTACACACTTCATAAAATCTATACAACAAGAAACCCGGTGTTTTATCTCTAGGCATCATATTAATTTCCAAGTTGAGCTATGATAATTTGAGAAACCAGATCACTGCAAATAAAATTTGCAAATTAATTTTATGATAAAACCGTAAGCGTAATGGAATAATATTTGAATACGTTTCATGGTCTTTAATGTTTCCCATATCATTATTACAATAGTTTGTGAATAAGAGCGTCGGTGGCGTCGTGGCTAGGAAGTCGGATTCTCATACGGGAGATCCGAGTTCGAAACCAGGCATTGCCGTGTACCAATAAGTATTTTGGTTTTTTCGAAAGACTTACGTACAATTACAAACTGCTCTGACGGTGAAGGAAAACATCGTGAGGAAACCTGTATACTGAGATAACCAGTGTGTAAAACGGGAGAGGCAATGGCAAACCACCCCATTAAATCTGCCACGAGAGTCGTTCTTTGTAATTAATTCATTAGAATGATCACGACCCTCAGCAATGAGGAAAACGACTTGGAAGAGAGAGTTTGTGAAATGAGTTTTCGGGGGACATTCTGTATAAACGCAACAACGTAAATTCAACATAACAGAGAAACAATAAAAAATTTGACCGAGTAATACGAATGATATCAACAAACAATCGATACGAATCAACAAACAAAATCAACAACGTACCGATTATAAGTCACGTCACTAGCGCCGTGACGTCATCATTGACTACAGAAGGTAACTGCCCCTTCACGTTATTATGTTTATAGCTGTGGCTATTAATTAATTAATTAATGTATTAATTAGCAAAAACGTATTTGTTTTTATTATTTAAATTATCTACCTGTGACCACTAGCTACCTATCAGTTTTCGTGACGTAAATGTTGAGTGTTGTAAAGTTACATTCTACAGAACCTCCTGGCGTGCCTTCCTATGTGAAGTATACTATATTATTGCCATCTCCACTTGTAATTTCTAAACCCTGCTCGTTAATAAGAGTGTTCGCGCTCCGTCTCCACACTCCCGCGCAATGTAGCGACGCTATAATTGAATAGATCTCGGATAAGGCGAGAGGTATTCAAATGAGAGCGAGGGAAAGTGCGCGGGCGCAGCGCATCGGACGTCGCGGTGGACTCGATCATGTATCTAGCTGCATACTACTTGGAGAGATAAATGACCAAGTTTTCTCTATGTATGTAAAAAGATGATTATTATGTGACGGTAGCATGCGCAAGCACTTGCGACAAATTGATTCAAT
This sequence comes from Hofmannophila pseudospretella, assembly GCA_947369225.1. NCBI lineage: Eukaryota > Metazoa > Arthropoda > Insecta > Lepidoptera > Oecophoridae > Hofmannophila > Hofmannophila pseudospretella. Next base: position 15,763,654 of record OX376314.1, on the reverse strand, counting down.
TAGAGAGAGTTGACTCTACGTCAGTATAAAGACATCTTAGGTCCATAACATTGATATAGGATTCTCGACGACAAAATCTGCGTAGAAGTTTTAATTCTATACCAATATCGCTTTCGTTTAAGATTTTTTTACATTCTAGCGGAATACTGTTCTTAACCTGAAGAATTTAGATCGCATTCGTTACACACCCCTCTTTTAGGTATCTGTCACATTCATATCCGAGGTCGGATTTGTCAGCGTTAGTGATAGCTAATCTATTTTCTAGGTTTGGAACCGTTGTGGAGGTCAAATCCGAGGATGAGTGACGGGTTCTTCTTCCCCCCATTATTTTAATAGATTTCCGCAAAGTAGGTAACTCTTAATTTCATAAATAGATTTACAACTTTTCACCAGAAATAATTATCGTTACTTTAAGTTTACGATAAGTACTAAGTAGGTAATGAATTAAAAAAGCGATCGACAGTAATCGCATCCCACGGGTGGCAGACAAGAAGCGGCTTATCGCGGAATTACGCAAATGCGCGAGAGCACCGCCGCGCGGGCGCAGCGCACGCGATCGACACGGCTTTTCCTTGGATTTGCGCACTTTTTGCTGCCGTTTCTTTTCTTCCTGGTGTCACATAATGGCGTCATGATATATGGTCGTGATACAACGGTTTTTGTAGCAGAAGACATTTGCACTCGCTGTGATTACGTGCTTTTACTTACTTAGGGAGATCGATGCTTGAAATATAACTTATTCTTTCTTGCTATGGTCCAATTTCAATCATGTAGGTCTTCAATTTCGAATTATTTTTTGAAATACGAAATTTCTAGCACATATTTTGTAATTTTAAAAAAATGGCTTACCTATTTTTGCTTGTTTTACTATGTTCCGGTACAGAGACAGCGTAATTACCAGGCACTCTTAAGGTTAGCAGCGCATCTAAAACCTCCTAATAACTTATAGTGAGGGAGACGAGAGTCTACGATGACGCGACGCGAAGGGGACGCCATCTGCCCTCCTAAATTAAAATCTGGGACTTAAATTTTCATAGTCAATGCGATGTGGCGGCAACGCACTCCAGGGCAGGCGACATCATCATTAAGTCTGCCGTTTAGAATGGAGTACTACCATACCAACAGCAATGATAAGAAATTAATGAGCTGATGATGGTTCAATGAGTGTAGTGACTTCCAAAGTATTTGATGGGAACAGATGCTTCTTTTTGCAGCAAAGCGTTCGCTTAAAACCATTGATGGAGGGCCGCACATAGCTGTTACATTGTCAGAATACCATCTTCATGGGAACACTATCCGTACCCACCATTGTTCCAGCACAATCACTTTCCTATAACTATAACATCCAAATTACTTAATTACTCAGTTTAGATCTAAACCGTTCTTTTGTGAGAGATTTAAGTGAAATTTTTTTACAATTAGGGACAAAATAGTAAAGTTACGAAATTGTACGGAGACTGATCCCAGTCTTGTATTGTACATGAAAATTGGTACATGGCAAAATGGTCTTCTACAGGTAAGTACCTATTTTTTGCAGGACTAATAATTTTCGAAATTCAAGTTTAAATTAAAAGTGAATGCAGGTATTACTCTAAGGCCGTAATGTGCCCCGTTAACTCTCAGGTTAACACTAACCTGAGGGCAATTAATTTACCGACTGCTCTAACGGTAAAGGAAAACATCATGAGGAAACCTGCATGTCTAAGGAAATTAAAAGTTTTCGAAGGCGTGTGAAATCCACCAATCTGCACTGGGCCCGCTCGGTGGATCATGGCCCGTACCCCCTTGTGCAAGGCGAGGCCTGTCCCCAACAGTGGGGACATTAATAGGCTGATGATGATGATGATGACGACAATTCGCGAGTTAATCCCGGTATTAATATTGGTGCAATTCCACATAAAATATTGTTTAATTGTTCACTATTGAAACAATACGATCGTTATTTACCTATAATTAGAGCTAAGAAACCGTATTTTCCAATATTTTCTCTCGATCGATTCGTAGAAGAGGCATCCAATACACGTCTACAGCAATTATCGGCAGCAGTTGGAACCCGATACCGTGAAATGGAGACCAGCGCGAAAATATTTGAGCAAGTGGGCCGGTTGGTAGGAGAAATCGCGCGTTGAACTCTTTTATATGGCGCGTTTTACGTTACGTACGACGTTGAACTTGAGGATAATTTTATAGTCTGTATTTGAGGATTTATTTTATTAACGCAGCCAATGTTCTGAGGACCTTGCAGCTCCCAGGAAACCTAGACGACGAGTTCTTCCTTTAGTATTCAAGCTTCTTTTTTACAACTTAGTCTTGTGTGCTTCATTTTCAGAGAATTACTAATTTGCTACTAATTTACTTCTAATTTGACATTTGATTTACTTTATGACTATCTACAATTTCGAATTGGCTCAGTGCTGTATGTAATTGTAATGAATTTTAAATAAATAATAATAATAATTACCATATTTTTATTGAATTAATTTTATCAATATTTGGACACGTTACAGATAATTTTACTCAATGTTTTGAACATAGGTAGGCAAGAGTATTTTATTTTCAATTGATAATTAATAAGTTTATACTAGTAACCAATTGAACACACATGGTAGTGAGGGCAGATGGGAATCATAATTCCCATCCGCCCCCACGTAAGCTCCGTTGATCAAGAAGTGGAATACTCCAATTTTACTTATGTAGCTATTTTTTTAATATAATGTGGCGACGCACGACTCGCGCGCCACTACGTAGAACGCGCTATCGAAATTTTCCTGGGACATCGTATATATACTCGTACGAGTTCCAAACATCCATAGTTGACCAGGACATCTGGTCACCAGGCGCAACACCCCGCCTGGTGGAAGATTTTCCCTTTTCCCTTTCATACAACTGACGTTACGTCATTCCATGTTCTCATCATAGCGCGTTCCTACAATAAAATTTTCCCACCAAAATTACTTGTATGATATACCTATAGGACTAAAAATCTTATAACAGATAATTATTTATATTACCCATTTCAATTACTTATGCAGGAAGGCTTCAATTAGTAACGCTTTACCTATTATACTTTACTGGAATCCCACCGCGTTAGAAACCGGCTCCTTACAAACTGTGGCCCTACATCCTGCCCTTTTAATTACCTGCGCCTGCGTCGTCCCTTACTAAGTATACTTATATTATATCACAGGAGCGCGCCCTTCCCGGCGGATGCGTGTGCCGTATGCGTCAAAAAACCGTTGATTCAATCGAGACTAGCAGACGTTATTACTTTTTACAACTTTTTTTATCTAGGGTTAAGTTTGTAACAAAACGTGCACATGTAGGTAAACAAAAACCCCATCACCCAAAGGTTGCCTGGAAGAAATAGCTTAAAGCTATAAGGCCGCCAATTGTAATTGTATTTTGTATATTTTCCTCTGTTCTTTATTTTTGTCCTGTGTGCAATAAAGAATATTTGTATTGTATTGTAGGTAATAGATAGAATCACATTTATTGAAGATTAACATAAATATATTAGAATTTTACATCATCAGTGCAGCATAAACCTACAACCTTGGGATCTTCAAGGCCAGAGTGAATAGGCATTTACTGGGCCCGCATGCTCCACCGTCGACCTCATCGTCGCTTACCATCAGGCGAGATCGAGGTCAAATGCGGGTTTAATAGTCAATAAAAAATAATTAATAATAAACCAATCTAGGTTTGTTCAGTACACTGACTGACATTCCAAAGCATACAATTTTCGTAGGTATACGAGGTACTTACATAACTTTATTTTGGTGTGACGATCAGATACGTGAATTTACTTGTTCAGTTAGGTAAATAGAGTCATCATTGCTGGTGCTTGCTGTAGTTTTACGTTTACCATGAACGATAAAAAGACTTAGTAATTAAAATATTTAGAGTAGGTACCCAAGGTTCGGACTACCAGGCGCGGGGAGGGGTTCCATCCTTATGTTGTTGATATCCCATCTGCTCGTACGAAGCGATTTGCTTCTTCGTTCATTATGCGAACGGCTAAGGAATTGAACAGCCTGCGGCGTCTGTATTTCCCGAAACCTACAACCTTGGGATCTTCAAGACCAGAGTGAATAGGCATTTACTGGACCCGCATGCTCCATCGTCGACCTCATCGTCGCTTACCATCAAGCGAGAATGCGGGTTTAGAAGTCTCCCACTTCAGTGAAACAACAAGTTTCATTGTGTACAATAAACTCGCCAACTCATGGACCTCCATAATAAAATAAAACCTCGTCAAAACACGAAACGTAATCGGATCTTACGAAAACAAACAGACAAGCGCGTGCGCGACTGATCCCATCGATGTTTAATGGATACGTCATTTACGTTTCAGAAACGGGCCGTACAATAGTGTTCCACTAGAACACTAACTTGCAAGTTAGATATAAGTTATCGTAGAAACGAAATGAGTAAAGATGTAGAGTTTGGTAAAATGTGCATACGTTTAATACGTAAGTAGGTATTTTGCCGCGAGGTTATTGTTATTTTTCTTTTTGTAGCATTACTATTTATTAAAAAAATACACTCAGTTTTTGCTTTTTGAAATTATTTTATTTGGGAATCTACAGCTTAAATTATTATGGAGTTGTTACAATTTGTGATTATTACAAGCGGAGCGGACTCTCCCATTTATGTACTACAGATTCAACTCAAATGTACTTTCATGCGATACATCATAAACACACGAGCGACTCACGCAACCTTGCATTGCATATAGCTTGGTGTTGAGGACTCTTTATACACAATTTGCGAAATACAAAGAAAAAACTTCAATTCGAACATGGCCGCGATCGATAACGCTTTACACGGCTCACTATAATATTTTTTTATTTTAAATGTAATACGTATTAAAAGTCTTCAAAAACTACCTCTGTTCTATTGCCTGCACCTGAGGGGTGCCCTATCCCTACACTTGGTCATATCTTGCCACGTTTTATTGCAACGTGTTTTCCACCGGGGCATATCTTAAGACATCGACGCGGAGTCCATTGTGATCGGTCTCGTCGCGGCCAATCAATGGCATTACCACCGATTGTAGCCAGCGCCATTGTTCTGCGCGCGCGCACCGTACTACCGCCGCGCGCACAATGTTCTAACCGCCAATAAAAGCTCTTTGTTTTCTTTCACCGCTACGCTATTCTATTGAACTGCGCGGCTGCTGCGATGGTCGCTGCTGGGATAGATTGATTATTGAAGTTAAGTTACGAGTCTTCATGAATTTTATTTTGTTCTCTTATTATGATGATTCAAATAAAGATCTTTTCTCCTACGAGTAAACGCATAAATTCATTATAGTTTTTTTTTATCTTCCCGCAATTGCAAAATAATGTTACTACGTACATAGTTTATATATAATATGATTTCTACTACATACTTATTTATCCTTTTGTTATCTCATAAAATTAATAAATAAATAAATTTTAAATTAAAAAAATATCAGTTGAAGTAATAATTTTCCAAAATTTAGTTTTTAGTTCCATAGTAAATGTATGGAAGTAGGAAAATTCAAAATTTTGGACATATCCTGTTTTTCTTCAGATAGTTATTAATATCAATTTATTAACCTAGTGACGTAGTTTCAACATCAGTAAAAAGTTTTACAATATCTTGTATAGTTTAGGAATTATAGAGTGAGATCACTTATCGTTTCCACCCTGTATATATATTCTGAGTGTTTTAAAACCTTCCTTTTTGAGACAAAAGTATAAAAGACTGGCAGATGTCAGGACTCCTGTCCTGTCCTGGCGGGGCATCACTTCAAGGTATAACAACTGTACGAAGCTCGTAAACGTTTCTCCATCAATAAGAGTCATAAAAGTCTGCCCAGCAGTAAATATTATATGAACTATAACACACACAATACGATCATGTCACTGCGCAGCTCGGCTCGTCGCTCTCGTCGACAATGACGTCAAATTGACGTTTACGGGTGGTGTAAATAAAGTGCGACAGTAACACGCATTGTTCTGCTCTGGTGCGCTGGCGCTGGGTCCTTGATGGGGGTGGTGCAAGTGATAACGGGCAGCGGGTCGCCAGTCCCGACCGCCGGCATGATGTCAGGGAATTAGGAATGAAACGCTGTAGGCAAATCGTTGAGATCTCCAAGAAGAGAGAGAGAGAGAGAGAGTTGTGATTCACGTGTAAAACTTTATTACCTATTACCTTTAAGTACGGTCTGTTCCTGATTTATCCTGATAAATCTGGGCGGCCTAGGCCCGGACCTAGTCGGCCTTTAGGGCAATACGCCACTGCTAACACCGTCATCCCTCTAACACTTGGACCACCATAAGTGTTCGTTATAATTAAATTTATTGGCGTTGCATCATAACAATAACACGGGGCCACTTAACAAGGGGTAGCGTTCACCCTGGGAGCCCCTTGGATTAGGGGTGGATGGTGGAATGGAAGCTCTCACAAAAGCGCATCAACCGCTCTTGTCTCTGTAATGGGATGTCACGTCTGCATCGTTTCGCTATATCACTCAAATCGCATCAATAATCTGTGACAACTTCATTATTTGTGCTGTCCTTCTGTACATCTGTCGGTTTGAATCTTTGGATTTTATTTGATATGAGGAAAAAAGTATTTGTCTCGAGATGCACGTTTGATGCGAACGAAACAAAATGTTTTATTTAAATTAGAATGATAGCAAAATTATTGAGGTGCTCGAAGCCAAGTTGCGAGCACGGTCCGAAAGTGATCGTGCAGGTTAAGCGACATTGGCGCGGTCGGTACCAGGATGGGTGACCGCTAGTGTCATATCTCATCTGAGCTCCTCCGTGCCTCGGAGGGCACGTGCAGATTCACCGGGGACGATGACACTAAACCACGTTAAGCAGTCGGTCCCGGTTGTTGTCGTTCGACAGCAGTCGTTAAGCCATGCCAGAGGCCTACGGGCGGCCTGAATAACTCTGACAACTAGGTTAGCCACTAACCATACGATAAGCAAGCAAGCAAAATTATTCCGGTCAGAGTCACATAATCTTGTAGTTATTTAAATATGTAAGCTTTGTTCCGATTCGTCGCGAATGCCCAAGTCTTTGATGAAAAAAAAATTAGTCTTCATCCGTTGTGCTAGAAGCAGGCGCGCGTTCGTTCCTTCACGGTCCATGTCTAAACTTACATTTTCAAATTACGTTCAGCTGAAATATCACTTCAATACAACCTATAGAGTAAATGCCGTTACCTACATTAAATAATTAATAATCTATGTTCGAACTCAAAAACCCTGCTATTAATAATTGACTCTCCACAAAAAAATATTGTATGCACGAAAAGACCTTTGTTAGCAAAGCCCCTTCTAATCAAACAAATACAGTTGAATATTTAGGTAGCAAAATTGTTTAAAATTTTTAGAACCGGTTCACCTTTCACAGCCACTACCGGTCTTGTCCGGACAATGAGTAAAAATATCATTTATCTAACTTGCTGCAACAAAACATCGCATTGGGGGCCGAGGGTCTAAATTACGCTACATTTTGTGCACTCAAAAGATTAAAATTTACTGGAGTATTTGGATCAAAGGACGCTTGTAACTGTGTGTTTTGATGTTGGTATAATTTATTTGTAACAAATCTTTGGGAGTGGGTACTTGAGCGTGTTTGAAGCACAAACAAAACGGAGTTGTGTTACGGTCATAGATTTAGAATAGAAAAAAATATGTCTATGGTTCCGGTAGTGTCGGGTCCCATACCATACTGTACAACACATGTTTGCTATAGAACTGTTTAGCCAGGTGTGAAGTAAATTGCATTGATATTGTAATTTTTACGTTTTAATTAGACTCCCGAGACGTTTTTATTATTATAGGTGTTGGGTAGTTTATAAATAATGCTCTATAGAAAGAAAGAAAACACATTTTATTTCCACAAAAAATACATATTTAGTTCACCCAGTGGTAGCCCATCACAGTAGCTAGGTCGAGGTTGGGAGCTTAGTGATATTCACTCGAGCATTAGCTGAGCCAGATGCATATTGCCAATTGTGTAATTAAAGTAAGTTTTTCGAGTGAACTAAATATGTATTTTTTGTGGCAATACTCGTATTATAGTGTTTTTTCTTTCTTTCTTTCTATAGAGCAAGACCTTGCGCTTGATTTTTTTTTACACAATCTCATTCACGATTGCTATCTATCTATCGAAATAAAGTAAAATAGTTTAATAATGTTTTTTATACACAAAGAAAACCTTGAATTCCTACCTCAATATGAGACACGTAGGTACACGTAACGTTTCTGTTCACATAATTTATCTAATGAGATTACGCAGTGCAATAACCACGGGTACATATACATAGCTCGACCTAGAACGAAAGCCTTGAAAGTCCACAGGGTTACAAGATGCCAAACGTACCTACTTCAGGCAGAGGAGGGGTTCACCCAGTCATGCATGAAGTAAATTAAGTGTTGAACCCAAAAAAACGTATGTCTACGAGAATGACTGTAAGATTACGACTGCAGTTCAGTGTTCAAGAGACACCAAGAGACTTTGGCTGTAAATAATTTAATTCCAATGTTTAAATTGTATATCGGTTTACATAATTTTTATTTGTCTTAAGAACATACTTCATTAACAGAGAAAATGTAATCTAATATAAACTATTTCTCCCAAAAATGTATACTGATTACCGCAGTAGAAATTGCTACGCTATGGCTGTAAGAATATTTAATAAACTGCCTGAAAAACTTAAAAGTCTTCCGAATTTTTGTATCCGTGGCTCACAGATAAATGTTTCTACTCAGTACAAGAATATTTGCCGTATAACTTTAAAAATGACAAATGACTAAATTATTATAAGCCTGGAATAGACATTTGTATTATATAACATATTTGCACGTCTTTACATAGACAAAATACTTAATTATTAAGACCTTATTGACATGTATTTTTAGAAAAATAAATTTAATTAGAATTTGGAAATTGAATTTGAAAGAAATATTTCTAGCAAGGCGAAAACTAAAAACGGTTCTCAAAAATAAAATGTAACAGAGCGAAGGTGACATTACGAAACTATACATTATTATAAACATGTTTTAAGTTTGTTTTTAAAACTATTTAAAGATTCACATTCCTTGATTTCATTAGGCAGAGTATTATATAGCTGTGTTCCCTCAAACAATATGTTCCTCTTACCAACATTGGGTCTAAGCCCACGTACGTACGTTTCTTTTTCGTAGATTATGTGCATATACTTTTATAAACGTGATATCGCAGCTTAATATGTGAATACTCGTACCTACATCCTGTAGGTATGAAACATTTGTTGTTTGTAGCTATGACTAGGTCAGCAAAGAAAGAATACTTACACATCAGACTGGAATACATAAAGAGGCAGAAGCTAACCAAATGGCTATACCTTGATCTAGAATAATAGCCGTATAAGTACACATTCGTTTGTGTAATCTGATCGAACGGAAAGAGAAACGAATGCTGATCAGACGTCAGAGAGTCGGAGTCAACAGGCCGCGCTATGCGAGCGGTCCATGTGAAGCAAAGTAAGGCGGGTAAGTAAGTTGTTTACTGGAAATTACTGTCAATTAGTGCTTAAGTTTGCATTAAAGCCGGCTAAGGACAAAAACAAGACCGACCTTTTAAAAATAACCGATTAATATCTAAACCCTGTTTTCGTTTGTGAGAAAATTGCACCACAGAATAAATGTGGAAAATAATATTCGGTTCTGGGTTGGCCGCTAAATTTTGCGATGATCGCAGTCTTGTAAGTATTGGTATATGAGAGATTATAAATAGATTTATAGATATAGATATATATTTTTATTATATTTGATTTTATTACGATACATCACAGCACAAACACATTAAACAATATACTTACATTAAAAGAGAGTAAGGCCAATTAAGATGTACAACAGAAAATTATATATGATTAAATAGAGAGAAAACGGCAAAGGGCACGTGTCAAGAACACAGAAAAATAAAATAAAATAATAATCATAACAGTTATTTCCAGTAACCAGTCCGCGTGGGAAGGTGAGTAAGGGTGGGTGAAGGTGTGTATGTGTGTGGTGATTAGTGTGTGTTGTGTGTGGCGGAGTGTAGCGAGGGAGCGAGCGTCTTTATATATTTATTTATTTTATTACAAGAAATTGCACAGCAATACAGTCAAAACTAAGACACTGTGAATTCATATTCTTGACATTGACACAATACAGTACCTAATGTATCGTAAAGTATCGTACAATAGATGAAATACAACAATAATATCTCTACAAAGATAAAACAACCTACAGCTCGTTCATTCATTCTCTCACAAAATCGCAGACATTGGCAACACAATTCCTTCCATCGACTATAGATATATAGATTACATCTAATTAGATTAGATCTTTATAGATTTGGCGGCCCCGCGCAATCGAAGCCAACGACATGTAGGTACTCCATCTATTTTCTTGGTAACTAGGTATAGAGAGCTTTTAGCTCAAAGGAGATTACCTACGTTAACCCAATTTTCGTGATAATTTATCACATTATTATGACCCCACATAGGTACACCTCGAACATTAAGATCGGCAACATCATTACCAAAATGCTTTTACGCAAGTAATCGAGAGCGAGCCACCGCGTCGGAACTCACGCGCAGATCAGTTTTTGCCCGCGTTTCTGTTCCGCTCATGGCTAGATATCTGTTCCAGTCCTGACAAGATAATTGCAATAATGAGTTTTCACGCTCATTATCATAATTTTATTGTTACACATAATCGTATGACCACATCTTGCTGGTTATGTCTACGAGTACCTAATCGAGACCGTTGTCTTGCCTTGTTTTATATTTGGAGCGGAATTCCGAAACGTGTCACGGTTATTTTACTTACATAGCAGAATCATACCGTTATATATACGAGTAGGTGGTTATGATAGGTATCTTAAGATTTTAGATGGTCGATATAGTATGTGAGAGGTATAGACAGTGGCTAGGAATTCTTGTTTGAGTGAAGTATCTTCTTTATGCAACACGATCTCCTGTCCAGAAATTGGCAGAAGGTGGCTCAAGATTGGTCAAGATAGGGATCGATAGCATCTCTTAGTGTTGAAGGCCAAGATCCACTTCGGATCGCTGAGCGAGCGGACCTACCCTGCTTCCTAGCTTCATACAAATAACGTGTGTTTTCACGCTAACAACGTATTTCGAGAGTCTGAGACTTGCTAAACTTATTTAGAAGTAAATAAAAAAAAAAATTTTTTTTTTTTCCAAAAACAGTAGGTACCTACTTATTAGCACCTAACAAGCACACTCTCAGAGGAGTGATTATTCAGAGGAGGCAGCGATTGATCTACAGTGTAGCACAAATTGCCTAATAGTTACACTGTAGTGTGACTATCTTACCAATCTATTCAAACACTCAAGAGTCCCGCTTTCCTGATGCACGTCATCTCATGAGGATCCACATACTCGTACTGCGCGCACGCTGCACTTACGGTTGTCCGTGGGAGCGTCGCAGCGCCCACAATGGGCTCGTTTCACGGTCGGTCGGTCGCCGCCCTGCGACCTGCGCCCTTCGCCCTCCGAGCCTCCCCTCCCTCCCGCCTCCTCCCGCTGCGCCTCGCTGCGCCCGCGCACCTGTCTCCGTCGGACACGCTTCGGGGAGCGCATCACTCTTCATTGTGACTCGTACCATTTACCAACCATATGTTGGTCGAGTATCTGGAGGAACAAGTGCGATGTTACATATAACAAAGATCGCATTCAAAGAAACTGTATGAGGACATGATAGGATATCTATGATTACATATGTCTGATTATGGGAACGAGTGGTTTAATGAGTGGGCATATTATCTTTCTGAAAAGACCAATGAGGTCTCGTGATAGGATATTTGACAAATTTTCAACCGCATGTGAAATCCTAGAGCGTCGGTGGCCTAGTGGCTAGGACGCCGAACTCCCGTGCGGGAGATCCGGGTTCGAAACCGTGCCATGTACCAATGAGTTTTTCGGATTATTACGAAAACTTACGTACATTTACCGACTACTCTAACGGTGAAGGAAAACATCGTGAGGAAACCTACATGTCTGAGGACATGAAAACTTTCCGAAGATGTGTGAAATCCACCATACAGCACTGGGCCCGCTCTCGGTGGGTCATGGCCCGAATGCCTCGTGCAAGGGGAGGCCTGCGCCCCAACAATGGGGACATTATTAGGCTGGTGATGAACTCCTAAGAGCCACTGTCGAATTAATTATATAATTATTATTTATTACCACTGATCAGATCCCCATTAACCATCCCATTTGCCGCAATAATCACAAATGCTCACTTTAGATCCTATTCTGTTTGCGTACAGTGTACCTCAGTGCTATTTCTTCGATGTTCAAAGAAAATTCGTAGTAAGGCTTCAAAGTAACACCGCCTGCGCCGAGTAGCCGTAACTCCTGGGCTCCCGGCATCCCAGCAAGGGCAAACATTCGCAACACTCCGCGGCGCGGGCGCAGCGACGGAGAACAATGGCTCATTCTTGCACCTTCGACACCAGATTCTGAATGAATCTCGAATATGCACGGCTATAGATTCTGCCTAAAAAGGTGTGTGGGGCTTAGGGAGTGTCTTTAGAAAGTACTAGAAATTGCACCTTCAATTCTTTAGCCTTTCTTCACTCTGATAAAGCCAATTCTGGCAACTTACTCGTGCTGGAAGCAATCTTTTATCTTTAAAGTTGCGTAACGAATGTAATTAAAGGTGTGTGAAATGCATTATAGTGAACTGGACTGGACTGGGAGTGGAATGGACTGCTGACAATATTTACAACCGGGGCGGCGGGATCAGACCTAGCCAAATTTATTATAATACCACAACATTGAATCGAGACGAAAGACGACATTATCCAGATTCCTTCGAACCGTATAAAGTATAAGGTGTAAGGTAAACTTGGGCCAAACTACGGGTTATATGACTTTAACTGTAAGTTTGACAAGAGTTAACAGGAAGGCGATTCTCGCAGGTGGAATGTCGAATTCGACATTAGTCCTATCTCATTCGCTCACATTACACATGAGCGTGACAAAACGTTCGTAGCGCTCGACTATTGTATGTCGAACTCTGCGAGAATTGGCTTCTAATGCTTTAACTAATTTTTCTTCAATATTAAAAAAATAAATAGCGGTACGTAGGAACGATCTTTTTTTCAAGTTGTACTTACACCGAGTTAAACGTCCGCTATTATTTTTTATAGAAATTAATTACAGTCATATTAAAAGACTATTTCACGGCGCTCAAATATCTCATAGAACCATTTTCCGGATTTGATTACAAAAAGTTGCGCACGTCCTATAGATGCGATGGTCACCACACCACCGTGGTAAATAAAATTGAAAAGCCAGCGGGGGCCGGAAAGAAACTTACTTATAATTTATTATCCGAGGCGTCGACGAGTTACTCGTACTACTCGTAAAGCTGGCCCTTAGCGCATCCTCTGATGCAACATTGTAGAGACGCTTACGTTTCCGGGAGTTTCTTATCGATATTTGCCTTTATGCTATATCGATATTGCCGGTTATGAGCGCCATGTCTAAACGCAAAATATCTACATAGCAAAACGCCTAAAACGTAGTACACAGGATGTAACAAAATTGAAATTGCAAGGCTACTCATATCTATTTTTTCCGTATTTCGCACCCTGTTTAACACAATTCAAATGAAACTCACGGTTGCAAGTAAAGAATCGTGCAGCTTTATCGCTGGTAATGTGTAGACTACTGTAGACAGACGAATTTATAATGATCTTAAAAGTTGTACCGTACTTAATAATAATAATAATAAAACTTTAATTCAGGCATAAAAAACCCATATAACACAAGAACAATACAATATTCAAAAAAATAATTAATACTAAAACCAAATACACAAACGAGACCAAAAAAAAATTAATAATATTTGGCTACAACTTATTCATTTACGGTTCTCGTCCCGGTGGACAGCCAACCAATGTTTGAATATGGGACTGCGTAGGTCCTCACACACAGCCTTCAGTATGCTGTTGTCAGATTGTCGCAACCGCTTCCAAAAAGAAACGATGCGAGTCCTGACAACCGCAAAGAAATCGGGCACCCGTGCGTCAGCGAACATGCCCGATGCACTACAGAATCGCGGCAACCGCATAAGGGTGCGAAACGCATCATTGTATTGCATCCTTATGGTGCTATGCGATTTCCGTAAGCATTTAACCCAAAATTAACTTAAGTATGAGAAACATGTATAAGTTAATAATCTAGTCTATTAACAGCTCATAAGTATGTGACTGTCAGCTGTTACAAAGATTGGTGCCTATTCATACTGTAACAAGAAAGATAAAATATTACGTGAGTAACGCCGGGGGTCACGCATCAAAGTTTTAATTGCTATTGCAAATCTGTGTGGTAGGTTTAATCCTTATATGACGCTTTAGCTTGATCTTACGTAAATCTGAATCTGAATAATATAGTTGCGACAGAGATCATCTCAAACAAAAGCCTATTTAGTTCAAATGAGTCCGCAGAATCCCATTGTGCTATTGAAATTTTTATTTTATTGTTCTTTTGTTGCACGATGTCCTCCTTGATTAACGTGGTTATCAGTATTAAATAAATTAACGTGTAAGTATTGCAGGCAAAAATGTATAATTGTATGGATAAACAGAATATTACTGTTAATATTACTTAACACATTTTTCTCTAACATTACACATGTGTAATCTACTTGATCTCAAATACAAGTAAGGCTCAGAATAATTGAAAACCTTTGAAAAATGTTCATTTCCACGGAGTACGATAATACAGTTAGTACTTTTTCACATGTTTTGCAAGCTGGTTCGGTCGAATGCATAAGTGCATTGTTGCCGCAGGGGAATACTTTGAAAAGTTGTAAATAATTTGTAATATTTCTTTTATTTTCTATTTGATTAAAAATTAAGGGATCGTCCTGGATATACCTTACTTATTTATTAACATGATGATGTTTTCCATGAGATTCCAATATTATTAAATAGCACTACTATATACATATATAGGAATGGAACAGCCTGCCGGCGTCTGTATTTCCCGAAACCTACAACATTGGGATCTTCAAGACCAGAGTGAATAGACATTTACTGGATCCGCATGCTCCATCGTCGACCTCATCGTCGCGTACCATCAGGCGAGATCGAGGTTAAATGCGGGTTTAGTAGTCAATATTTTTTTTTTAAATAATACAATTCCTACAACGCATTTTCTCCCAGAATATCGATCGTAGCACTGCCTACGACAACTGATAAATAGAGGCTATAGTAGTGATAAACTGGCGTAGGCCGCCCCACTCGAGCTCGAGATAACCCGCGACTCTAGATTAATTCAATTATTTGACTCCATGAATAATGCATCTGCTACGGAACCAATTAAAGCTGAAGATAAAGACTAACCCTGACCGTTCGGCGGTTGCACGTGTACAGGGTGTAACAAAATAGCTGTATTGATCTCTTGTAAGAAGACTTTTATTATGGATAACCATAATCTGACCTGGGACATAATAGAGTGCGCCATTTTGCGGAATGTCAAACATATGAACTATTTTTTTTTCATAGCGATGAATGAATGAATGAACGAATGAATGATCTCCATAACGCAGATTATTAAAGTACCAGTGGCACTCTCTTGATAGCTATTATATTCCTGATTGGTGTTTAAACAAATACTAAATGTTTTTCTAACTTCAAAGACAGCGGAGATTTTGCTGCGGTTTTACTCTCCACACAAATCAATCATCATCATCATTAGACTTCACGAATCTTCTGTTTATTTTAATAAATGTATAATATAAATATAAATAAAATAAATATAAAATAATAATAATTAAATATCTCATAAATATGTTATTATAAATTGATGTGATTATTAGATAAGGAAAATTGAACCGGCCTCCGCGATACAGGCTGTTGCCTAGTGCGGAGTCCAACGTTTAGCATAGTTTAATGTATCGTGATTTTCATGATCATGATCTGATGATATAAAGATATTTTTAAATTTTATTTTTTTAATTTTAGACTATTAATGTCCCCACTGTTAGGGCACAGGTCTACCCTTGCACAAGGGGGTACGGGCCATGATCTACCGAGCGGGCCCAGTGATGTGCGGTGGATTTCACACGCCTTCGGAAACTTTTTAATTTCTTCAGATATCAAAATCAATCAGCTGATTTAATTAGATCCAAATCGAATAGGTAAGTTGTAAAAGTTATTCAGTTTACTCTGCAAGTGAGCACAGTAATACAGCCGTTTGTTACAGTCTGTATGTAAGGAAGGAAGAATAAGAGCTAAAAAATAATGTTACTGTAGTAGAGACAGCTTCGTGGCGATGCGATGCCGCGGGGAGGCTCTGCCCAGCCAGAAACCAGTTTTAGGAACGCAACCGCGGTTTGGAACCATTTCTTCGATCGTTTATCTCAATTACGTATTTTTTAACTCTGGGTTTAGTGAAAAAACCGAGAACTTAAATATTTTTATTCATTCGAATTTTAGCATGAAATAAAGTTCTCCAGATTTTTTCTACAAGTTTACGTTGAAGTTCCAACTGCTCATATTTCTTCAGCATTCTGATAGATTTCTCGTTTGTAAAAGTGAAAGATAGCAAATAAGTAAATAATAGAGCTTTGCAAGAAAAGATTTTGTACCGATATATACAAAACATTTAACTTTAGATTAGACCAAAGTATAAGTAACTTCAGATTACTTACTTTGGTCTGTGTATTAATGTATGTATACATAATTTCTCTGTTCCCAATACTAGAATATAAATGGCTTATCAACCGTTCCCGCAGTAAAATAAATGCAGGTTACGTTTGACAGAGCGGTTGATTTACGAGCGTGACGCAACGCTCAGCCTCCCTGCATCTCGCTGTTACGACACTGTAGTCATGGATACGTATTTAGTCGATTACCATTGAAATTCAACAAAACACGGAACAAACCATGTAACAGGAGCTACAAGATGAAACAGTCTGTAGCATCCACTTCTCTGAATTTCAAAATCTTTGATACGAGCCTAAGGCTCAATTTACATTGCTGCGGAATGGAATGGAAGCGAATTTTCGTATCGTAATTGTACATAACATAATGAACTTTATGTCAATTGTGTAACATACAAACTAAATACGAGCCAAAAACTAGGTCGCTCGTCTTCCGGGGAATCCTCGCGCATTCTCGAGAATTCCCCTAGCTACTTTTCTTTTTTGGCTCGTATTTAGTTTGTATGTTACACAATTGACATAAAGTGCATTATACTATGTACAATTACGTTGCGAAAATTCGCTTCCATTCCATTCCGCTGCAATGTAAATTGAGCCTAATATGGAATCAAAAGATTTTTTGTGGACTATTCAGTGATCATTCCAAGAAAATCGCTATCCAGCAAATGGATAAATTCGTCATTCATGATCCTTAAATTCCTTCTTGAAGTACATAAGTAGCTTTAAAATAGTGGAAGCTTTGAGATGTACGTGTTTTTAATTTTGTTTGAACTTGAAATCTCCGCTCCAGCAGCACATATCAACGTTTACAACCCTCTGTACACCGTGCACCGACCGCCACCGGGCTTCGTCCCAGGGGTATTATCTTAACGGAAAATGCGGTCGGCCTTCGCTTATGGGTTTCTCAAGTTTTGGTTTGGAAAAGACTTCAAGTTACCGCTTAATGCAATGGTCTCGTCTCAGACCGGTTCCCTGCCATGCAGACGTCTAATTAATATAAGAGGTTTCAACTTGAAAAATATAGCAGCTTTCCAATATGGTTGTGACTTTAGGAAATATTTAGTTCAACTTTCTTTTAAAGTGTGTCTTAAAGTTATAGATTGGTATATTATGTCCAGATCGTTAGATTACCTAACCTTCATCATATTATAAAACCTAACATCGTTGAAACATACCTCGAATTACAAGGTGAAGATTATTTACAATTTGAACACACTTTATCTAGAATTATAAATAACCCTAATCATAATATTAACCTTGTCCAACACGGATTTTGAAGATAACGTGTAGTTAAACAATAAGTAGTTAACTGTAATATTTTAGTTCATAAATTGCTGTTTCGTTTTGTATACGAGTTTACCTTCAATTCTTAAAAGCTTAATTATTGACGTCCTATGAGACTTCTGAGCTTCTGGGTAGAGCTGGGTTGGCTGGAAATCTAAGTCAGTCATTGTTGAACCTGCACCCATAAAGGATCACTTATCTACGTGTCGAAATGTCCACAACAATTTCATTTTCGTTAATTTATCGCATATAAGCTCTCTCTCTCTCTCTCTCACACACACACACACACACACACAGTCTCTCTCTCTCTCTCTCTCTCCTTAACACACCTCACAGTGACATATACTATACACATGCTTACACACTCAATCTCAACTATACCGATTCTTCTTATTGTTGTCTGAAGTAGGTACATAGTAAACTGTAAACTACAACCGAGTCCTAGTTAGTTAATTAATACATATAGGTTATGAATTTAAGGATCGCCGCGACAAAGGGTCGCCCTAGTGCGGGGTCCAACAGTAAACTTAAAAACAATTGTAAAATTAAAAAAGAAATGTGCTTAATAAATTATTTTGTATTTGTATTTAATTTATTCGTCTTTTGATACTTACAGCTCACTTAAACATGTCAGTATACAGTATTTAAAATTAATTCAGTTTTATTACTTATTGTTTATAGTGTAGGTATACAAACTAATATCTGGCTCGTCAGCACAGTGCACCACAGTCACCACAGGAGCCCAACAATCTAACTATTCATTTCAATGCTTATCATGAACTCTTGAATCCAAATCTAAACGACAAAGCTCGTAGTGACTTATAATCTCTTGAAAAACGATATCGCCACGTCCTCTATATTTTCGTCTCTCGTCTCCAGGCTCCGCGACTAACGGCGAAAGAATTATCTAACTGAGATAAGTCTCCGCCCCATCTGCCGTCGACAGTTAGGCCTCCAAGTAATTACGCCATCTGACCGGGGCATAGTCGTTTCCAGGAACGGTAGCGCCCCGGGGCAAATTACCTAATAATTTACGTCGTCGCTTGTCGTCATACTCCGAGGATATAACGGCGAAAGAATTATCTATAACTGAGATAAGTCTCAGCCCCGTCTGCCGGCGACAGTTAGGGCTCCGAGTAATTACACCATCTGTCCGGACAGGGACGTACCCAGTAACGTTATCGCCCTGTGATAGATTACCTACTAATTTGCGCCGCTCGTCATCTTTGTAATCCGAGGTAATAACGGCAAAAAATTATCTAACCGAGATAAGTCTCATCCCCGTCTCTAGCTGACAATTAGGGTTCCGCGTAATTAGCACTATATTCCCAGCAGTGACGTACCCAGGAATGATAGCGCTCTTAACAAGCAACTCTGATAATTTCAAACACTACACTTGGCATTTGTTCTACTAAAACTAGCAGAAAAGTTGGGCGATATAATCTCCATCTAAAGTACCCACATCAGTACAGCGACTATATAGACAGTCTTCATTGCCAACAATTAGAGATCCTTACTGATTTTTTGCAAGTGTTGTTTTTGTCTGATTATAATCGTCTTTAATTGTCAGCACATCTTTGAAACCTACACCTTAAGAAACTGAGTGTATGTATTAATTGGTAGCAATAGTAGCTCAGTGTACTGGAAGTAATAGCGCCCCTTCAGTACTAGTGCCCCTATCTTCTGCATGCCCCTGTCCCCACTCCGGCCCTGGCGTAGGGGACGAGGCCATCAATCTCTCGCTAACTGTCCGCTCATGACGCGGCAACAACTTACGTTTTCATTCTGCGACGCTCAGCCTAGTCAGTGCTATCTATAGGACAGCTAAGAACGAGGATTTCCAAAGTTGCGTCCGGTGATGAATGAGGCCCCAAACTACTTACAGAGGGAGAGAACTTTTATCGCCAGTTTACTACGTTGGTTGGGTAAATGATGCTGAAAAAATGTGAGAGAATAAAAGAGAGGTTTTTGCAAATTTTTTGGCACCTTAGGCCCCAAAGGAGGTTTTGAGGTTGATATCTAAAGTTCCTGTACTATATAGGTTTTTCCAAGTAAATACCATCGCCACACACAGAAAGTCCGTTCAATACAAACGCGCGAAATCGACTCACGCGCGATCTCAGGGGAAGTCAAAGGAACTCAGCGCGAAATACATGCGCTGTGGCGCGATCGAGTGGTAGGTATGAGTTATTGTACTTTCAATAAACGAAATACATTTCAAGCAATATTTTTCGCAAGACTGTTTCTTTTAAACTGGGAATTATAACTGCCCTAGAGGTACGGTCGAGTGACGTAATCAAAATCGAGGACGCCCGGAGCGGACCATATTCTGTGTGTCTTCTGTGCCATCGCTGTCACAAGTCACATCACACCAGGAGATATATTCCACTAAATACAACGTAACTAAATATAATCTAAACTGCATCGTTATGACGTGTTGCGTATGCTACTATCCACTAACGATCCAATTTCAGTTAAGTTTCGACCGAGTCAACAATCGATCGAACAGTAACGTATTTGTGCATTCTAATAAAACGTTCAGTTTATACTGATACGCAGTTGAACGGTAACAAAACGCTTCAACTGTCAAATATAACGATCGAACATAAGTTCCTCCCGAGGTACTTTTTCCCGATCGATAGTAAAACGAAAGGTGGCAGTGGTATAGTTATGCGTCAGCAGAATGCGATTTGGTGTCCTAATAGAATTGGAACGAAAACTAAATTGAAATTGGATAGAAATAGAACTACAAACGTGGTAATTTAGGCGGATTGGTTCCCTGCTCCCAAATCAGAATTTTACTACACTTGTAGACAACCTCACCCCCGCTCCAGCTGCGTTTCATTCTATCAAGTAGTAACGTATTCTTCAGGTTTATTGCACACGGCGCAGCATCTAACTTGCTCCCTGTAATCGCGCTGTTTATGACGCTATCTCCGTGGTCTGCAGGAAATGATCCAAGTTTTTTTATATTATTGAACTCAACTAACCATTCTGTTAAATGCAATTTATATTATGTAGTCTAACCTAGCATTACGAGCTATTGCAAGCGAGCGATTCAATTTGCATCGTATAGCTTAATAAGGTTTATTATTAGATTTCTATCTTATCATTTTATTAAACCTCGACAGTCCAGTTTCACTCCTGCATCTGGACCATCAGTGCAGGGTTATTAAATAAATAAATAAAAGCAAAGCACTACATACCTACATAATACTCGTAACCCTGTATAAAATAATTTAATTTGTGTAAATTCGATCACAGTAACACTACGTCATTACTCCTAAGAATCTAATCCTTATCTTATGATAGGGGACCGGGAATAACCCAGCGGCACTTCGACCCTTGAGGATCTTTTGTGCCTACCCCATTTACACACTGGTCATCCGAGTGTGCAGGTTTCCTCACGATCTTTTCCTTCACTGCGCGGTTTCGAACCGGGACCACCCGCATGGAAATCCGGTGTCCTAGCCACTGTGCCACCGACGCTCTATATCTAACTGCTTGCATGGAAGGAAGATGCAGCACCGAATGTGCCAACGAATTCGTGGAAAATCTCTTGTGTTTGTGTGTTCTATTTTCTCTACAGACTCTACGCCATGTTATTTTATTCAAATTCTGCGAAATCTCTTAGCCAATCTTCTTAGAACATAAAGTAGATCTGTTTATCGTGTCTGCGAGTGCCGATGGCCCGTGGCCACCACGGCTGAACATGGTATTAGTAATGACATGACGGGTCTAGTTGCACTGCAGCCGACGCGGTAATGACAGCTCTGGTCCTGCACAGAGCAGCTCGGTAATGACAGAGCGCACGGCCGACTCGCACGCGCGCCGCTCTCTCGTATTAGTGAGGAATGCCGTGCTGATTGTTGCAGTCCATCGCTTGGAATTCGGACATGATATCGTAGTGCTGTCTAAAGTAACGTTTCATTAGAATAGGTACTTTTTACTTTCGAGAATTGTTTTTAATAGATCGAGCACCTTGCAGTCTGTAAGAATTAATTAAGAGTTTGGTTCGTTGGCGGAATGATGGTTCCAAAGTGCAGGCATGAGTTTGGGCATATTTGTTGAGCTAGGACGTTAAAAGTAAACTCTATGGCTTTATTTTTTCATTTACGAAGAAGTGTGCAATTTATTTGATTTTATTTAACCAAATACGACATGACACCTAAACAAAGTACAGTAGACCACAAGCTATAGTATACAATCTGTTAAAAACCTTCGATTAAATGTCAACCTTATGCCTTCTCAAATTTTGACATTTTGGGTAGGTTGACCTGTGGTCGACTTTACGAGTACCACACTACCCTACGCAACGGTAAAGTAACCTGTTACTGTTTTTTAAAAATAAAAGTGCTTCGAACAACTTGCTCCAAAGATTTATGACTTAAATTAAAAAAAAACGACAGTTTTGGTAAAAATATTCGATTTATAGCGCTTTTAAAAACATGTAAAAACCGTGAAGGCTTCCCAATGGCCGCTCACTCATGAACTAAACCGATAAATTGCTCGTAACGAATCTCTGACATGACACGACCACAACAAACAATCATTACGATATTTTCCGAAGATTATTTTGACCTTTTAGAACTCCCACGAACTGGAGGTTTTTTCTTAAAATTTTTGCAATCTTTAATTTGTACATCATCATCAACGTATTCATTAACTTTTTGTTGACAATAATGAAACATGTTCATACATGTTTCTCTATTCCATTCCAACAATACTACTATCTTATATGTACCGTGTTTCGTGCGAATAAAATAAATTTCATTTCATTGATCCAAATCTATTGTTCTATGTTTATATATCCAATAATTCTTTGATTGTATTGCAAAATCCTTAAAAGTACATTTTACAATGTCATTCTTTTTACTCTACCACCGCGTCGTAAGGTGCTATAGCTAAAAGAAAAGAAGCGGCGCAAGAAACAATCAGCAGCACAGCTTTTGAAATAAAGGTTACATTAATTTACAATTTTATAAAATTATTTGAAATTAACATATAATATAAGAAAGTTCTGTGTTTGTACCATATGTATAGTGCTTAGCTGAAGCAAGATTTAGGACCCTTATCATTTAAATAGACATTTATTTTATAATATCCTTTTCTACATAAGGTCTGTCATAGGAGTGGGTCTTAAATTTTTTCTTTGTCATATTTGTTACAGTATCAGGTATTTTATTATAAAAACGAACACAGTGACCCATAAAGAATGCTTCGAATAAAAGATATTCAAGATTTTGAATAAAATGTGATAAATTCCAAGCTTCACTTATTTTTAGTGCGAATATAAATTAACTACGAAATTACGGATAGAAAGTGAGTCCAACAAAACTAGTGGGACTACGAGTAATGGTGGGACAATGTAGGTGGGACCACGAGTCACGTGCGGTCTTCACAATAATATATTAGTAGGTACATCAATATAGTCGTCATGTTATTAATGAACTTATAATTTCTACCATAATATGTGACAATATGATTCGCTAGAAGTATTAAAATGGAATGAATAGTTTTATATGGCTGTTAATTGCGAAATAATCTTATTGGTTTTGACGTTTATATCTTTTAAATTGGTCGAAACCTTTTAAGTTTGTTTATTGGCCATTAAAATGATAATGTCGTAACTGTAAGCTCGCCAAACAATGTGCTTTAATTTTTTTTATGAAGAGCTCAACATCTGTCTTTAAAACGGAGATGTCCGTCCGTTACGTCTAATTCCCAGAATTTTTAGTCGGTCCTTTACGTCTAATTTTGTGCAATAAAGAGTATTCATTCATTCATTCATTCATTCTAATTTCCTAAACGTCCTAAACTTTAGACCTACTTTGATTATGAACAAACTTGAACAAGCATAACATTGAAGAATGCAATGCAATAAAGTGAAGAAGTAATGAGAGGCGTCACACGCGAAATGTGATACTGTGTAAAAACAGTACCACCTCGCTCGGCGCGGTGAAAATACAAAATTTCGAAATTTTGTATTTTCGAAATTTTGTATTTTCGCAATTTTGTATTTTCGCAATTTTGTATCTTCGCAATTTTAGAGTAGGTCCCATAGTTAAAGTTGTTCAAATGGATACTGAACACCCCCGTTTCGGGACTATAAGAGGTTTTTGTTACACTCATAATGCCGAAGAATTTAAAAGAAAAAAGAAATTTAACCGTGTAGTTCCCGGTTCAGAATAGGACTACCCCATATCTTCCCGTGGGTGTCGTAAAAGACGACTAAGGGATGTGTGGGAATACGGTTCCGCTGCTCGCAACCGTACATTCTACCACAAGGCCCCACACAAGAACCCTGGGAGCCTTAAACGAGCAGCCTACTGGTGGTAGGTCCAGGCTGACCGCGGCTTGTCACCACCCTCCGGACAAAGACATGCCGCCAAGCGACCTAGTCGTGTTTCGGCATGATGTCCGGAGTAGCCACCAAGAGAACGGGTCTGGGCAGCTATACTGCACATGCGCACCGGTTTCGGTGCTGCGATGTGTTGCCGCGCCGGACGCCTCATCGTGGAGGGTAGCGGGATCCGAAGCACGGTTCTCCGCTGGCCGACCGCAGGTTGTAGGGGGCCCAAGTAGTAGGCCAGCCACCTACGAAAGGCTGCCCCGCCGCCTCGCGAAAAATCCCGGAATGCTCCACCGTGCCGGTTGGCGACCGGATTGGAGGAGTCGGTGGGCATTTCCGTGGGGGGTTCGGGCGTCCCCGCAGTCTCCAGATGAGGCTACCATACGTGTGGCGACCCCGCATGCGCCGCTGGGTGATCTGTGCAGCCCCTCGCCCAACAACCGTTCTCTCGCTTATTCACTCTCCAACATTATGAAAAAGTCAAATAAGAATAGTAAGTGTGCACAGCGGAAGCACGTCCTCCAACTCAAAGTGCACCTCTCAAATATCCGAGGTC
Organism: Hofmannophila pseudospretella; assembly: GCA_947369225.1. NCBI lineage: Eukaryota > Metazoa > Arthropoda > Insecta > Lepidoptera > Oecophoridae > Hofmannophila > Hofmannophila pseudospretella. The sequence goes on along the minus strand of OX376314.1, from coordinate 15,738,736 downwards.
TGCACTCAAATATCGATCCAGTTCACCACCACCTCGAAACTGAAAATCCACACTTGCTATTCCTTACGGAGACGCAGATCAGATGTCCGTCAGACGCGTCATACTTATACTACCCAGGCTATAACCTGGAGCACAATTTTAAACCCCGCGCTGGGATCTGCGTGTATGCTCGCGATGACATCTGCTGTCGGCGTCTCCGGAACCTTGAAGATCCCAAATTTTCTGTAATATGGATGCTGGTGGACACTGGGCTGGAGAAAATGCTCTATGCTTGTGTCTACCGTTCGCACAGCGGTGACCAGGAGACAACTAAGTTAATTGAACACCTTAGCCTTGCGGCGGAAGTGGCCCAACAACGGTATCCATCTGCGCAATTGGTTCTTCTGGGGGACTTTAATGCTCACCACCAGGAGTGGTTGTTCCCATACCAGAAGACCGACCATGCTGGCAGGGAAGCGTACAAACTCGCGTTGTCGCTAAACCTCACACAGCTGGTAGATGGCCCCACGCGCATACCGGATGTTGATGGTCACACCCCCAACTGCTTGGACCTTCTGCTGACAACTGATCCGGACAGGTACTCTGTGTCGATTTCTGCCCCATTGGGAACCTCTGACCACTGTCTGGTGAAATCTGTATCAAGCTACTCTCCGCCCGATTTAAGCCCTAGAGGCACCAGGCGAGTGTGGCGATACAAGTCAGCAGATTGGGATAAGATGCGGCATTTCTTTGCATCTTATCCATGGCGACAAATCTGCTTCTCTACTGAGGATCCGTCGAGCTGCGCCTCGGCCATAACCGACGTGGTACGTCAGGCCATGGAATATTTCATTCCCTTCTCTGACGTGCCTCTTGGTGGTGCAGCACGCCCTTGGTACAGTGCTGATTGCGTTCGTGCTGAAACACTGAAGCAGTCAGCATTTGTAGCCTGGGCTGATGCTCGGACGCGCAAAGCTCCGGATGTCCTGGATAAAAAGAGAGCCTTCAACAAAGCCGCCAAGTCCTGCAAGAAGGTTCAGCGTCGGGCTCGCTACGAACATGTTGGCCGGATCGGAAACAAGCTTGCTTCATACCCTGCGGGTAGCAAGGCTTTCTGGTCCCTCGCCAAATCAGTCGAAGCTAACTTCTGTCGCCCTTCGCTGCCACCTCTGGTCAAACCCGATGGATCGCTGGCTCACACCGCGAAAGAGAAGGCAAACTTGTTTTCCTCTCTATTTGCTAGTAATTCTTGTCTAGATGCTGGAAGCAAAACTCCACCCACCTTACCCCACTGCGACTCTGTAATGCCAGAGGTCTGCATTCACCAAAAGGAGGTACTTAAAACGCTCCGCAATCTAGACGAGAATAAAGCCAGTGGTCCTGACGGGATACCAGCTATTGTGTTAAGGAACTGTGCACCTGAGTTGTCTCCTGTCTTGACGCGCCTGTTTCGCCTCTCCCTAAAGACTGGTCAAGTTCCAAAGTCCTGGAAGCTTGCCAACGTGCAGCCTGTGCCCAAAAAAGGTAGCCGTGCTGACCCCGCCAATTATAGACCCATTGCTATCACTTCCATTCTCTGCAAGATTATGGAACGTGTATTGAACACCAAGCTCCTGGCACACCTAGAAGGTAACGATCTCCTCAGTGACCGACAGTATGGTTTTCGCCAAAACCGGTCTACTGGGGACCTTCTGGTTCGTGCCACTCACTTCTGGGGCGAAGCCATTGAGAAAACTGGTGAAGCTCTTGCCGTTTCACTAGATATTTCTAAGGCATTTGACAGGGTCTGGCACGGTAGCCTACTAAGCAAGCTTCCTTCATATGGAATCCCAGCCAGTTTGCGCATATGGATCGCGGATTTCTTGAGTGAACGGTCAATACGAGTGGTCCTAGATGGCTGCTCTTCTGACCAACTGGCTATCAACGCCGGAGTTCCTCAAGGATCTGTCCTCTCTGCAACCCTATTCCTGCTGCACATAAATGATCTGCTCATATCGGGTATTTTTGGGTACGCAGACGACAGCACGGTTACGGAGAGATATCTTCCTGTTGCGCGCGCTGGTGCTGGTGAGATCCAGACTCAAAGAGAGGCCATGGTTGAGCGTATCGACTTGACCTTAAAGGCCGTGGCCGATTGGGGCGATGCCAATTTGGTCAAGTTTAACGCCACTAAAACGCAGGCGTGTCTATTCACCGCTAAACGGAGTCCCTTCCACCTGACTCCGACTTTCCGGGATGTATCCGTACCGATTACCGACCACCTTAGCCTTTTGGGGTTGGATCTGACTTCCAATCTCAACTTTGGGCGCTCCATTGAGTCAAAAGCTAAGACCGCAGCCAAAAAATTGGGCATCCTGAGTAAGGTTAGGCGGTACTTCACGCCGGGACAGCTCTTAAACCTTTACCAAGCCCAAGTCCGGTCGTGCATGGAGTACTGCTGCCACCTGTGGGACGGCTCAGCTAAGTACCAACTGGCTGCCCTTGACTCAGTGGAGAAACGCGCTAAGCGCCTTATAGGTGACGAATCGCTGGTGGAGGCTAGACTGCAAAGTCTGGAACAACTGGCCTGTCTATCGGTATTTTATAGGATACATTTCGGAGAGTGCGCATCGGAATTGCACGACCTAATTCCAGCATCTCCATTCCGCCTTCGGACTACCAGGCGCGGGGAGGGGTTCCATCCTTATGTTGTTGATATCCCATCTGCTCGTACGAAGCGATTTGCTTCTTCGTTCATTATGCGAACGGCTAAGGAATGGAACAGCCTGCCGGCGTCTGTATTTCCCGAAACCTACAACCTTGGGATCTTCAAGGCCAGAGTGAATAGGCATTTACTGGACCCGCATGCTCCATCGTCGACCTCATCGTCGCTTACCATCAGGCGAGATCGAGGTCAAATGCGGGTTTAGTTATACATAAAAAAAAAAAAAAAAAAAGAAACTTGTAATGTAGACTTGAACATTACAATAAGACATTGCACCCTGCACTAGATACTCAGTTTTTTGCTTTACATCTATATCTTGCACCACGTTTCTTTTATTGGACTTCGCAATGATCTGTCGTTTCTACACAACTAGAATACATTGAGCTCACCTAAAACGTTCAGTCTTCCCTTTCAGAGTTCGTTTAAGTCGGCAGACGAAAGGGGTGAGGAAGGTCTCGTGAGGCTGGCGTAGTTTTTCCCACCAGTCTGCTATGGCGCTGAACAAGCTCGAGCAATTTGTCGGTGTGATTTGCGATCGCTGACACACATGCATATGTATCAGGCGCTTTATGCATGCTCAAATAGGGAATTTTCTAGTGGTGTCTGTCACCACGAGGAGATACACCCCGTTTTTATTAGTTCTTACATCTTTTTATGGCGAGTCGTAGCTTTTTGTATTTTACAAACATTTTCATGCAAATCTATGCAGGGTTTACCATGAAAAAGTGTAGGTAAAATATTATTATATTTTACCTACACTTATACTACTTTACTTTTTTGTTATATTTTACGTCTAACTTTATTCTATATAACAGAAATTGAGCTTTCGTATTAGATGGTTTTAACTGGATTCCTGATGTGGCCGCGAACTTTGGCCTTGGATCAAAGGTGTCCATCTTCCTTTGCAAAATTACTTGTTAGAGATGTTAGGGAAATAACTAAGTTTTCAGGATCATACTGGAAAAGTGAAGCTTCAGAGTCAGTTCGTTTATTCCCTGCAATTTCACGCCTAATTATGGAACATGGAACTATCTGAGTGAAATTCGTTTGTCAGATTTATTCTAATCCATCCATGTCATTGTCCTAAAGGAGTGTTTCCACTTGTTGCAGGTCCCATGAGTGAGTGAATAAGTGACTGAGCAGCGGGCGCCATCGTCGTCGCCATGTCGGCGGTGATGAGCACACTGTCCATCATCAGCGGCGGCCGGCGCGCGCACCGCAAGCTCGCCTCCAGGTGAGGGAACTCAAAATACCCTTATTAACAGTGTAAAAGTACCCTCTGTTATGTATTAATAAATTAAATCTAAGTTTTTTTTGTTATTTAATCTTGTAGCTGGCGATGATCCATTGTTTAACTTTGAGATCTATAAACTCTCTTATTACACTTGTAATATCTTTAATTACTTTAGGAGAATTAGATTAGATTATTCCACATTTGTGGAAAATTGATAAAGAAAGATGCTAATTTAGTGTATAATTCAAGGTAAATAATTATGTAATAAATAAAAGTGTGTACAAACTTGTACAGTCAATCAACTCTATTGTAAACGTAGAAACAGATTTTGTGTGCGACAAAAAATATTTACAAGTACGCGGAGAGGCGGTCACTACACTCTCGCCGACAGCAAAAACTGCGACTACCTCGTAAACAAAACAAACAAAAGGTATATAAGTAGTAGATATCTAACACGCTATATGGGTGGCGGCGGAATGCCGAGATTCAGGCGAGCCGATTACACGGCGATTACCATACAGTATACACTCGCGGCGAACACCGTGGGCGCAGCCAGGTTGCCAAGGTAATCTCCTCTTATGGACTATTGACACTTTCTCTATAAGGAGAGGAGATGGAGTGCTGATTACTGTGACTTACTAAAAGCTCTAAGGTGATTAAACTTTGATTTTAATTCAAATGCCATAAGCAGATGACGAATACGGGATTATTATTTATTGTTAATAAGCAATGAATTTGATAGGTAAGGTAAGGTATAAGTAAGGTTAGGCGGCACTTCACGCCGGGACAGCTTTTAAACCTTTACCAAGCTCAAGTCCGGTTGTGCATGGAGTACTGCTGCCACCTGTGGGAAGGCTTAGCTAAATACCAACTGGCTGCCCTTGACTCAGTGGAAAAACGCGCTAAGCGCCTTATAGGTCACGAATCGCTGGTGGAAGCTAGACTGCAAAGTCTGGAACAACTGGCCTGTCTATCGGTATTTTATAGGATACATTTCGGAGAGTGCGCATCGGAATTGCACGACCTAATTCCAGCATCTCCATTCCGCCTTCGGACTACCAGGCGCAGGGAGGGGTTCCATCCTTATGTTGTTGATATCCCATCTGCTCGTACGAAGCGATTTGCTTCTTCGTTCATTATGCGAACGGCTAAGGAATGGAACAGCCTGCCGGCGTCTGTATTTCCCGAAACCTACAATCTTGGGATCTTCAAGGCCAGAATGAATAGGCATTTACTGGACCCGCATGCTCCATCGTCGACCTCATCGTCGCTTACCAACAGGCGAGATCGAGGTCAAATGCGGGTTTAGTAGTAAATAAAAAATATATATTAAAATACTTATAAACTAGAAATAGGTACTGCTAGTAAAACCTAGTTACCCATGACCACTGCAATAGGCAGACAGACGCCTTTACTAAGCAGATAGTTGGACTTGACGTTTAAATTTCAAGTAAAGTCCAAGTAGGTTATGATCTAACCTCCCTCGTTCTTAGATCCTCCCACTAACCTTGTAAAAACAATAAAGATAATGTACGAGTATATAATGATTAAATTAGTAGTACAATATATATCTGCCAAGGTCTAACGCGGATTTGAAGACGGAGTGAAAACAATGAGATTTTCTTTGTGATTTGTGCATAGATACGCATCTGTCGAGCAAAACAATGCTGAGTAAAATCCTCCAGAATTCATTTTACACCAACTTAAATTGTAGTCTTAGAGTAATATGCTGCTAGAATCTATACATTTAGTTGCTAAGTAAGCAGCTTGTTTATGAATTGGGAATGAGCACATTCCAAGGTTTGTTGCTCAATTACCCTTGAGTGTGGAGCCTCTAATGGAAGTACTCGTAAGAGTATTGAAATCAGTATTAAAACTAGTCCTTACTGCTAGTCGATTCTTCTGCCTTCTCAGTATTTACCTAAGAGACCCTGATAAATCTGTAGGTAGTGTGGGTAGCTTTTACCGTTCACAAAAAGATGAAATGATGTCATAAAATGGCATACTAGATACAGAAAATGCTCGCGTTGGTATAGTGCTATCACCCCCATGATATCATTTCATCTTTTTGAGATCGGATTACCGGATTATGGTGGCTATTAAGCCACTCTGAAGTTCCTCATATATACTTACATCGCAGGTGCAAAGATAATCTGCCCATTTTCGAGATATATACTCGCAGGACTGCACTGTTGGCCTCTCCACCTCTAAAGACCAGTAATGGCCTTCACAATGTCAAAATCTTCTTTTTTGAGCTAAATACATACAACTACTGTTTATTCATTTGTCGTACCGGCAAACTAGCAAGCAAGTCATCTAAAAGTTTAAGAGTATGTTTTTCATTGCAAAATATTTAATCTTTGTTGCAGCTCGCGCAAGTCGGGTCAGTTCTCGGACGCGGGCGAGGAGCGCACGCGCAGCCAGCATGACCTGCACAAGCAGCGCTCCGCCTCGCTGGTGAGTCTCTCTAAGGCTAGGCCGGCTACATAGTCCGGTTCCTGCGACGGTTCGGTTCGCTCCATCCAATCACGGAGCATGATTTCAAGTGGGGGAAGGCGGAACGCATGTGATTGGTTGCAGCGAACCGAACCGGGGATGGAACCAGACGCGGGTAATCCAGCACAAACTGTCACTACAGTCCCATAGTAACCAATCATACATTTTATTTCACTGTCCCATACTAATCAATCAAATCTTTTTTTTTTAATGTACGACGAAACCTGCGTTTGTCCTCAATCTCATGCGGTGGTAATGTATATTCTGCTAAGCCATATCACTGATGAGGGTCGTGCGCCACATTCTATGGAATTAATCACATTGAACGACTCTCTTGGCAGATTTTATGGGGATGGTAAGTACAAATACTTACCATCCCCATTTCACACACTGGTTTTCTCATGATATTATCTAACAGAGATACATACAGAACTGCATAAATTAAACTGATTAAAAAAATCTTCTACTCACAACACCGGTTCTCAATAAATAGCCTGCAATAATAGCAATCGATGCCGGACCGCCCTCGGCGATCTGCAATCGATCTGAAAGCCTTCAACGCAAAATGCCCGATACGCCATCATTTGAGTCTCCTCCATTGTAACAGCCTTCGAAACGGTATCGGACGCAGCTTTGCCTTGCAATTTGCACATGGTTAGAAATGGTGTATGCACAAGATAGTATCTTTAGAAGCGGCTAGAGTTTAAATAAAATACGCAAAATATACTACACATTCTGCCAATTTATTTATAATTTTTTTGCACTATAGTGGCGTAGCTGAATGCGGAGAGCACAAGAGTCTTTGGAATAGGCTAATGATATTAAAGATGATTCTGAAATAAAATAAAAGAATCATTAAAGTATTTATTTCCTTTTTTAAACAATCCAAGAATACAGCAAAAGAAGATATGCTTACGATACCAAAGAGCGCCATCGCTCTCTCCCCTTTTTTTTGGTAACGGGGGGAAAATCTTCGAAAGATACCCAGTCTCCTGGGGGAGAGACTGGGTTATGTGAGATTTCCACTCACTAAAACCCCCTCGATGGCCGGCCTCGTGCTTATCGGAGGGCTCCGGGATCTCCAGTGGAATGCACCGGTGCCCTCCTAGCATTTGCCTTGGGCTCCTCCTGGGAGGTGTACATTCCACCTCCCGGTTCCTTCCGTCACAGCAGCGTGCGGCCATAGCACGTTGCTGCCTTCCCCAGGGTCGCCCGCCAATGAACGGTGAAAAACGGTTTTACGACAGGCAGGAGTAACCGTGGTTCTATTCCCCTGCACAGTCTCGAGCCAGTCAGGCGCCCGGAGCTCACGCAGATCCTTCTCCACTTCATCGCGCCGGCGGTATCTGAGACGTTCGACCGCACGTCGTCCGTTAGGGCGTCCCACATACGCTCGTTTAAAACCGAAACAAAGAGAAAAGAAGATATACCCCGTCCTTTATCATCACGTGATAAAAGAGACCCGTAGATAGCTTTAAACAAGAACTTCATCGCTGTTGCTGTTAATTTCAAAAACCATAGGACCCCCATTGTTAAAGAAAACCTTTTTCATGCAAATCCTGCGGAGTCTTTTAATTTCGCTTAATAATTACTCATATAACCGTTACAAGATCTTTAATTGCGATAATTACTTTATGATGACGCGTAGCCTTTATACATGTAAATGTTCCGTTAGGCAATAGTTTACCTAATTGTCAAGGGAGTGCGTACGATTGTTGCACATCGCTCTACTTTCTTAGTCTAATTACATTTTGATGACTGCGGCTGTTAAACGATGTGATTATAATTATTATAATTATCCGCGAATTATATAGAAAGTGCCTACCTATGATTATAGAGTAACGGGTTGATGTGAAGTAGGAGATTATGGCACCAAAGATAATTGTAGTCATTGGAGAGATTCAAATGTAATCGGCGACAATGTTCGACTTTGCCTAAACCAAGTGATTTTGAAAACCAGGTTTTTTAAATCTTGTTAGAACAAAACTACCTGGCTTTTCAGTTTTTATAGACTTTTTAGTTTTTTTTAAACAACTTGTAGATCTACCGTGAGTTCCAAGGAACGTCCTTAATATTAAAGCTTCTTTATGTCTCGTGTATACTCTATCTAGACGTATGGCGTAGATAGGAATAGCATGTATTTTAAAGAAGGCTTAACTAAGGAACTGATGGTACTAAAATTATAATATTTTTTAAAATCTTTATTATATTTAGGGATTGTAATCACAATTGATTATGTTAATCCCATCGTGCATATACTAAACTAATTACAATTTCGTTATTAAATATAATTACTTTTCCTAAACATATAATAGAGCATTCTAGCTGCACCAGAAATTAGATAAGCTAAAATGCTCTGAAATACACCAATATCCAATAAATTTAAATCATAAAGTCTAATCAGCTGTTCTCTTTTTCCTGCGTCACTGACACACTCCAACAGAATATGATGTACCTACGTCGTCCCCGACTCCACATTTATTATTATTTATAGAGTATTTGAAACAAGCTTCCGACAATCTGCATACAAGATAGAAGAGAAGTCAACAAGTGTACCCACTCATAGAGAGACAATTTCATTGTCACAGAATTTGATCAGTTCATCTGAGAGGTCTTCAACAATGGACATCTAACACTGTCACATAAATCTCAAACACAACACATTAGGGCACATAATACATAACATAATCCACGGGCAGACAATGGCATGTTTATAAACTGTGAGTCACAGCGCCCGCGCAAGCGCCGCGCGGTGGCGTGCTGCGCTGCGCGGGCGATCTCTTGTAATCCGTGTCAAGTTCGCGTGTCGCTCGGCAACCGACTAGGTATGCGCTGGGTTTGTATCGGGACCACTCATTTTACACGCTACAGCTCACATGCTCGACATGAACTTGAATGTCATTTGAAACAGAATATAGTGGTCAAGTAATAGAGTCAGAAGTTTTCTTGTTAGACCATCAGGATATCACATGTAGTGGTATGAGGGTTGTATATACACTGCGCGCTGAGTTATCGATATACGTGTAATAAAATTAAATGTAATACCGCATACGCGGCTTGTATTGGTTTGACACCAGAACAAACCACACGACCGTAACTATGTATTTTTAATGACTACTCCGCTACCTATCTTCACATCTGGGGTATCTACCAGAGCAAGATACTTCATGGCGACCCTGCCAGGATACTTTACACAAACTGACTTATTTATTACCCCACCCTGTGAGTAATATTTTAGACTATATCAATCGAGTATACAAGATACCTGAGTGACAGAATGTAAAGAATATAATATGACACTAAAAATTACCTAACTACTAAAGATATATACGAGATAAGTCGTCAAATGTCCAGCTGAGAGACGCGAAACAGTCGTCACAAATTGCTTGCCCCGGTGGTGTCAATGATTATCTAGTTAGGGATAGGTTTCTATTTTAATGGCCTTTAGTATTGTGTTTTAAGGCACAAGATTCTGCTTTAAAACAGGGCCAAATCATCAGGTTATTATTATTGTAAGATATATTTATTTCAAAAGATGTGCTGCTGAAAGTTTCTTTAGCACCTTACGTAGCGGTGGTAGAGTAAAAAAGAATGACGTTGTAATAATATACTACACGGTACTTACTTACAAAAAAAAACCATTTTGATTTTGATTGGATTGGCATGATGCGTATGACTTAGATATCATACTCGTATTATCTATAGTTATACGTATACCTTATGATACCTTCAAATAAAGGTACGAAATCCGCCTCAGTCACGTGGGGAAATCTTCGCTAACAGCGGCCAATCCCTGCGCCACGGCACCGGTATGGGTAAACATCCGAAGAATGTTAATTGGGTAGCGAACTACGCGAGTCCCGGATCCCCCGCCTTCCGCAAGTGCAGTTGACCGCTTTATTTCTATTCCGTGGGTAATTACACCTTGATCTGATGGTCTCTAGTAAAAGCATTGCGTAATCTGGTACTGACTAAGACTTGTTTATTGAGGTTGTAGTAGAGACGGGGGAGAGCGGGGCGGGGGAGAGAGGTGAAAACTTGAGAGTCTTATGATTATAACCTAAGAGTGAATCAAAAATACAGATACCTAATTTAATTAAATAGTAAAAGGCACAACTTCTCCACATCTATATAAGATGTCTATGTACGATGGTGACCATTTACCATCAGATTACTCTCAATAGCCTATCCAGAAAGAAAAGAGTTCAAAGGGAAATGGGAATAGTCGAGTCCCCACTAAAAGTAATCAAAGTTCTATGGACTTCTGTTAAAACTAAGGCGGAGGTCTACGATTGTGATGTCGCTGTTAAATAATATTTTATGAGCTTCCAGTTCCTATATGGTCCTAGTGCCTCTACGCCAAACGAATTAGATCAAATCAAACATTTTTATTGTAAGTAAGTACCTTAAATACACAAATACACACACAGACACACATATGATACACCTCGCATGTACACACATCCTCACCCAATTCTGTCACACACTCACACGCAACTCTCACACACACAAACACATGCTGACACACACACCAAACACGCTTTTCAAAATCCTATTGTAATTTGGCTTTCTTTTTATTTTCTATATTTTGGCGCCTTATTTCTTTTATAACTACCTACCTGTACATAAATTTACTTACCGTACATGGATCTGGAAGGGGAGACCTGGTGACTCAAAACACAGGTTAATCCTAGTTTGAGCATCAGTCTTCCACTAGCTAGATGGTCAAAACCTATATTATGTATTCAAACTTTGTTACCTTAAGTGGAAGAAAATAATAAACTTTTTGTATTTTGTATTGTAAATGTACATTTTTACAACGTCACGTTATACTCTACCACCGCTTCGTAAGGTGCTATAGTTGAAAGGAAAGAAGCGGCGCAAGAAATTTTCAGCAGCACATCTTTTGAAATAAATACATCTTACAATAATTATGAATACAATCATATATCAAGCAGTCATTTATTTTATAATAACCCGTTTTACATAAGGTCCGTCTTATGTGGGTCTTAAATGTTTTCTGTCATATTTATTACAGTGTCAGGTATCCTATTATAACATCGTACACAGTGACCCATAAATGTGTTTACTTTACCAAGTCTAAAGCGTGGGACTGCAAGTTTGTTTTTGTTTCTGGTATTGAAATTATGAATATCGCAGTTTTTCGGAAACAACTGTAAGTTTTTGCGTACATACATAATATTTTCATAAGGTATAGTATACCTGTATTTACCAATGTCACTGCTGCAGTGAGGTCCTAATTCTTGATTAGTAGAAGTGAGTACAGTCTATCACACGCGGGCACAAGCACAATAAGTTACAAAAGCTATAATCGTATGACATTATACTTGTGTGGTTGTCTGTCTGTAGAGTATTTTCCCGAGCAAGTAGGCTGGCCCGGCACGGGCTGGTGACTCCGAAACGAGCTCGCGGCGGCTCGCGATCGCGTTGATTTAGTTAATCTACTTAATGACTGGTAATTACATTAATTAATGCGGTTAATTTATTGAAATTTCCGCGACGATAGAGCAAATCACATCTACTCGTATCTAATTGGCGGCGAAAAGCTTTTGGCACACTGTTCAGATGAAATGGTTTTAGATGGTCATCCATTGTTATATTTAGTTATAATTATACTTTATAACATATTTGCTCGTAAAGTGGCTGTAATTACACCAATTTCAATATCGTAATGTATCTCATTACGCACTTGTGCGTTATAGTAATGTGAAACGCACGAGTTTTTTTAAATAAAGTAACATGTACGGTTTTTTAAGATGCTCCGTCTAAAAATGAACGATACTTTTTAAAATCTTAGCAAAGAGTTTTTATGTTAAAAAAGTGGTCAATATTTTATGAATAAAATTAACTTTGGGAGATAAAATATAATAAATAAAGATTTAATTCTTTAATTTAATTAATTTTGACAATAAATTACAACCATTTATCTGTAACAAAAACACAAAAATATTAATTTACTTTATTAGTAATACTGGCTGTTTTTGTACCTTTACCTAAAAAAAGTTGATGCGCGCGCATCGCTAATTTGTGGACAAGTAAAATTATTCCGCGCGCTTTTTCTTTTCGCTGTATTGTTTTTATTTGAAAATGTCGTCAAGTAGTGATGAATTTATTAATTTGACACCGCCACAAGTCTTAAACGCAGCGAAAAAGGCTACTCTAAGCCTCTTGCCTGAAAAATCGACCGATAGATACTTACAAGCGTATCAAAATTTCATCATATGGAAAACAAGCAAAGATGCAAATTCATTTTCAGAAAATGTGTTTTTAGCATATTTCATGGAACTTTCTCAAAAATATAAGTCAAGCTCATTGTGGTGCTACTATTCAATGCTAAAAAGCAACTGGCAACGTAACAATCACTTTTAAAAATTGTTCAAATTTCTATAACTGCTTTAACAAGTAATTAAAGATTTATTCGTTTAAGAAAGTCAAAGTTTTATTTATTTCCTCGTAAATATGTTATAAAACGTCGTATGACATACGTGCGCTTTGAAAATTACAGCCTCTGCTTCCTTATAGCCCTCGCCTACGGCTCGGGCTAGCAATATCGCCTCGGCTGTAATTTTCAACTTACCGCACTTATATCATAATGTACTATTATTCACTTTATTCGATTTATTTGTTATATACTGTATTGTAGGTATATAAGCATACGAGCAAACGGAACACCTGGTGGTAAATGGTAAACGTATAGTCGCCCATAGATACCTCATCTCATTATATTGTTATTAGAGTGTTTTCGATGCGCTGCTAACCATGAGGATATCTTATCTTATATTATGATAGGGGGCCGGGAATAACCCCAGCGACACTTCGACCCTTGAGGATCTTTTGCGCCTACCCCATTTTACACACTGGTCATCTCAGTGTGCAGGTTTCCTCACGATGTTTTCCTTCACCGTTAGAGCATTCGGTTACATAACTCTTTGAAAAATACAAAAAACTCATTGGTACATGGCACTGCACGGTTTCGAAACCGGACCTCCCGCTGGGAGTATCCGGTGTCCTAGCCACTGTGCCACCGACGCTCACTAATCCTTGAGGACATAGATGGAGTGCCTCATGTGCCTATTATTACGCTGTTTCTTGTACCCTTCAGAACGAAACACAAAATGCGAAAGCATTTCTGCTTTACCTCCCCTAATATTATAGTGTTGTGAGATGTCTATGGGCGACGGTGGCAACTTACAATCAGGTGGGCCGGTTGCTCGTCTGCTCTCTTCTTACTATTGTCCAGTTGGTCCATTTATTTATTTCGTTTGTTCCAGCAAACCTTGGAGACGGGCGGGACAGGGGTCGTCAACCTCGATGCTCTGGAGGCCAAGGTCAGTGACCCCACGCTGTTATACATATTATGTAAATACTCCGACCGGCCTCCCTCCCGCTTCACGTGAGCTTGCTCTGCGTCGCCGTGTTAAATGTTGAGAATATATTGCAATGAGGTCAACGACCTGGTCAGACAGGACTCGGGATTGAATCCCTTCCTGAATCGCCTCCTGACATTGGCGGTAGTGTTTCCAGGTAGAGTCAGCAAAGAAGGATATAATCTTATGCATGCTCCTGACTCCTGACAGGTTCTGGGAAATATTAACAATGGTCTATTTTAGTAATCCGGTACTATTTATGAACTGCATTATGAACTGATTTATGAACTGTAGTATAGTACACTGTGTCCAGTAACTTTCATCGCCGACTGTACTGTTATACTTAAAAAATAATATTTAGCAATAAATTTCACATTTTTGTAGACTATACGAGTACCCGTGATTATATAATTTATGTCTGCTATCGCTTTACAATAAAAAGCTCTTCCTTAAAACAATTAGAAAATAATTAAATAACATTAATTTATTTTAGTATTCCCAGCATTGTGAAATGCTTAATAAATAAAAATTAAGCTCTTCAAAGTTCAAATGTTTAATGCTGATTACAGGTTACATGGTTCTCATGATTAATAATTTGATCCGCTATAATCTACCTGGTTAAGGCATGGAATGTATTTTATTAACAAACATATTATATTATGTCCCTTATAACTATTAATTCAAAGTTCAAAATAGTTTATTCCATGAAACAAAATACGTTACATTTAGACCGTCACGTTTGACAAAAAAATTCTTAAGCTTAGATATATTATCTAAATTAATCTATTGATTAATGTACATAGGTAGGAACCTAAAATAATTCAATCCTTTGATATCGTCATTATGTAAGGGCCGAACATTCTTTTCGGTACACTGATGTATTCGTTTATACTGTAAAAAGCATTATTTTCAAAAAAATATTTTTTTAATAATAATAATAAGTTTATTTTAATACGTAATTCACTATAATTATGTCAAAATATTTGATAATGTATTGTCTTCCTAACATTTATAACCTAAAAGTCTACCTTAATTTCGTTATTAACAGCTATCTTTGACCCGCCCATACAAAAGACATCAACGAGAGCGCTTCCTACAATATCTCTATGACGTAATGATTATTCAAATATTTATTATATCCTTGTTAGTACAGAATTAAAATAATTAGTTATGATAATAATCGCAATAAATTGCCGGCTGTCGGCGACGCGACGCGACGCGACACGCGATAATGTCGCCGGCACTAATAATTTAACGAGGTAACGATAATAATTTGTATAGATCATAGATATGGAGATTATCTTGTCTTAAAAGACGGGCTTTTATTGGTGTTTATGCTTCCTAGTGTAGAGACACTGTGCACAGACCCAGTGCACACTGTGTTCTACATTGTGAATTATCATGTCAGCAGTTTTAAATGTCACGCGGCTGCGCCCGCGCCAGCCTGGTCGTTTCTCTACCACCGTCATGTATGGTATACTGTTTGGAAATATAAGTATCGGTTAACAAGTCCAGTGTCTCATTGATGATGACTCCTCGAAGATATACCCTGGGCTAGGACGTAGGATAGACACGTGCCGAACTCCTAGACCAGTAAAGAGGTGCAACTCATATACCTCTAAAGTGGTGACCCCACACGTGGTGACACACACAAAGTGGTGACACAACGATATAGGAATTTGAGAACAATGTAAACAAACCACCATATTGAAAATGTTGATGGTTTGATGCATTTCTTCAGTTTTATATCAGGATCAGTTTTACATCGTGATAACGAAATTAAGCAATGAAGGAAAGAAAGATTATTTATTTCCGACACACACATACAGACAATTAGGTACAGAAGACAAAAATAATATTAAACAAATATATTAAAAAATAAGTAAGTAAGTAAGTAAGTAATTAAGTTTGATGAAGGTGGCGTGCAGCACCGGAAAAAGGGGACTGCCTCAGCCTGTTGTCGGAGCGCTGTTAGCACTGCGGCGCTGATATTCAGGCATCCCCTGAGTGCCAGGGAACAGAGTGTAAAGGGGGATTCGATCCGGCGACGTTTGCACCGCGGTCTCTTGCCCTTTTCCTATAGTCACATAGGAAGGCACGTCGAACTTTTATGAGAACCTGAATAAAATACGGATTCTCACAGATGGAAGTAATAAGTCCTCCTCTGTGAACTCCCTGTGACTCAGCCGATACTGAGCGGAAGACTTCCAACTTTCATCTGTGAGAATCCGTATTTTATTTAAGTTTTTATAAAAGTTCGACGTGCCTTCCTGTGTGCAAAAGACTAACAGCCTGTTTGAGCCAATGTCGCCAGATAGTTTAAAATATGTTCTTATCTTATGATATGGTTATCTCGTGAATAACCCAGCGGTACTTCGACCCTTGAGGATCTTTTGTGCCTACCCCACTTTACACACTGGTCATCTCTGTGTGTAGGTTTCCTCACGATGTTTTCCTTCGCCGTTAGAGCAGTCGGTAAATGTACATAAGTCTTTGAAAAATATGAAAAACTCATTGGTCAAATTAAAACTGTTATCATTAAAATTAAAATTAAAACTCATTTAAAAATGAATGACTGCACAAAAATAGTGTGATACAGTGCGTACGAAATGTTAGTCTTACGCATTTTTTCTTCGTGACAGTTACAAATAGTATGTTTTAACTGAATAATCCGCGAGCTGGTTATTACACGCATGCATATGCAATCGCCTTGATGTATCTGTGGCGATAACTTGGTATTTTATCACCGGCTTCGATCTGTCTGTAAATATGCCGCCGGCTGACTGGCACGTACTCAGGGCCGTTAACATAGGGCTTGAATAAAGAAAAAAAATGTGTCCCTTTAGCTGAAAGTCGCTCAGCGTGCTATGGAAAGAGCTATGCTCGGAGTATCTCTGCTGGATCGAATCCGAAATAAGGAGATCCGGATAGAACAAAAGTTACCGACATAGCTCATAAGATTAGCAAGCTGAAGTGGCAGTGGGCCGGTCACATCTGTCGCAGAACCGACAACCGCTGGGGTAGACGAGTTCTGGAATGGAGACCGCGTTTGGGCAAACGTAGTTTGGGACGGGCGTCCCTGCTAGATGGAGCGACGATCTGTGCAAGGTGACTGGCAGCGACTGGATGGGAAGAGCCGAAGATCGGGTTCAATGGCGCGCCCTGGGAGAGGCCTATGTCCAGCAGCAGACAAGAGTGGGCTGCTGATGTAATGGATAGGTAATATTGTGCCTTGTCCACAATAAAAAGTGACCGATGATGATGAAACCAATTTTTATTTATTACCTACGCATTTAGCCAAGCTGGGCGTAGCTGAGCATAGCCGCGAAAGCTCAGTAGATAAGAGCACTGCCACGAGGGCAAGGTCGCAGGTTCAAATCCTGCTCGCAGGAAATTTATTGACAACTTTTGTTTAATGAAATAGGGCCCTGGCAGCTGGTGTGTCGGGCGGAGTGTCCGGTGCGCGCGGGCGATTGCAATTATTCAATTTGTTACGTCTGCTTATCGGTCTTTTTTGTTTGCTTTTATCTGCTTTGAACCACTTTAAAGTGATCACAGAGGCTAGCGATGCTGTAATTTCAATTTCGTCGTCGCTGTTTTGTAATTGATTTCGATTTAGTCTGTTTAAATAGTCGCTGTGCACGAGGAATTACATTGTAGGTATAGTGTATGAAAGATTTCTAAGTGTAAATCTAAGTTAAGAATCGACAAAGCACATCACTCATATTGTAAGTTACCGCTGTCGTTCGTATACGAAGCATTATTATTGGTCTCTCCCTAAGGACAGCAACTATTATTTATTTTATACAATACTGATACTGATTCCATCTGCTCGTACGAAGCGATTTACTTCTTCGTTCATTATTTCCCGAAACCTAGAACCTTGGGATCTTCAAGGCCAGAGTGAATAGGCATTTACTGGACCCGCATGCTCCATCGTCGACCTCATCGTCGCTTACCATCAGGCGAGAGCGAGGTCAAATGCGGATTTAGTAGCAAATAAAATAAAACTTATACTTGTAGTATATTTTATACAACGGTTTATGCAAACTGTGTAATTTCACCAATTGCTCACAATTTAGGTTGTTCCACGGGAAACGACCCTATTTCTAAGCTGATCATTATATGGAATAAATTATTGCATTTAAGGTACTATCTAATTAATCTAAATAAATCTAATTAATATAAATAAATCTATCTTAAGGTATATCTAAGTACTCTCCTTCTCACTGCTGCCTATCTCCAATTCACTATTTACATAGCGGTAAGTGTGTTTGTTCCTAACTATTGTAGTGTAGCGAGTGAATGTTGGGAAAAGAGCGTGTTTCTCAGTGTTGTATTACGGAACCGAGGTAAACTGAACATTACCATCCCTAGAGTAGACAATAGCTGGGAATGTGCCGCGGACGCCTAGAAGATACAACCATTAATAGATATCTGGCTGTGCTAAGATGCTGGGTTTCCTGGTCGTAGGGCTGTCCTACAGACTGTCCTAGATTCCTGATACTATAATAAATATTACAGAGAAAACATTTAAGACCCATATAAGACGGACCTTATGTATAAAGAGGCTTGGTCCTATATTCAGCTCCAGCTCTGCACATTGTGTATATGATTGTATTCATAGTTATTGTAAGATATATTTATTTCAAAAGATGTGCTGCTGAAAGTTTCTTGCGCCGCTTCTTTCCTTTCTGACTATGTAAAAATGTACTATAAGGTACTTGCTTACTTGCTTTATACTTACTTACAATAAAAACATTTTAATTTGATTTGATTAAGTAACGCAGTAATGTTCACATTTTTTATAACCAAGAGTTCATGTGTCTGTATGGTGTTAATAAAAGGGCGCGTGTGATGTGATATTCAAAAAACAATTGCCGATTATATTTTCGGAAACATGGTTTCCATTTATCAGTTTGTATGGAATAGGAATAGGTACTCGATCTATTCAAATCACACCTCAAACGTGATGTTCACTAATGAACTCGTGATTATTCGCCGCCAGATGATCAACCCTTCACCATTTCGTTTACAATCCTTAAAGTAAAGTTTTCAAGAGAGTTGTATTTGAAATGCAGTTAGATTTAGAGTATACAGCCCTACTCGCGAGATCGAAGCGAAACGTAGGCGGCGCGCGCCTCGTGCGCTTATACCTTCATTATACCGTCGCCTGCGCCGCCGCCTCCTGCGCCTGCGCCGCCGCGATACCATCTAGGGATCTTCGTTCAGACACGTTGCTATTTGTACTGTTATTACATGGTGATGCTTTGGAAATAATACAATATTTATTTAGTTTCTAGAAAATAACATAATATATGTATTGAGGATCTTTTGTGTCTACCCCATTTTACACATTCTTTATCTCAGTGTGCAGGTTTCCTCACGATGTTTTCTTTCACTGTTAGAGCAGCCGGTAAATGTTCTTAAGCCTTCGAAAAATACGAAAAAATCATTGGTACATGGCACTGCACGGTTTCGAACCCGGACCTTCCGCATGGGAGTCCGGTGCCCTAGCCACTGTGCCACCGACGCTCTAACGTACGAGTAAGTTGTGATATTTTAATTCCCATCAAAACAAACATATTTTAAAAAATTAAAATCCTTGATCTATATAGCGCGAGGCCAAACTCACACTTAGCCGATTTGTATTTGATAAATTCCTACGGAAATTATCATCGCATAAAAAACATCAATTTCCATGTAAAGTTACATTTATTTATTTAACTTTACCATTAAAAACAGCTATTATAAGCCAGCTCATCATTATAGCGTCCTCCCAGCGACAGTTCCCCTGGGCTCAAACAGGTAACACTGAAGGTAAGCACTGCCCAGCTCTCCCGTAAACTGCGGCACGTGGTTGTAGATGAGGTATTCGTTTTCCTCGGTGGTGTCGGCGAACGCATGCGCACTGCGCCGCGTCTCGGCCACGAAGAAGTCCATGAAGTAGCGGTTGGCTTTCACCGCGTCCAGAGAGTGGGGGTAGTTCTTGGACAGCTTCCACTCGAAGGATGACTTCTCAGGGTGGAATTGGACGCCGTAGAATGGGTATCTGGAATGGGAGTTACCGTGTTTGATTAAGATTTACTTAGGGAGCTGATGTTACCACATGCATGAAATTGAAATTGAAAACGTTTATTTAGCACTGTAAACACCAGAATATAGCAAGTACACAAAACAGAAGTATACAAAGATTAATACATGCAGCACAGAACATCTGGTGTGGTACAGTGCCAAAAAGGGTACACCAGCTCAGCATAATGCTTGCAAGCCACAGCGCTGATTTTCAGCATGCAGTTTACCATATTTATTTCAATAGATGTGCTGAAGATTGTTTCTTGCGCCGCTTCTTTTCTTTCAGCTATAGCACCTTACAAAGCGGTGGTAGAGTAAAATAAATGACTTTGTAAAAATATACTATAAGGTACGTACTTTAATCCTCAGCAGATGACCTCTTGCAGTTTGCAATTTTACCAATTTTGTTTGTTTTTAAGGTACTTACCTACTTGCAATACCATTTTATTAATTACCCGGTATGTTCGATGCTGGCGATGAACTCTACCCCGTGCTCGTCGTTAGTGTACGAAGTGACGCGCCAGTCCTCCGTCAGGTTGTGGGACTTCAGGTTCTGGAGGTCACGAGGATCAAGTTACAGAACGAGTCAGGAGAATGGAATAATATGATACCTACCATGGAATACTAAAGAAAGACAAAGACTATGTGCAGTGGGTTTTACTCGTCGGAAAGCTGTGGAGCTGAGCGGAACGTTCTGGCACTTTTTTTGCAATGTCGAGCGGCTCCTAAATTTGATGTTACGCTCACTCATATTCCGTGTCTATGTGAGTGAACGAGATGGATTAAAATGTCGTTTTGATTTTTGCATGTCGATACATGTCATAATCGTTACCCCAAATAAACAGTTCTTTCCGATGGGTAGTAAATCAAGTAAATAGGGTCTCAGATTCAGATTAATTTATTTGTCCAGAATGTAGGTACATAATCAGTAATCACACACACACTGAGAAATGACTTGCATTCTATTACTTATCAGAATAGCCAGGAATTTTCGGGATGAAGTCGGCTTAAAAAGTTGCCTTACGAGTTTTTCCTATGAGCTTTTAGAATATCGAGGGAATACTGGATACGACCTTTTCATTCTATGCGGGCAATGAAATTTCATGAAACTTGCTTTGTAGCAAGTTTCCAACTCTTTTTAATATCCTAAAAAGGTGGAAATGGTAAGGGCTAGTGCCCTTACAAAGCAAGTTTCCAACTCTTTTTAATATCCTAAAAAGGTGGAAATGGTAAGAGCTACTGCCCTTACAAAGCAAGTTTCCAACTCTTTTTAATATCCTAAAAAGGTGGAAATGGTAAGGGCTAGTGCCCTTACAAAGCAAGTTTCCAACTCTTTTTAATATCCTAAAAAGGTGGAAATGGTAAGAGCTACTGCCCTTACAAAGCAAGTTTCCAACTCTTTTTAATATCCTAAAAAGGTGGAAATGGTAAGGGCTACTGCCCTTACAAAGCAAGGTTCCAACTCTTTTTAATATCCTAAAAAGGTGGAAATGGTAAGGGCTAGTGCCCTTACAAAGCAAGTTTCCAATTTTTTTTAATATCCTAAAAAGGTGGAAATGGTAAGGGCTACTGCCCTTACAAAGCAAGTTTCCAACTCTTTTTAATATCCTAAAAAGAGATCCATGAGTGCAAATACAAGATGGTTTAAAACACTACGCTGACTTATTTTATATACAATGAAACAAAGGAACACAGGGAAATAGCCGAATTCCCTAGGAATTTGGTCAAGACTGGGGAGAACTGTTACTCTGAGGGTCCGGAGCACCTTTGGCGGAAGGTGGAGGGTATGAAGGGAGGGCAGGTTCCCCGGGGTTCATTCCTCCATACTACCTACTCTTTAAAAGGTGTAGGATGGTACTTACGTATACGCAATATTATAATCCGTCACTACTGACGACCTTATAAAATAAACCCCAAATCCCTAGAGTATTCGGCTATTTCACTGAATTCGGCTATTTCCCCGAGACATATTCAGGGGGAAGTTAGTAAATGGTAGTTACCTCGTCGACGATGCAGAACTGGTGCGCGTTGACGGTGACGTCCTCGTGAGCCAGCAGGTCGATGACCTCCTCCGGAGTGTTGGCGAACATCTTGCTGCTGCGGAAATCTGGGTCGGAGTTCAGTCAGTCAGTGATGTTTCTTATAAGCTAAACTCTTTGGGGCTATAAGAGACACTCGAGACTTGAGAAGAGAGAGTGACTGTACGCGTAAGTTGATGGCCGCGTCTTTGGTGGCAACAAGTGTAGTGCGGGCAGAGGACTCGGCGAAATCAAGAGCATATGTAGCAGCGCAGGCGCAGCCCTCGCCACGCTGCTACCTGCTACCATAAGGTGCAGCCAAAGGCTTGCGCGGATTATGCATAATAAAGACCTCTGGTACTACATTGAATTTGGTTTAAACTGTGATGTTGTATCGAAAAGTAATAAACACCAAAAAAAAATTTTGAATAATTTTGCTCGAGCAAGATTTGAAACTGCGACTTTGCCTTTCTTTTGTCGAAAAAGAATAGTGAGCAAATAATCGTCTTTTAGCGGAAAAGAAAAGAAAGTCGCGGTGAAAAGATGATGCAGTCGCTACCATCAGACTGTTGGCGTAAGACTCACCGTCAGTGAAGTTGAGAGCAGTGTTCTCGAAGGAGTAGCAGGTGATCCTGTTCTCCTTCTCGCCGCGACCTGAAGCGAGGATGATGAGCAGCTCGAAGCCGAGGCAAGTTCCGAACAGCGGGAAGTAGTCGCCAGCGTCGTTGAGCTCCATGGCCAGCTCGTAGATGTGCTGGCCCGCGTCCGCGTACCCGTCTGACTGGTTGAAGTAGGTGGCCCCGCCGGGGATCAGTACCCTGAGTACAACAAGACGATGAAAGTACGCAACACATTGGGGAATAAAGGCAAACACAAAGTGGGAGAGGAGTGGAAAAGAGAAATCTTTCCAATGGCCAACTGAATAATACGTTGGTATAAGGTTGAAGAATCATAGTAAAATATATTCATATAATTCCAGGAGTTGAAGAATTTTTCCTTGAGTAAATTATCGTTCGCTGATTCGTAAAGTGAATATTGATTTTAAACGATTACAAGTATTATGTATGGAATCTCTATTTACAATAGATTCTTCGTAAATTGGAATAACAGTTATGGCATATGAGTAGTACATCTGTTCTTGGTTTGAGAGTTGAAACTTACCCATTAATTTTAGACATAATGTCTCTATAATACGAGCGGTCTCTTCCGATCCTGAAAATCACGAGAATACATATATTAATACTTATCGGCGGCGTGATTATCATTATTGTTCAGTTGTTATCTATTACCAGTAGTCATTACTCACATAATGGGCACGACCCTGGCGCCTGACGCCTCCACATCCTTCACATAGGACGCTGCGATATAACTGGTGTAATTCTCCTCCGGGTATTTGCCGTGCAAGTAGAAGGACTGTTCTTGGGAAAGGATGCCGATGATGGGGCGATCGTTGACGATCACACTGTCCTCTTCGAAAGTGGACACCACCACCGCGGCCTCGCAGTGGAGGAAGTATGCAAGAGCCAACAGCAGAGCACCCTTCATGGTCACCAGTTCCCTGGAGCAGTCAGAGTGACCGCTCAACCTACAAGATTATATAGGCGTTATAACTTATCGTAGCCGATCTGCCGATATGGAAAAGGTGATATCGTTTTATAGTCGTAGGCAGTTAATTGATTTTCACAATATCTCGGATATCCGTTAATCTCTGATCGATTATCAATAACGATTGCACTGCGGGTATCGCACGTCTTTAACGATAAAATCACATCTTAACAATGCAACAAAGAACCAAGTTAATTTAGGACTTTTAATGTAGGTATAACAACACACAAACGTAAGCAAAATTATCACTAACCAAATTAAAATCAGGTTCAAAACATTGTCCACAACAACGTTGTGCTACAATCACAGCGTCATTTTGAACTAATTTAGATTGTATGTACCGCAGCCACATGCATGTAACTCTTATCTAAAAATATCTCCCGCGGAAATGTTCTGACTTCACGCCAGATAAGATTTAGGAATCTATAGAGCAACTTTATCAACCATGATCTTACCGAAATATGAATGAATGTGCCTTAGGTGGATCACATGATGCTTAGGCTGGACTGGTGGACACACACTTTATTTATAATTATACACCAAGTGATCATTCATTGATTACTGTTTCCGAAGTGCTCAACAAAGTAAAAACAACTACAAATTATCACAAACTTGTTCTATTTCGGGGTCGATACAGTTTTACTAGAAAGACTTGTTAGACTCGTAATGAGCAGCGTCTGAAAGAACACTCTATGATATGAATCGAACCCGAAACTTTTAACATATGAAACCAGAATAAATAAACGAAAAGTTTATTTACTTATTACAAGGCACAATAATAGGACCTCCGACTTACAAACGAGGTCGAAACCTGTATCTTGTAAGTCGGGACTCCTTCGCACTTTCCGTGCAAGCATATGACAATTTATAACATTACATTAGTAACTATATAATATACCTAAAAGGAATTTGGAACAAGTTAATCAAAAGGCAAGTCGCTCAGCGAGCTATGGAAAGAGATATGCTCGGTGTATCTCTGCTGGATCGAATCCGAAATGAGGAGTTCCTGCGTAGAACAAAAGTTATCGTCATAGCTCATAAGATTAGCAAGCTGAAGTGGCAGTGGGCCGGTCACGTCTGTCGCAGAACCGACAAACGCTGGGGGAGACGAGTTCTGGAGTGGAGACCGCATTTGGGCAAACGTAGTGTGGGACGGGCGTCCCTGCTAGATGGAGCGACGATCTGCGCAAGGTGGCTGGCAGCGACTGGATGAGAAGAGCCGAAGATGGGGCTCAATGGCGCGCCCTGGGAGAGGCCTATGTCCAGCAGTGGACTAGAGTAGGCTGCTGATGAATCAAAAGGAATGTAGAATATACCTAATAATAGTAGATAGAGAAGGAAATAGATCATGGCGTACTTAAATGGATACGGCAGGGCCGCAGTTTGAAAAATGTCAACCATTTTCTTTAAAGATATAAAGCACCAAGCAAGTCATCGGTTATAAAAGTTACATACGAACACACACCGAATACCGTTAAAAATTCATCCACTTTTAAAATCGTCCATATAGCTGCGTCCGTCACTTTCCTACAGTGACGCCGCCGAGTGGAACGAAGCGTGCGCGCGCGCAGGAAGACGCGGCTAACGAACGACCACTTCCTCGCTCACTTCAACGCCAGACATTAACTTAATTAACCTAACTTACGAGTAATGGGATAGCTCTCTCAGTTAGGTATTAGAAAAGGAATCCTTTTCCGGCGATTGTAACATTACTGCACCGAGAAGAGTATAGTAAAGTACATTTTACGAATACGAGAGGTAGGAGGGACTCAAGGTAGAGCGCCTACTTTCTATGGAAGTGGTTTATGAAGTGTCAAACTTCAGACGGAATCGTGACAAGAAGTTTCTTTCGGGTGTTCCAAGATTGGGGGGATTGAACCCCTAAATCCCCTCAACTCCTATCAGTACAACTTTTTTTTCTAATTGTGGGTGATATTGTATTAATTTTGTCTGTGGTGCTGCTCCCATTTGTTACGTATTTATGTGATTGGTGAAAGTTTGTATCCACCCATTAAACTTAAGGAGATAAGTTGAGACTGCAATCTCTAACTAAATGTTGTCATTAGTTACTTGGCCGAACGACCGAACCTCGCCCTAGCGTCCATTACGAGCGTCGTAGAAGAATGCCAGCATGCAAACCGCTTGGCGGACAACGGGACCCGAATCACACTTGCAGACCTATGCACTTGGGGAAGAGGACTAACGCTGTACGAGGTCTTGTTAACGTACATTGCTGGTCATCGTGATCGTTCTTTTACGTTTTAACGACATAACTACCAATGGACGTTTACCCGCCCCGTGCTCACGCGCACGCGTCGTCCAATGGAGCTGGTTAGCTGGTTCGGACTTCGGAGAGAGGTCGGGAAGGGTTAAGTAATCTAATTTATTATTGAGAATGGGGCGCCATGAATATCTGTCCAATAACTGTCATTTGCCGTGTGTTTCACGCTCGCCTTCTGCTCGAATCTCACGCAGAACGTCCAATACGGTACCTATATTTATGTCTTAATCAATACCGAGGTGATGGTAATCTGTATTTGGGACTATAAGTTCTTACACGGTCAATACCTCCTTGTAGAGCAGTCATGCATGTGATTAAATTTTAAATCGCTTGAAGATTATAAATAATAAATAAATTCTTTATTCAGGTACAATTTTATAATTGTTTTGATTGGTTATAAATAATTATAACCAATATAAGACTATAATTAATTTAAATTACTTATACTAAATTATCAATTATAAAATATGAAATTAATCTAAATTAAATTATATTGTACCTCTCTTTATGTTGTATGTTTTGTTTTTGTCCCAGGTGTGCAATAATGTATATTTGTATTTAAATTGCATCATTAAATTAAATTAGGTTAAATTTATACAAAATAAATAGAATAAATAGTCTTTTCAGATGCTAATACGTAATTAGCAACATTCAGATCATTTACTTTAAGAAAATTTAAGACATACATGTACAATGTATTGAATATGTATAATATCATTTCTCTATACCAATATATAAAGAGGAAAGGTTTGATTTTTTGTTTGTTTGTTTGAATTGAATAGGCTCCGAAACTACTGGACCGATTTGAAAAATTCTTTCACCGTTGGGAAGCTACACTATCCCCGGGTGACATAGGCTATATGACGCGAACGAAGTCGCGGGCAACAGCTAGTATTATATAAAACCAAACACAATTATATTAAAATCGAACACTAGATTTCCGTAAGCATGGCCCAGTCTTCTGGGTTGCAATAATTAACAAAATTTTAATATTTTCTACTTACAAGTAGGACAATCTGAAATGTTCAACATAAGCTAACGGAAAGCACTAACTCGCTTACGAGTATAAGACAAAAAATCTAGCTTTCTGCCCTCTAAGTAGCCTGGTCTCGCTAGATGTCTGATCACTATGAAGCGACGAGTGCGGCGACATCTCCGTCATAAATCAGCCCCGTCAACGTCACCCGTCATTAAGAGTTGGCTTTTGATACCGTCGAGCTGATCGGCCTGCCTCGCGGTGTCGTCACCTGCTAATTAGTTTTTGTCGGCAGATTCACGAGGGGACATTGATGGATTAATTAGATGGCTCTATTCGACTAAGTAACCCTAATTGTTTGGTACATTCGCCCACTATTATCTGACCACTTTTCGTTATAATTATACCATTGAACAGAGTTCAATAGGAGAGATTTTGGGAGATTATTGACTTTTGTTTTTAATAAAATAAATAAATAAATCAATTAATTTATTCATTGGGACAGCAGGGATCCATTTTGGTTAGTAACAATGCAGACTATGTTAGTAATTATTTATACAGAACATTTTGGGTACAGAGAGCTCGTGCGTTCATCGGGGTTTTTTGATTGCTAAAGAAACTCTCTTATTCTTTCCTCATTCTATAGTCCTTTGGAGAGCGATTTTCGATGAAGTTAAAGTTTAATTCAAAAGGTCAGTAAATACTTTAAAAAAAGTAAAAGTAAATACTTTAATTAAAGTAATAGTAAATACTTTAATTTAATTTATCCCGGTAGCATTTATTACTATTATAGTTTATTATAATCTCTTATTTTATATTGCGGTGCCCTACTCAGGGTTTCATGTATGATCATATAATTTTTTTTTAAAACCAATCGTTACACATGAAAAGCAATAAATGGTATGAGTATATGAGTATGAGTACTCGTATCTAGACATAATCTAGACAAAATGACGGCTACAAACAACAACATTACTTAATCTTAGTAACTATCTTGTTTAAGTTATATGATATAACTTAAACAACAACAAGAAACACTTATATCTTGTGTTATCAGTTATGCAGTTAGTGGAACTTGGCAGAACATTGCGTCAACTTTACGAGTTAACAATAACTCTTAGACAACTGCTTCGTAGATCGAAAGGCGAATATGTGACAGAGATAGATGAAATGCCTCGCCATATTATAGCGTTCTTGTGGTGGATGAATTTAACCAATACTTACTGATGGTTTACAAGTTTCAGAAACCATCTAAACCATTTTTGTCAGATACTCTTTCCCGCAGCCTAATCCTAACTCCTTAAAAATATAGGAGCTATATTAGATCACCCAGATCCTCTCTCAGATCTCAGAGCTTGAATTTTCTCAAGAGAACCAAAGTTCTGTCTCTCTTCCCTCAACTTTATTTTTATTAGCCTTGATTGGGACACTATTGAATCTGTAGGACAAAGGTGTCCCCAACTTTACGGAGCGAAATTGCGAAACTTTCTTGCTTCTGTCCCCTAGCTCGCGTATTCTACCCAAGACTAACATTTATGTTTGTCTGCAGATGGCGAGCATCGAGGTGTCTCTGGCAGGGTCACGGCGGCGCAGCGCGGGCGCGGGCGCCCCGGCTGTTGGCGGCGCGGGCGCACGCGAGCTGGACGCGCTGCGCGCCGCGCTTTCCGACAAAGACGCACTCATAAACAGGTCACACATCATCAGTTGTCCTGATCATCCTACCACTAGACAGACCTGCCTCCATGGCGCGCCGTTTAGCCCGTTTTCAGGCTAAACAGCTCTCTGCATCGTGCAGATCGATCGATCTAGCCCCACGCCCCACATTTCATTTGCCTACTCGTTGTCTTCTACAACAGTTATCAATTTTGCGGGCTTTGCGGCACTGCCACTGCTTGATATGTCGGTAACTTTGATTCTCTTGAAAGCGAACCAATCGTTAGCGTACTAACGTACCTAGAATTCAACAGCATTTAGTTGCTATGGAAGAACGAATAATCAAAGTTATATTTGATAATTAACGCCTACTCGTGGTACCTATATGGATGCCTTTTGCCCTCTATATCTTGCCATCAAATTGCCTACTTCAAAAGCCTACAACGGCATTTTACTCGCTTCTCCCCACAGTCTCAAGAAGCAGTTGAGCGCTTCCCTCAGCGCGGCCCGTCTAGCGGCGCAGGCTTCGTCTCCGCCCGCGTCGCGCGCCAGCTCGCGCCAAGAAGCCGCTGCAGCGCTGTCGGCGGACGAGCGACGAGCGCTGGAGGAGCGCGCGGCGGCCGTGCGGGCGGACCTGGACGCCAGGCGTGGGAACATACAGGAGCTGAGGAGACGGCTCGAGAAGACGCACGTCACTGAGTGAGTGGCCACTGGTTTAGCTGGTTTCTTTTTCAAAATACATGTCCTGTATAATGTCAGTACTTGAAGTCAATCATAAGTAGTTCCCAGAAGCATAGAACCTTTTTTGACCACGGAAGTAGGAAATCGCGATCATCCTAAGAGCAATTAAAGATCTAATTTTATGGTCGACTTCATCACAAAACCTATTGAAACATGATCCTTCATTCGGCAGCAACATCGACACGCGGATCCAGCAGGCGGAACTGCAATACCAGTTGGGGCGAGAGGAGCTGGAGCTGCTGACCCTGGGCGAGCAGGCGCGCGCGCTCGCGCAGCTCATCGAGCAGGCCGACGCCGCCGCCAGGCGCGCCGACTCGCCCTCGCTGTACAGGTCAGTGTGACGTCATCAGCATCACGCGAGGAGCTGGAACTGCTGACCCTGGGCGAGCAGGCGCGCGCGCTCGCGCAGCTCATCGAGCAGGCCGACGCCGCCGCCAGGCGCGCCGACTCGCCCTCGCTGTACAGGTCAGTGTGACGTCATCAGCATCACGCGAGGAGCTGGAGCTGCTGACTCTGGGCGAATTTAAGTTTTTCCTTCACTTTCCGTCCCCTTAAGCGATAAAAAACTAGAATAATATAGGTCAGTATCGCCCCCGCCGCGCCGCAAACCTCTAATGATCTATATGCGCACGCACCGAGCCGCAAACCGCAGGCGTGGGAACCGATGCCGATAAATTATTAGTGTATTAGTATGGTAACGGCATAATGAGGCATTGTTCATGATCCATTCAGTCTTGAGCATTCATCCCGGGAACCGGTCTGTTCCTACGCCGTGAGACCCGTGGAAACCAGAAATCTGTGCCTCTACCAAGTTTGTTTTATACATACGACGTTATGTTTACGAGCCTAATTAATCGAATACTAAGTGTTGTTTATTTCCAAAAGCTAGTTTTCTTTTTGTATAAATTTGAATAAAAATTATGGATCTGTAAAATCTTAGCCTTAAGTACTTAATTGACTTCACAGCTCCACTGCTTTTAGCAGCGTTCATTATCGCGCCTGAGGCTAGGTGTAATATTAGAACATTTGTGTATACGTGGGCATCTACTCTCTATTCGCAGTTCGTTGGCCAATGTTCTGTATTCCAATTTTTTTAAGAAGTAGATAATATTTACCATGCATACCATGCGATGCGGCAAATGTAGAAAAGTGTGAAAAATTATGTTACGTGTTTGTCAGAATAGTAACTGGCGGTAGAGAGGCTCGCAGTGACTGACTTCGTCGTGAGTCATCGAACCGAGATAGCAACTAAGCTATCGCATAGAGCAGGCCACGGAAAGGCTGGTCGCGGGTTCGAATCGATCACTTTTCTCCATTTGGATATAGTAAGTAAGTAATACGTTTATTTCACACACAGCAATGACCGAAACAGTTATAATTATGATAAAATAATTATGTAGTCAAAGGTAAACATATTGAAATCATGTCTGATGGTCTGCTGTTGTTGTGAAAAGGGCTCAACTCAGCTTATTGCTGCAGACAAGAATGCCTCCAGCGCTGGTATTCTGTTGGACCATGACCGATGGCTGGCCAAAACCTGTCCAAGAGGACAAAGATACGACACAAATACATTTAATTGAAGATTGGTAGTATTAATAAGTGAAAAATATATTATATATACCAACATTTACCATAACCATAATATATTATAACCATTTTTTCTGCCAATTTCGCTTTATTGAGGGCTTTAAAGTAAAGTACACTTTATTGCACAAATAGAAAACAACAAACAAAAGATAGAAAAGGAAATAGTGAAGTACAATTTAGGCGGCCTTATCGCTAAGAGCGATCTCTTCCGGTTGCCTGGATATACGAGTCCCGTACATATCTTTGCACCATCAGAGTACAAAATCTACAATCTGTATATAATTCTTTAGGATAACATATCCGTTACCCGTGCCCTTACTAAGATTATGTGGAATACTAGGACATCGACTGAAGTGCTAATAAGAAGATATCTTAATTACAACGTTCAGGATCTGACCTCCACTCTCTCCACAAACGAGATGTGGACGCGATGCTCTCACCGATTGTAGCCAACTAGAAAGTAGCGTCCCTCGCACACGCCACGCCCAAAAGAACAATGGTACCGATGCGGTAACCTGCGTAACGAATTACTGACGATTTGTACGTACCTGCATCAGCGGCTGATCTTCACAGTTTCCCAAATAAAACATTAAATCCGACACATTTATACGACTCTGAAGAATTAACAGAACACCAAACGTACAGTCGACCACTAGACAAAGTATAATTTCTTCGTTTAAATCTCAACCTTATGACCGCGCAATATGTTTTATTATTTGGACGTTTTGTCGACTTTACCAATTCAATAGGCTCGTAAAAGTCTAAGTGAAGGTGTAATTTCTGATGCAAATAGTTTTGATAGCATCGTGGGGGCGCGGAAATCTTGCACAATGGTTAATTTCCGCCTTGAGACGGATCTCTGATAAGACTGGGGACTTGATTGAGAAATTAATAGACTACTAGATAATAACGATAAGGATTAATTAAGTGAAGTTTCTATTTATGCACATGTTTTTTCTGTATTTTCCAAGACAATACGATAAGATGGATAAGATAATCGGTTCGAGAGCCGATTGTTGCTCAGCATACATAAATTGCATAATAATTTATTCGTTTAAATAATAAATACATATAATTAAAAAAAAACTTAGCATTTGGACATGACTCATAGACGCAAAACGTTTCTCTTCGTCCGGTATCCACCTACTGGAGTATATCTCCTCTAATTTAAAAAATGCATTTATACACCAAGGTAAACAAATTACTCAACATTGTTAAGGAAACACGATATAGGTGCAAACAATCACTAACCACCTGGCTTGCAACCTTGCACTATGACAGCACTGAGTTGGAAATTGTAGAATGAGTAAACACACAAATACTAGTCACGCAGTAACACACCCACACACTCTCACACACCCTACACGCAACCTCACTCTCACCCTCAACAAACACACACCACCACACATCCTCACCTTTCCACACCCCCTCACCAATACGCACTTATACACACACACACACACACTTTCACTCCAGCATGCTTACATCTTAGTATCTTATGTTAATTAAAAAATTGTGTACGAATTTTTATTATCATTTATTTTATTTATTTATTTTCCCTTTATATATATTTATATTTTATATTTTATTTATTAAGGAACGCAAACAGTTTACAAATAGATAGAAATACATATAAACAAAAACAAAAAATTACACAGAAACAAAAAGGGTTCACAAATATTATAAACGTAAATAACATATTTCAGTTCATGTAGACAAGACAAGTACACACTAGTTATATATAAACATGAAAATTAAATATACAAAGGAAGTAAATGTAGAATAATGTAGAGGGATATAAAACAATGCTATTAAAACAAATAAACAAAATTATACAAAATTATATTGGAGATAGGTTACTGCTAATCATCATAATACTATTTTTTATCTGTCCCAAAGAACAGTTGAAAAGGTCAACACTGGTATATCAAAATTGTACCTACATAGAAGAGTCTAAATCCCGCGACACAGGGTATCCTAGTGCGGGATTTAGAGCATCAACCACTCTTGTATTAATTTAAGTTGCAAAATAAATTTATTTGTATTTGTAAATAATGTTTTCGATTCCACACACCCGTGTGTGAAAACCTCGAAATCGGTTGCTCAGCTGACTTCACAAACTATTCAAGCTCGATCGAGCCTGCGTCTTCATAATTTACTTGCCCGTCGGAAACGGGTGACGTGGGTGCCTATTTCACGAAGGCGCCTGGGAACGCCCCGGGCGCCTCCCACGACCCACAGCTCCAGCCCGACTAGGCCTGTACTAGTGAAGAATGTCTCCCGCGAACTGTAATTGCTTAATCGTCACCACTCTTCATCCATGGCGATAAAACGATGCTACGACACGAAGTGGCACCAGCGTTTTAGAAAGATATTAATGGGTAGTAAAATATTGAAATTTAAAAGTATCAACATAAGTAATTAATTGATCCCGGTAATACTATATATTAGTGAAGATTGGCGTTTTATTGTTTAGTTTGGTTTATATTTCACTTTAAGTGCTGTTGGTTTTCCAATAAAATTAAAATAAAATAAAAATATAAAATAAATATACCTCAATAGTAGAATGAATTCATGATGAAGACTTATAAGCTAATTATTCGTTGGTAGTCCAGATGTTGAAGAATTGGATCATGTTATCAGAAACGATTTCATCGAATTTACAGGAAAATTAAATGAATAACAGAAAAAAAAGACATATTTTAGTAAATTGGTTCACCAAGGGTTTCGCGAAACGGAGCTTAAATACGCGCCAGTTTATAGTGGCGCAGCTTCCGTGAAACTAACGTAGAGGATACAGTTACGATAAACACTGCGCAGTCTGCGCATGTGCAGAGCTTGGGGGCTGGAGCCCCGGCCTAATGAGAGCTTCGTGTCATTAAAAGCTGCAAGTGCCGATTTATGATGCTATTCAGACAGATACCGTTGGGCGATGGGCGCGTTGCAAGGGGTATATGGGTGAGAAAATGTTGGGAAACACAAAACCACATGTTATTTTCTTAGTGCAACCTATAGAGTTATTAGGCTTTTTATCTTGAGACGGTTACTTAGGTACTTAAAGAAATCTTGGAGCAATCAATGAATGAACCAATTAGAATACTTATTGTTTTAGTAATCACTTAAATGCATCACCAATTAAATTAAATATGTAAGTTCGAGTACATACCTTCTTGGTTAGGGCATTGTACTGTACCCATTAGAATTGCAGTCTTCATGTTCATATCACTAACTCTTTTTTCAATGGTCAGAGATGGTCTCCAAACCTGATAATAGTTTAAAAATAGAAACAGATGAATAGATTTTACCTTATTAATGTAGAGATTTGCAAACACTTGTCTTATAATAGTTATAAAAGATAGAGACGTCGTCTTCCCACGATAATAAATTGGTCTGTCAAGACGCTAGTTATACGGTTAAAAGTTGTATAACAGTCGCAGATTTAGATCTGATATACGAGTTGGCAACTTGTTGCTCCATTCGCTCGTGATGTGAACAACGCAGACTATCAGGCTATGATAATAAACAATTAGCAACACGATAAAACAAAACATAATAACATTATCTTTTAGTTGTTTTTGCTCAATTTGACCCGATGTGAGACGTTCTGACATTTTGAAACTTGTCTGTTTCGTTTCCGTATAGACGTAGGTACGAGTAAGATATCTTTTTCAAAAGATGTGCTGCTGAAAGTTTCTTTCCTTTCAGCTATAGCATCTTACGAAGCGGTGGTAGAGTAAAAAAGATTTTTTAATTTTTTATAATAGCCTATAGGCTGTCCCACTGCTGGGCAAAGGCCTCCCCTCCTCCTTTCCATTTTTCCCTATCCTCGGCGTCCTTATACCATCCCTTTTGGAAGTGGTCGATATCGTCCTTCCACCTACGCCTGGGCCTGCCTCGGCGCCGCTGTCCGTCTTGTGACACCCAGTGCATGGCGATCTTTGCCCACCTTTCCGGATGCATGCGGCATACGTGACCTGCCCAGCCCCACGAAAAAGAATAACGTTGTAAAAATGTACTACAAGGTACTTACTTACAATAAAAAACATTTTTATTTTGATTTTTTCTAATGCTGTACTTTCATTCATATCGAAAAAGTAGTACCCAGTATTAAATTACTCTTTTTAGATTGGTAGACTGTACTCTACATGCTTCTGCGCACCAGTACAATACGACACGAGAAACTCTCTCTTTACTAACAAATGAGTTTATGAATGAACCAAATTAAAAAGAATAATAATTAAAACTGAATGTTGCACCTCTCCATAATTTCACATATCTGTGAGAACTCTCCAATACTAGTAAAACGTACGTACTACACTTTTAACAATGCTTTTTATTTATAATAATTTACAGATTTAGTTTGGCCTTCACCTAAATTCGAATCGCAGCATCAAAATAAAACTCTCAGAAACATTTTTCATTTTCTACAAATCGTGGTTTTGAGCTATTGTGGTGGTACAGTAACAACAAAGGGAACACTCTCTTCTGTGGTCTTGTATGTAGAACACAAAATAATAGACACAAGAAGCAGTTTCCAGTTTCACTCGAAAAATATTCCCGCCTAGAACGTTAACACCTAATTTATAACCACAAATCGGACAAATAAATGTATTTCATTTCATTTCATTTAATAAAATTCTCGTCTCCTATACTTGGTAAGAAACATTATTCAGTTTTATGTTATAAGCTTATACACTTGATAAATAATTTAGCAGGTGGCTGATGTTACGTCCTGGGAACGGAGTTGAGACAGACAAATGTATTGGCAGCTGGCTCTCTAAGGATGGAGGACTAAACTGAATTCAATAGACCGCAACCAAGGCTGTATTTTGCCAGCAGAAGTAATATTCTGTATATTTTTATTTTGACAGCTTCGGTGGCGTAGTGACTAGGACTGTCACTACGCCACCGAAGCTGTCAAAATCGGAAAAAAAAGAATCGTGTCAATTTTTACTATAAGCGTAGACAATTCGCGGGTTAATCCAGAGTTAAATGCTCGTGCAAGTGGGCCTTGTTATGTTGATCACAGATATGATGGACGCTTGTTGACGCTTGATGGCATTGTATTCTCATGGAATCTGGAGCCTCAGAAACAAAAAATTCAGCTCTGAAATCCCAATAAATACTGTTAAACATTTTGTGTGCCTTGGTTATACGTATACTCATCAACTTTTGCTAAGCGTGAGAGCCCCCTTCGTTTTTTTTTCCTACGAGACTATTTCCACTTCGTATAGAAAATTCTACGAAAACTAGAGGCCAGACAATTAAAAGTATACGATATTTACGATAGCGCTGTCGCAACGCGGGCGCCTGTCCACTGTGCAGCGGCGGCGCAAGCGCAGAAGATTGCGCGCCATATCGGGCGCGGATAAATCAACATCTTTACTATTGATGATGGCGCGGCGGCCTTAACTGCATATTGGACCCATGTTTAATGCATCGTGGGATACCTACGTGACGCGATTTGAAATGTATTTTTTTTAAATTGGCGCTCTTTCTCTCTGCCCCTGCCAATAATTTGAAGATACGAGTAGGTATACTAGGTGTTAACTGACGTCTTTTTCGGGCGACTCTAGTACTGTTATTTAGGTTTTTACCCAAATCCTATTCTAAATCTTCATCCCTCTCATAAGATCTAATTTTCACTGGCAGCTGTATTCTAAATCTACCTATAATTTTCTAATCTATCATAAGTTATCTTATCTTAGGATAAACGGGAATAACCCCAGCGGCACTTCGACCCCTGAGGATCTTTTTTGCCTACCCCATTTACACACTGGTCATCTCAGTGTGCAGGTTTGCTCACGATGTTTTCCTTCACCGTTAGAGCAGTCGGTAAATGTACGTAAGTTTCGAAAAACACGATACACTCATTACTACATGGCACTGCATGGTTTCGTACCCGGACCTCCCGCATGGGAGTCCGGTGTCCTAGCCACTGCGCCACCGACACTCATAGGTAATATTCGTATAACCTAGGTATTCTAATTTCTAATTATAACTGTAATTTCCCTTAGTCTTTTTATTATCGTTCGTTTTGATTAGGGTCGTTAAAGCGAGTCTCTATCGAGACATTGCCTCTGCGTGCGAAATTCCTGATGTAACCAGGACCCGACTGACGACACTTAAGGTTCCATCCATGAAGGAACTAACGCCTGGGGAGACTTTTTTAATACATAGTTCCATCTAAACTAGATCTATATTACTTACAGAATTTGTTTTACTCAAAATAAAAAATTCGGCGTAGCCCATCGCGGCATAGGACATAATTCCTTCTTTCTCTAAGGAAAGTTTAGTAAAGGAGAGGAGTGTTATGAAGATGCAGGGTCCCATTTGATTTATTTAACGATTTTAACCCTAATTCCCCTGAATTAGGGTTTCTGAGTGCCCCTGCACTCAGGGGCCTGGAGTAAACCTGCTGAGTTGCGCGCTGCACCAGCGCACGCTCCCACGATACGGACGGCAACCGCGACGTTAATTTGCCATAAACATGAGAAATAATGCTTGCACATACGACCTATCCTCCTACCGTCTAACCGAACTCCCTACTAAGTAGTATACCTATGTTTTTACAGCGCAAGTGTACAGAGAAATAGAGAAAACAATGGTTTGAACACTGAACGAAGCCTGAAACAATGAGAGATAATTGACCTAATAAAATATATAATATTAGGTGGTGTACCTACCTAGGTATGAACGGTACATATGATAAAATAGTAAATATGCCTTGAAAACCTCTTTTTGAAATAATATCAAAATTAACTATGTATCGAGTATAATATGTTGTGCGGTTAGCACGAGGTACGAGTATCTGGTCGAGTGGAGACCGCGTCGGCGTCGCATGCGCATGAGCACTTTACCTGTCGTTATAGCATTACCGTCTCTACTATTATTACGGACGCTGTCTCTATTTTCATTCATAACAATCATACTCGCATCAAACGTGAAAATTAGACGTAATCAAGAATTATTTTGACCTTTTAGAGTAAATTAGTGGAATAGAATTGGATTTGGCAAGTATCTACTTATGTAATTTTTCTACCTTAGGTTCTAAGAATGATTTATGATCAGAATACTTAACTATACATTTTTCTCCTTTATAGATAACTTATTATAGGTATCGCCGGATCTTTTATTTCTTTCAGCATTTTGGTAGGTATCGAGCGTCGGTGGCTAGAACACCGGACTCCCATGCGAGTGGTCCGGGTTCGAAACCGTGCAGTGCCATGTACCAATGAGATTTACGTATTATTCAAAAGACTTACGTATATTTACCGACTGCTCTGACGGTGAAGGAAAACATTGTGAGGAAACCTGCACACTGAGATTACCAGTGTGTAAAATGGGGTAGGCACAAAAGATCCTCAAGGGTCGAAGTACCGCTGGGTTATTCCCGGCCCCCTATCATAAGATAAGAATATGATTGCCCTAAATAAATTAATAATACCTACGTATCAGTAATTTATTTAGGGCCCTACTTCACACACTGGGGATAAACGAGTGTATTTCTGTGAGATAAGCGGGTGATTCGCGAGTGCGTTTCTGCAATTTGAAACTTACAATACAAGTGGCAACTTACATTTATGGGCGACGGTGACCACTTACCATCAGGTGCTCGTCTGCTCTCCTTATTTAATAAAATAAATAAAATATTTAGCGAAAAGAATTTGGAGCTTTGACTTACATAGTGGCTGCCAGATCAGCACGAATTTTTGCAATAAGTACTACTATCCTTTTTCCCTAGCCACCGTTGTCCCACTGCTGCGCAAAGGCTACCCCAAAAAACTACCCCTTTATTTTTACTTACCTAATCTTGTAGTCTACGTACATTACACATGTACCGGGCTGGATATATATATAAAAAGGTAATAGATTCGCTTGGCTGCACTCACGTTCGGGCCAGCCGCAGCCCACAGGCGTGGGAAACGAAATTGTGGGCGAGTTTTAGACTCTCTTGTGATGAAAACACAAACATGTTCTATTCTAAAGGTTTTTGGCGACAGTTGCATTGCGCAAGAGGCTGGTTTGACTGCTGCATTACCGGTCACTATTATGTATTTTCACTATTTTGTGTTATGTCATTGTTTACAAAGACGTGATACGAGTGGAAGATTGTTAAACCACATAACGATGTATAAAGTATAGGCTATAGGTTCAATGAAAAAATTGTTTCCGCACTGTAGCGAGGGATTTATTTTTCTGCGTAAGAATTCAGTCGGCTCTTACCTTGCTCTTAAGCATTATGAAACTCTCAGCTTGTCACACCGATGATAGGGACATATAACTCTAAATTAAAAATTTAAGAAACCCAAACGTAATTGTTGAGACCCGCTTACTTTTTCCTGGTGGTCATCAGGTCCTCAAGGTTCCAGATGTAGGAAGGTCACCATGGTCATAAACATTTGAGCTCAAACTTGAACCACCTAACTGTTACCGTTCCAGAGATCTCATCATAGTTCAACATGCAAAGATACTCCAAGATCTCGGAAACCACTGGTTCCATTTTTATCAGACCTAGCTAAAAACACTCGTCAAAATTCTCTATTAAACAAAAAAACCGGGTCCAAATCTGATCATCCGTTGTTAAGTCATGATGCCACAGACAAACAGACCGACAGACAAACGTGTCAAACTTATAACACGCCCTCCCTCGATCGGTCGGGGGATAAAAAAAAACATTTCAGTGACCGCTTATACGACCTGTCGTATAGATTTTTCAACTTTTGATATAAAACCTAATAAATGATACCTATACTTTTAAAGAATAGGTACTTACTGTTAGAGTAGTTAAAAATCGTCTTACAATGCTTTTATAAATATAACTTACCATACTCCCATCATGAATAGTATTGGAGCTATTGACACGCAGGCGCGAAGTTGTGAGTTCAAGTAAAGGGCATGCGCGGGCGCAGGGCGTAGGAGTTCGCGCCGGCACAGCGAGACCTTGGCCCTGCAGTAGGGGGACCAGGGTTTATGCTGGCAGACGCGTCGGCAACGACGGTGGCCACTAAAGTGGAATTGCGCCAACGTTTTAACTTTGGCTTAACAAGCTAATTATGTTGATCATGTTAAATTAACCTCAGGTTAGTTTTAACTAAAGATTTAACGGTTGGCGCAAGATATTCGAGTGGCCCTCCCTCTGTTTAAAAAAAATCCAATAAGTACTTATATGAAATTTTATTTTTTTCTCACTAACATTTTAATCGTTTTCTTGTTCACTTTTGTAATGATGAATGTTAGTAATTTTTCAGTATCTCTGGTCAAAGTGGTGAACTCAACCTGACGCCTTTTAAAATATCCGAACCACTAAACCGATCATAGCCACAGCACGCGGTCAGTGCTCCATCGCCCCAGCACGGACCGGCGCGCCGGGCGCGGGCCGTCGTCCGTGACTCCTCACCCACCGACATACCCGGCTATCACTGACCTCACTAAGTACAAGGGTACTTCCCATCCAACCTTCGTACCAACTTGCTTCATTTACCAACCTTGTGCCGTGAACCGTAAACTTGGCTAGTTGTCGTAACCAGAAAACTAATTGAATCTGGACTACCGGCATCAACAGCCAACTCCTAGCATTGATGGTACAACTAGACTATAAAAAGTTGCATTGCTCATCACGTGACCCGTTTTTCTGTCGACTTTTTACGTTGAGGGGTGGAGCTTTCCCTTCAAAATTTTAAGAAGTTTGAGGTCGGAGTGGAACCAAATATTTATTTTGGGGGTATCGGTTACTGTTACTGAAATCTAAAAATATGCAAAAAATCTTACAAATTTTACGGAGGGTAATATCTCAGGGACAGTTCAAAATTAAGTTCTACCTGGTTAAGAACTTGACTATCTCCCCCAGAGAAACCTAATGGGTAATCATAGGTTTCGGGTTCCCCTTTTGAAACCTTGAACCTAACCCCCGGCATATTAAACATCTTCTGACAACGCTATATAACGTACTATAATGTTTCTATTCCAGCACGGTGCGCGAATGCGGCGGGAGCGCAGCCCTAGTGGCGACGGAGGCGCGGGAAGGCTCGTGGGGCGCAGCACCCCGCGGCGCCGGCGTCGCCGTCGAGTGGGCCGGGGACAACTCCGCCCTTCGGCAGGGAGACAGGCAAGTGATGCTCATAAATGTAAACCATATTTAGAGAACACGTGTTCAATTGATTGTTCGTTATATCTACACAGATATTGAATGGCGCGGCAGTCTCCGGCACTAGTGGTGGGATGAAAATAACCGGTAGCTGCTACTGGCTCTGGATCAGATCCCAGATGTGGTTGAGTTTCCATCCCAGACACTATGTACCTACGTGATAGTATCTACCTACTTAAGAAATACCTATAGGCCATACATACATACAAGCTAGTTCGTTACTTTCGCTACATACTCGTAAGACGTTCGCAGTGAAAAATTCTCTGTCCTGAGTCATCGAACCGCGATAACTCAGTTGAAATAGAGCAGGCCCCGGAAATGCAGGTCGAGGTTTCGAATCCCGCTCGCGGCAATATTTTCTAGATTTCTATTTACTTATACCTACTTACCAATAACTTTTCTCTAAGACTTACTTACGCAACTGACTGTTCTATGGGGAACCTATATTTCGAACCTTTAGAGGAAGCTTTTGACGGAGAAAACTTGCAGTATAAGCTTGGAGTCATCAAAACATAAATTCTTCAACAGAGTAAGTAGTTCTCTGCTCTCAGACTTGCAAGTTTTCTCCGTCAAAAGCTTCCTCTAAAGGTTCGAAATATAGGTTCCCCATAGAACAGTCAGTTGCGTAAGTAACAACAGGTACTTAACAGTAGGTACTCGTAGAAGCAACTTTGTTGACGCACGTCAGTGGACCGCGATTTACCGCAACCGCAAATAACCTTACTCTCGCTAGGTGGCTTAGAAACTCTGACCCGAAGGTTTACGACGACGATTTCCAGTTAAATTAGCTGGTTAACAATTTTAATGATTCAGTGGGTGAACATTTCAGTTCAGTATTTATATGGGGGTAATAATCCCTGGAATAATTGGTGACGGACTCGACAACGCAGATCGTCGCTGAAGCGTGGGT
This sequence comes from Hofmannophila pseudospretella, assembly GCA_947369225.1. NCBI lineage: Eukaryota > Metazoa > Arthropoda > Insecta > Lepidoptera > Oecophoridae > Hofmannophila > Hofmannophila pseudospretella. The sequence goes on along the minus strand of OX376314.1, from coordinate 15,696,942 downwards.
AATGCTTTTTTATTCGTTTTGGTTATATTTTGACTTTTGAAAGACACGCCAGTCCAATTAAATAAGGAGAGCAGACGAGCAAACGGGCCACCTGATGTTAAATGGTCACCGTCGCCCATAGACATCTCACCTCACTGTATTAATAGTAGAGGGTGTGTGATGCGCTGCTAACCTTGAGGATTAGATAGAGTGCCTCATGTGCCGGAAATTACGCTGGCTCTTACCCTTCAAACCAAAACAGAAATGCAAGCATCTCTGCTTCACGGCCGAAATAGATAAGAGGCTGGTACCACCCCAGGCGATCCTTCACATCAGGATCTACCAGTTTCTAACGAACTAAAAGTTGGTGGAAAATTAGAAATGCATTATCCCGAGCTTTTCACTCTACGGCAATGATATGCGATTTGTAAATCTTTTCAATATCAATTTCTGTGTCGTGTTATTTGGGTATTAACGATGATATTTCTGTTTTTAAATAAGAACACAGGTACCTATTAGTTTCACATAGCGAGCAGACATCTGTTTATTAGATTTTTTTGTTAATCTACGTCATACAGCAAGGCAAAGGTATTCAATTACTCAGCCTAACACAACCCCTTAATGTATAGACCTTTGGCTTATATTACGCTGCCTATTTCATTAGCAGCTCGATTCTTGGTGAACTGAGTTTATATCGTCGCGGGTCTTTATCGTGCTGTTTAACTTAAATCGCTACATGTTAATCCAAGTGACCGCGCCGGCCTTCGGGGCCCGCGTCTCACCACGAGCAGGTAAACCTCGAGTGTACGCGCAGCGCCGCTAATGGTGATAAACGGACGTCGTTAGTGCACGGTCCGACGTGTGTCAGAGGAAACGTGTATTGCGCCGATGAGAAGAGAAGAGGGTTATTAGTGCAATGTATAATCTACGTTGCAGGTCCCTGCAACCCTAAAAAAAACACCCTTAAAAATCCCTCAGAGAGTCCTTTTTAAGGGAAATAAATATACTGAATGTCGCGTCGAGGCCTGTTTGTTCCGAGACCATCTGCACAGCCTTCATACTTGCATAAAATAAATACTATTTCTGTTTAACTGAAATGTCCATAATATTTTAACTTTATGTTTTAAATGTAAAATCTTATGTGTGTAAATATCTAAATATTTATTGTATAAATTTTAAAAGGTGTGTAGCCTCGTAAACGTTAGGTACTTTATGTTTTGGTATACTGTTTTACTGGTACCACTAATTGTTATGTGTTTTATGTCACAATAAAGAAATTTCAAAATCAATCAATCAATCAATCACTGACTGTCGCGGGTCAATATATTTATGAAAATAAACTTACGGTTGTTTCCGAAAAACCGCGATATTCATAATTTCAATACCAGAAACAAAAACAAACTTACAGTCCCAAGCTTTAGACTTAGTAAAGTAAACACATCATTTATGGGTCACGATTTTATAATAAGACACCTGATACTGTAATAAATATGACAGAGAAAAAATTTAAGACCCATATAAGACAGACCTTATGTAAAAAGGGTATAAATGACTACTTAAATGATAAAGAGACTTGGTCCTAAATTCAGCTCCAGCTCTACACATTGTGTACATATTATATATGATTGTATCATAATTATTGTAAGATATATTTATTTCAAAAAATGTGCCGCTGAAAGTTTCTTACGCCGCTTCTTTCACCTTACGAAGCGGTGATAGAGTAAAAAAATGACGTTGTAAAAACATACTATAAGGTACTTATTTCAATAAGGTACTTACAATAAAAACATTTTGATTTTGATTGACTGGTACGAAATCGGTGCCGCCACCTATCTAAAAGAGCTGCAAATCTTTGCTAAATGCGGAGAAGGAGAAATTAAAAGATCCACTTTGTGTCGCTAAACCATCAGCAGAAGAGAGCAAATAACAACCGCTTTGGAAAGGAATATTTTTCATTCAAAGTGAAATCAATTTTCTCTACAAAGTATTTAAACTGGTTTCGCATTATTTATTCGATCGCTATAGAAAGACGGATTGGACTGGTTCTCCTACAAAGGCTGGACGTGGCCGATGTGCGCCGAGCGCAATTTTACCGTCGCCCGCGCATCCTAATGCGACGTGGACAAATAGCGCTTCCTCTCGTCGCATTTAATTTCCCACTTTTGCATTATTTATTCGCATAATCTTTTGAGATAAACGGCACCGCTCGCCTTCAGGATATTACCGTGTTACTGAAGTTTACTTGCGGCGGGGACTTGTAGGTAATAAAGGTCCCGTTATACGAACCCAGAGGGGAGTAAAGCATACTTAAAGACTGATTTACACTCGTGATTCGATTTGTATGACCATTTTACGAATGGAATCCAATTGGACAGTTATGTTCTGTATAAACGAAGGTATGCGTTTATACTTGAACTTCCTAGTTCGAAGGTCAGCGCTTACTGTAAGATAACTTGTTGCTCACTAATTTTATTTAGTTTAATATAACATATGCTTAAGTTCCTACTCCATTGTAATCTTACCGCACAAATAAACTATTCTTATTATTATACAGAAAATAACTTTTTGGGTGGAAGAATATACAGATTTATATTTGGGTTGTTGGGTAGGTAAATTCTTGCCAGAATTGACGTTCTTGTCCAGTCGCATTCCTGATGAGGATCGCGATAATTTAATTACCGACTTTCTTGGTAGATCTAAGTGTCGAACTTCACGAGGCCGGTTCCAATCCGGTTCGGTTCACTGCAACCAATCACATGCACTTCGCTCTCCCTCTTGAAATCAATGCTTTGTGATTGGATTCGACAAGCCGACCCGGAAAAGAACCGGTCTCGTGTAGTCCTAGCCTAATGGTGGGGAAGCGCAAGTTTCATACACAGTACACTGGTTATATAAGTGTGCCTGTTTCTTCACGAAATTTTTCTTCACCGTGGTAAATGTTAAGTATTTTATATTAAGGGTTACCTCTGCCTGTCTCCAGATTACTGGAGGTGAACGGCACGTGGGTGCTGTCGTGCCGGAGCCAGGAGGAACTGCAACGCGTCATCGGCGCCGCCAGCCCAGCGAGGTTGGTGCTCCTGCGAGGACAGCAAGCGCAATCTTCGCCCGTGACCAGCTTTACAAAGGTAAACCGATAAGTCGAAGTGAGGTAGTAAGCACAGTATATAGGTAAGCACTCTAGTTTTATTTTGTTTCGGAGAAATGTTAAGAGAAAAACTGAACCTTTTAGGTAATCTGTAACTGTGCTGAAAGTTTATGGCGCCGCTTCTTTTCTTTCAGCTACAGCACCTTCCGAAGCGATGGTAGAGTAAAAAAGTGACGTTGCAAAAATGTATTTTAAGGTACCTACTTACAATAAAAAAATCCTGCAGGTCCCTCTCTCGAGTTACGAAAGCTATTAAGACACTTCCTTCACATTCCTCATTTAATCACATGATGATTGTAATGTTAGAAACTGTGAAAATCACCAAGATTGCAATGCCCTACACAGGATTTCGTGTCTGCAGCTACTAAACTTAGTATAATTTTAAGATGACACATCATCATATAACATCAACAGATATTATTCGTCTTACAAACGTGTAGCTCAGTTGGTTAAAGAACAAGCCATGTAATGTAACGGCGAGATCGTGTTTTTCAAGTAGCTATTTTAGTACCTCAACTTTTAAAAATCCACGATTTCAACTATCTATTTAGTACTTCACCAGCCTACCCACTTTCCCACTTTCAGAACGAAGCGGCATCGCTGAGAGCGGAGCTGGGTGCACTGCGGGCCGCGGCCGACGAGGCCGAGAAGACCAAGGAGAGCCTGCGCGGCGACAACACGCGCCTCACGCATCGCATCTCGTACCTGGAGGAGCAGGTCGCGGAGCTGCTGGCCAGGCATACGCAGGTATTCATTGATAGGATTAATTGGGTCATGATCACAGCTCCAGAGATAACATAGTCCGTAAGAGAAAAAGAACCTCGAAAAAAGAATTTGGACTTAGGTTACATAGGTCTAGGCGGCCAGCAATCTTCATAGTGTATAAATCTTTGACGTTCCTGAGCTAAACTTTATAACTAACTAAATCCACGTTTGACCTCACTCTCACCTGGTAGTTAAGTAACGATGAGGCCGAAGATGGAGCACAGGGATTTAGTATCCTCGAAAAAGAACTTTCACTGAGGTTATTTACACTTTATTGTACAATAGACTTAATAAAAACAATTTAAAATGAGACATTGTACAAAGGGTGAACCTATCTCTAAAAGAGAGAGGTTACATATGCCTAATCGGCTAAGAATCTTCATTACTATTGACATCTGCTTATTGGATACTAGTGTATAAATACTTGACGTTTATAAGCTATTAAATCGCACACCGATGAGTCAATGGTACCCGTGTCAGATGACGACTCGGTGTGCAAGTCGCTGTACCAATTGCGTTTTAGCAGATAATCATATCTAGCTTTATCTACATCTCAAAAGCACCCCCTACATAGATGTTTTTACTTTCCAGCTTCACCCAGTAAGCAGCAACGACAGCAGCTGCATCACCGTAAACAAAACCAAGAAGAACGTCACCAACATCAACATCACATCGGAACCTCACTCCAAACCGAGCCCCAAATCAGAGGTGCAAGTATTCCAGAAGGGGCCGGACATCACAGCGATCGTAGCCAAGTTGCCCGGTCTGGACGGAGCGGAGGCTAACCTCCCATTGATGAGGCCACGGTCCAACGCTTCTGGAGCGTCATCCCGAGCCGCGATATCTCCCAGAGAATCCCCAGCTCCCAACCACAGATCACATAGCTCCCACAGCCTAGAACACAGAGCTGGACGAATGCGGCACTCTCTGTCCCACCACTGTATCCACGGAGCGGTCGACTATAACGCCGAAACAGACGCCGCGATACGCATGATCGAGAGAAACCAAAGACACATGGAAAAACAACGCATGAAGAGTGAGCGGACGAGTCGGTCTAAAGAAGAGAGAAGAGAAGAATACTTCAGATCCGACAGCGACGCCGACATGCGAGAGTCCCATTCCAGCGCGTGCGACCCGAGACACTATGAGATCAAGAAAGCGGCTGATCGAATAGAGGAGAGCATTAAAAAGACCAACTGGGCGGAAAGAAAGACCCTGTCCATTATAGAGCAGCTGAAGCGCTCGCAACGACTTAGGAAGATGAAAAAGAACGACAGCTCAGAGGACATCCAGCTAGAGTCAGAAAAGCACTACATGTACCACAGAATAGACGGGAAAGTCTTAGAAAACGCGCACAAATCCAGTCGAAGGTCTTCCAAACTGCATTCACGGAGCGCCAAATCTTCTGAGTTTGAATCTGAATGTTCTGATTTCCCGAATGGAGATATGTACAGTAGCTCGCCTCGGATAGACTATGGTTCGGAAACTTCAAGAATGAGTCATTATAAGAAGAACGAAGACCGGAGAGACGGGGACGGGAAGTCGCGACCGACTCCTCCGCGTAAACCTTTACGTCTGTCCTTACATAAAGCTCGAAGCGCACACTCTCTGCTAAACGGTAGCGAGTCGGAAACGCCTAGCAGACCACCATCCGAGGCCACACACAACGGTGACCATGAATCTCCGTCGAAAAGACCAGTGAAGCGGACACACGCCGGGGACAAGTGGTCGAGGGAGAGGATCAGAGACGCGGGCAGAGCCACTCCGCGGCCGACTAGGAAACATCTAAACGGACTGAGCGCCTGCGACGCGCCCGCGGCGGACGACTTGTACCCAGAGAACAACCACATGCCAATCAGGAGCAGTTTGGCGCCGGCTGGGAAGTGGTGCTAGCATATGGCTAGTGTTTAAGACCATAGGCAATAATATTCTAGAGATCTAGGGAGCTCAGTGGTTCGGTAAAAGACTACGCCCAACACGCCTGAAGCATTAATGTCTTTTGCAAAATGCAGCGTTTTAGAAACGGAAATGGACCGAAACCATATAAATGTAGAAACCCGAAAAATAATATATGGGTTTGGTCAGATTTCGTTTCAAAATCGATGCGGTATGCTATAGCCAAGATCACATTCCAGAATATGTTTAAGACGTAAGATTACATTCCAGAATTTCAACGCAAGCTAGAGGCTAGGTTATGAGCGACGGTGGCGTCGTGGCTAGGACGTCGGACTCCCATGCGGGAGGTCCGAGTTCGAAACCATGCCATGTACCAATGAGTTTTTCGGTTTTTTCGAAAGACTTACGTACTTTTACCGACTGCTCTGACAGTGAAGGAAAACATCGTGAGGAAACCTGCACACTGAGATAACCAGTGTGTGAAACGGGGAAGGCAATGTCAAACCACTCCATTAAATCTGTCACGAGTCGTTCTATGTGATTAATTCCTTAGAATGATCACGACCCTCAGCAATGAGGAACACGACTTAGAAGAGGCTAGTTTATATTTTTGTATCCAGTGAAATTAGACTTTGTATAGAGCATGTTATAGATAGAACAATACTTTGTAAATATACGATACTGTGCGCACCCACCGCTACATACTCACCTTATAAAGCATATTTAAGATACAGTACCTGTAAGAGCTATACGTTGTTACACAAGTGAAATAAAATTAAGATTAAAAACAATGGCACGTTTATTTAATTCTGAGAATTTATCTTGGAAGAAGTGTGGTCACAATTTGGTTACAATTAATTTTAGAAATACACGCAATATCTTCGAAAATAATTAGTTATGATTTTTTTTAATATGACAACTTTATAGAGAATGTCAAAAATCACCCATAATGGTACGGGAGGAACTACACGACCGATTGTTCACCAACCCAACAGTTTCATCGGTGGACAAAAGGCTTGCTTGCTTGCTTATAGTATGGTTAGTGGCCAACCTATTTGTGAGAGTAGTTCAGGCCGCCCGTAGGGAACAACCGGGACCGACTGCTTAACGTGCTCTCCGAGGCACGGAGGAGCTCAGATGAAATATGCCACTAGCGGTCACCCATCCAGGTACCGACCGCGCCAACGTCGCTTAACCTACACGATCACTTTCGGACCGTGCTCGCAACTAGGCTACGAGCTCCTAACACAAAGGACAAAAAGGAATGCACTACTATGCGGGTGCGCACGGCACCAATTCAACTTTTTAATTGTATCAATCGAGACCGGTCGCCAACCAAATAGTTGGGCAATCTATGCCGGTGCGCACACGACCGATCGTTTAGTCGGTGGCCGATAGTTCAGCCATAGAGTACCTTAAAAATACAACTAAAATTTTCGAAAATAGCGACATCTATAGGCATGAGCCCCGAAACAACTGTTGACAAAAAAGGCGACTTTTTTGCTCGGTTTCGATCCGGCGGGTCTTTGGTGCTCAGGTAGCACTGCTTTAGGAACTTCGCGCACTAGACGGTTCCGGCCACGACCAGATTAAACCCAAAGCGTATCGCGCACTTGGCCGAACGGTGTATTTTTGTTCAACCTCAGTCTATGTTGTTATTATTAATTATTTTTTTCTTCTTATTATGACGTTATTGGATGTAATTAATGACCTATTCTTCGCTTAACAGTATTGCTAAGCCAAGCAAAAATTTCAATTTAACGCTTTTGTGTAATGCGTATCTTATTATGTTGACGTAACCGCAGTGCTCTAAATGTTCCAATTGGTTAAAAATTAATAAATATACAAATATGGAAGTCCCGTCTCTTAAAAAACGTAGTAATTACCAGGGTCTTTTCCTTTAGGTCACCCGCCAATAGATGACACGAACTAACTACGTAAATACCTATATTGCATCAACTATATTTATTTCCATTCTCTGACGGTGTACAAGACTGTACATAACTATTATGTTTTATTTTAAATATAGACAGACACTTATAACTAAAACTTTTGATTTTATATGTTTAAATTTATATTATTGTTAGAGTATATTTAATACTGCTGTTAATGACGTATTTTGTAACGGTTTTAGTTACTATAAGATAAATAAGTACAATACTACAGCTATCATAATTGGACCTTGTTCAGCATGTGTGTAATAATGACCGCAAAATTCACCACGTTATCAAGTCCATTTAGCCGAACGGTTATAGTAGTGATACCTGAGCACCAAAAGGCTGCCGGTTCGAATCCAACCAAAAAAGTCGCCTTTTTTGTCAATTTTTGTTTCGGAACACATGCCAACAGATGTCGGTACTTTCTAAAATTTTACTGATAACTCAGAGCGATCGTTTAATTGGTGGCCGATAATTCAGTCGCCAGTGTGCGAGTGTTGTGTTAGTATGTGTGTGTACCTAGTCAACTAAACTAAATTTAATGAGTGGAATCTTGGATTGGCATACAAAAAATAAATAAATAAACTATTTAGTTGGACAGAAATCGGTGTCGACGTCCAATCGAACCAGTTTGGTTGGATAGAGAATCGGTCGTGTAAATGGGCCCTAACGTGATTTTTAAAACTAACAATAAAATCGCCTTACCTAGTCATTAAAACAATAATTCTCATAATAAAATTATAATTACTCGCAACAGAAACAAGGGTAATATATTTACACCAATTCATCAATATTATGATCTAGATACATTCATTAACTTTCCTAAAGTCAGATCTACACGTCATTCCGTACTCGAGGATCAACAAATATACTATAATCATAAGTAAACATTTTGTAATTGCATGCTATGACTTTTAAGTATGGTATGGTGATTTTAAACACTACCCGAGAGGATTCTAAAGATTCTACATAAGGCACTAAAACAGAACATCAATACTAAGGCCCAATGCACACCGCCGGAGTGACGGTGCGGCGTCTTTCTTCGATTACAATTGAACTAAACCTCAATTACACTGAAATACGGTTTAAAATCGAATAACAAATCAAATCGGCGCGGCGAAGCGGCACGGAGCTCGGCGGCTCGCGGGTGTATTGTGGGTAACTAGGAAGGATCATAATATGTGCAAGGCAAGCGCTTGGGAAGAGTGGATATCCATTGCTAGTTATGTCGTTAAAATGACATTGAAAGAATGCGATAACCAGCAATATACGTTAACTGCGCCAACGTGTTTAACCTGCACGATAACTTTCGGACCGTGCTCGCAACAAGGCTACAAGCTCCCGTGAAGATGGTACATAGCAATCACCATAGAAAAAAAAATGGGAAATTAAATATTCGAGTACGGAATAACGCGTGGAACTTTATAAATTCATTTGTGTTCACCCTCCGCACCAACAGAGAGCATCTGGCATTGAGCGTGAGCACACTTGGGCATCCCTAACAATACAATGACTAAAAGTACTATAGTATCGCCTGAACGACGGTATTGTCATGGCACAAGAAGAAACGCTTATCAATTACGGATTACACGATATTTAGAAAGAAAGAAAGAAAGATTTTTTATTTCCGATACACACATACAATCAATTAGGTACAGAAGACAAAAATATTTTTTTTATAGCCTATAGGCTGTCCCACTGCTGGGCAAAGGCCTCCCCTCCTCCTTTCCATTTTCCCTGTCCTCGGCGTCCTTATACCATCCTTTACAAAAACTTGTAATATATTTGTGGTGTGCGAGCTTCAGCTACATCACGGGTCGCAGGCGGCGGATAGCGAAACGTCCTGCAGATATGTAGGACAGCTGCGAATATGGGTCTAAAGCCCAAAATAAGCAGTTCCGGACCGAAGCGGTAGGGTATCAGGGCGCAGTGGGGTGTCTGGTGGTGCGGATTTTTCTACAAAATACTGCATATGCCCATAAATGACCCTATGACACGGCGAGGAAGCGCCGCCGCTAAATTAGCGCTACCACCCTGGCGTCGGGCAGCATCGGCGACAGTAATCTCATTAGACTGGTCTCCGGGAGCGTGACAACAGGCTATGGGATAGTTAGCTGGGAGCGAAGACGGTATCCGTCACATTCGGTCACAGTGCTGCGGTCACCATACGTCGTTGCTGGCGCGGTGACTATACGGCTATTACCCCCTCCAATACAAAGTTGGAGGAGGCCTATGTCCGAAGGCGGACCACACGTGGCTGAGATAGATTACAAAAATAAATAAATAAGCAAAAGTAACTAAGTTTGATGAAGGTGGTGTGCAGCACCGGGAAAAGGGGACTGCCTCCGCCTGTTGCCGCAGCATATAATTACAAGGTCACCGCTACCCCCAGCTGTGGCTGCGCTTTCTGCACTAAGTTTGTTCTAGTTTTAAGAATATACTGGAAGACACATGTAGCTGTACTCTGTGGAACTCTGCCGCAACAAGTTTTTGTTATGATTCCTTGACATTCAAAATGACAAAGTACTACAGGGTATAATAGTCTGATGTCTTTCTTGTCCACTGTACAGTTCTATGTCTGCATGTTACTTTGAATTTTGGATTATTTCATTCGTAATAAAACTTATTATTATATTCACGTCACAACACTTGTGCGGTGACGTGAACATCGTGCAATCCGTAGTCGTTTTGCCTGGTGTAGAATGAGCCGTCTACTTGTGCCATGGTTATTCTAACATTTCCCGCTCGAGGACGCGTTTCTGACAAGTGTGTGGAAGGTGTTCACTCATTGGCCAATAAAACTATGACTCAAAAACTTGACCAATCAGTGGACATTGCAGTAATAACATTAAATCAAACGTATATTGAGGTATGAAGCCACAGACAAACAGACAGCCTTCGAGCAACTATTTACCAGCTTTACGAAACGCGCCCTAGAGCTACACTGACTAGGGGTAGGGGTTGATATCGTTACATCCCTCATACCCACATACATATTTACAAAATTAGTCCAACTTACTTTAAAATCGTAATTTTACATTATTTACGTTTTTTCAAAAAATAATCCCCAAAATTTAGATTTAAATATAGTATGGTCTTGAATATAAATCATATTTAACCAAATTGAAAAAAAATATCTCATTTTTTTGGGTACTTCATGTCAAATAAAGCATTGCTCTCACCCGAGCGACCAAAGCGTCTGCGAAGCGGAAGCGTCAGTCGCGCGGCAGACGCTGCTCATATAATTTATATGTAGCCATGCATACCTACGAGGGAAGGCGGCGTCAGCAAAGCGGGACGGACGCGACCATTTGTTCTACGAAATAGATGGGACACTAAAGAGTATGTGTAACATTGCGTGGAGTATTTGATATCCGAGCTCCTTAAGAATAAATATAATCTTCTTGCGAGTCGCCGACATTTCTATAGGACCTGACGTTAATTGACGTTTGAGTGTCCCGCTTCGCAGTCATTCAGGTGTTCTAGTTCCCGCGTTGCAGACGCTCCCGCTTCAGTCGCTTGGGCGCTCAGGTTTGACCGACCCTTAACCCTCTCTTAGCGAATATATCGTCTATCGTCGTGACATTGTAAAAGGAAGATAAATGTTATTCTCATTAAATCTACTCAAGCAATATAAATTATTTTCTGAGTGGTCATAGAAATTATTGTGCACTGTGTAAAATAATATAATAAAATATTCCATTAAGTAACTATTTTCTTTTCATAATCATCATGAGTCCACTCATAATCATCATGAGTCCACTCATAATCATCATGAGTCCACTCATAATCATCATGAGTCCACTCATAATCATCATGAGTCCACTGATGGATCTCAATTTTCCTTTTTTATTTTTATTTGTTATTGTTTGTTACTTGAATAACAAATTGCACTGGCAATATCCATATAAATCTAATAGTAGCTTCTTCAAATCCACTCTATAGTCATCAAGTGTATGTTGTACTGTACAAGAATGGCGGCGTTAGTTAAGATTTTTACTACGCGCGGAAAGATCCTGGTCACACCGTAAACTGTCACCGACAACAGTCAACGTGTCATTTAAAACAAAAGTAATTTATTTTTAATTTATGGGGTTTGCTGGAAGATATCTCTCTTAGATATATTTGTATAAGTTTGTTTTATATTGTGTGTGTACAATAAACAGTTAATAATAATAAGTAAAAAAAGAGACTGAAAAACGTTTCAATTGAACGAGAAATGCTCTAAACAGTGGACTAGACTAGATAAATAAAATAAAATATAGGAATAAGCCGCCATTTCAGATCACATGCTAAATTAATGAGCGTAAAATAATAGTTTTTAATTTTAACAAAGACATTCACCATAAGCAACATAAGCATAATAGTAAAATAACCCCAATAACATGCAACCATAGTGACACTAAGTAATTCCACTTTTTAAATCATACCAGTTTGTTCATTGTCCATATAAAAGTCAATAATTGTAAGTACGGAAACATTTCCCTTTTTACAAGTCTCGTATGGCCACGAAAAGCTATTCAGTTACTGATATTCTGCAAACAGTATACGCTGATCAGGAATATAAAAACCCTTTAGTAGTTTTATAATCAGTGGTAAGTGTTTCTATTTTCCTGGTCAGGTCAGTATAAGCAAGAATACAGGGTCGTATTTTAATAGACATGGCCATTAATAAATTATGGCATCCAGTAAAATATAGGCTAGGATAAGCCATGATTTGTAGCCGAATGTTGTGATGATAGAACACCAGAATAAATCGGAAGGGCAACGAAAAAAAACGAAAAAAACCGATTTCAATTTCAACTGACCGATACCGGCTTTCGGTCCTAACGCTGCTGCTTCTGATCAGATCAGATCAGCTGGGCAGTTGCTCTAACTTTTAGGTTGACTTATTTCTTAAGCGTAGCAGCTGACACTTTCTTCATACGCTATTTCTATTGGTTATTTTTAAACGATCCGACGAGATCTCGCTCGTCATTGGTCGAGAGGGGAGCCTCGGTAACATTTCAACCGCAAAGAAACCATTCAAGTGTTCAGTTTACCCCTAGCCATGATTGAGGAAGGCTCCGCACCAATTGTTGTGATGATAGATCTGAGTTAAGCTGACTCGTCGAAGTCTAGAACTGGAAACATCGTTCAAACGTCTTGAGTGCAATCTTCATACACTGTATTGACCTGACCAGCCTCTAAAAATTTGAGAGCACATTCAACAGCGTTTCAACCGCTAAGTGACTCGCCACATTCATAGGGGATGAAGTACAACCAAGCTTTATGGAGTCGAATTTTGTGCAAGAGCCTTCGTAGGGGGGTCATAGGCATAGGGGTAATGATCCCCCCCTCTAAACTCCCGACTCTCAACCACTCTTAAATTCGTTGCGACCCATCTGCCCCTCCCCTAAATCGACAGGTGCCTATATACGTGACCCCCCAATGTCGAGTTAGGAATGATTAATCGGGATCGCATTTAACATTTAGCCAGCATCCCCTGGCTACAGTAAAACCAAGCTTTTTCGAGTCGGGTGTTAAAACTGAGCTAACCCGAGAATATCTGAGCAGACTAGAACTGGAAGCAGCGACCGTAGTTGACGTACATCTTGAGCGCATGCGGCAGGGGCAGCTCCTTGACGCCGCGTTTCATCATGAGGGACAGGCGCACGCGGCGCGCGTCCCCTCCGTCCCCGGCGCGCCGCTTGTGTCGCCGCGCGCCCTCGGCCTCGTCCTCGGCCTCCGTCGACGAGGAGGACCGCGGGTCCAGCTGGCCTCGCGCGCGCTTCTGGAGACGGCGACGACCTGGGACGACATTCATATTTTAAGGCGATCACGATCTGCCATGATGGGCTAGGAAGGGCGATAGTGCGGACACGCGCACGATCAACCGCACACCTGCCCTCTACACGATCGTGCGTGTCTGTAATCGCCTATCAGGGCCCATCATTGCCGAGGTTATACAGGAACCATTACAATTATACTCAATACAAAATTTAAACTCGCCCGCCTCCGACTCCTCGCTGCGCGTGCTCTTGTCGGGTGACAAGGTGACGGAGTGTTCTCTCTGGGTCCAGTTACCTCTGGGCGCGGCGCAGCCCTCGTCGGCGACCCCTTCCGACGCGTGCGACTCGGCCGCCTCCGACTCCTCGCTGCGCGTGCTCTTGTCGGGGGACGAACCGCTGGAAGGAGTGTTCTCCTCGCCTAAGCCGCTGTCGAACTTCTGCCGCTTCTCTTCCTTAGCCTAGGAATATTGTTTTAACTTATTCATTGGAAATGAAATGGTTGAATTAATCCCAGGTGAAACACAAAGACAAATTGCGGTGCGATTCCCTTAAACAGAAAAACAAACACTAAGTTTCAAAATTGCATTTGAAGTTGCTATGACTGCACAGTCATTCTAATCTTATCACCTTATATCACCCTTTTATGTAATTCTGCCGCAAAGCAACAATGTTTGCATTCCTGTGTTTCGGTTTGAAGCGTAAGTCAGCGTAATTATCGGTACATGAGGTACTCCACTTAAATCCACGAGGTTAGCAGCGCATCGAGCACCCTCTAATAACTTCTTAGTGAGATCCATCTAACATCAGGTGGCCCGTTTGCTCGTATTATACAATAAAGAAAATCTAATTGTGAGTTTGGAATCCCAACGTACCTTAGACGTGGACTCCGTAGTCTCGTCGTCACTGGAGTGCTCGCGCTTCGCCTCGGGCGCCTTGTCCCACTCCATGGCGGACGTGCTCGGCGCCTCGGCCTCGTCCTCCAGGTAGATCTCCACCTCCGGCGGCACCTTCAAATAAAGATAAAACACTTCATTCACACAAAACCAGTCAGTTTACTTGACTACAATAGGGTATTTTACTTCGTTTTTTTTTATTGCATCAATCAACTTACATGGACATTCTGAAGATGGATCTGAAATTCGTTTTTCGATAACTTAACTAACACCAGAGATGTTAATGGTTACAGTTAGTAGTAAGGAGATGCTCCGTCCCTTTTTAGCAACAGTCCATAAATGTAGCTTGTATGGCGCTACCGTAAATTGACGTCACAAATTGCTATTGCTGTTTCTTTCTACCTCCTGATTTCTGATATCTTGTAGCTCTTTTACGGCACCAGATTTTCTTTTATAACGAATTTCAATTCTGTTTTCACATTTGACCATCAATAATTTATGTCAATAATATGGGCCCGGAACGTATTTTCAACGTGCATTCAATCTACGATACTTGTCAAATACCTTATTACATATAATGCAATAGGCACCTGGCTCAGCTAATGCTGGCGTGAAGACACTTGCGTGTGGGTAATCACCTTGTCCGGGTCATCAGTTTTAGTGACGTCGTGTTTCTTGGTGCTCTTGGAAGGTTTCCCGTCGTCTGCAGACGGGGCGGCGGGCGCGTCGCCGTCGCCGGGGTCGCCGGAGTCGCGAAACTCGAACATGATGACGCTGCGGCCCACCGGCGCCGGCGCGGGCGGGCGCTCCGGGTTGCCATTGCGGTCGCCATCTGCGGCCCCCGACGATAACCTGCCAAAATCACATATTGTCAGAGTCGTTCAGTTCGCCCTCGTATCGTCTGCTCAATTAAAAAAATGAACCAACTGTACCTGTTGGGTTCCGCCACTGCAGCGCCCGAGCCGGGATCCCCTCCGCCGTCGTCGTCATCATCACTGGAATCTGCCGAGCGCACCGACCTCGGCGACCGCGGCGAGCGGGGCGAGCGGGCCGAGCGAGACGAATGGGACGAGTGAGACGAGTGGGACGAGTCGGACGAGTGCGCCGAGTCGATGGGGTCGAAACGCAGCGCGCCAGCCACGCGGTTGTGGCCCATACTGAGGACGAGGCTGAGTAAAGCGTTCATCTCGTTGGCACCGTTGGCCGGGTCCAGGTCGTGGAGAGCGTTCAGGTTCTCTGCGGACAGACGCGGAGGTTGGTCCCGGGACTATTGAGGACTGGGCTCGGTATTAGCCGATGGAGGTACGGGGCATCAGTTATTGAAATCGAATGCTAATTATCTTCGACTGGTCAAGGGTGAGTCGAACCTCGCGTCTTACTAAGTTTGTCCCCCCCCCCCCCCCCCCCCCGAATCTTCCACTAGTATTGTCCAAAACCAGTTAGTAGTTCTGCTTCCAATTAATACACGATTGTGATCACTTGAGAGGGTCGATTTAACAGCAGTTAAGTATAGGTCACCGTGCTGTTTCATTCTCTCATTATAGGGAAGTGAAGTTGAAATATCTTTGATAAATAATCCTACTTAAAACCCCCAAAAAATAGAGACCTCGTCTGAGAGATAATGAGATTGAGGTCAAAACGTGGTTTTAGTCGTAAATTAAAATAGTGAACACACCGTCGCTGTCTCCGTCGAGCGGGATGCAGATGCGGCGCGGCTGTGTACGGCGTGCAGTCGGCGCGCGCGGCGGCGGCTCGCGTAGCGCGGGGTGGCGCGAGAGCAGCGCCGCGCGCATAGCGCCGCGCACCGCCGCGCGGGACAGCGCCTGCAGCCGCGGCGGCGTCAGCTCATCTGCGCCCGACAACGTACATTATCACTTTGAAGCCAAGGAGCCGAGACCTCGACGACAACGGACAGCATTAAGTATGGACAAAGGTCAGAAAGTGGAACTTACCTGCAACTTACACGATGGCAAATTACTGAATTGATTTCAATATCAATTAAATTAGAAAAAGGGTGGAAATAAAATCCGCGAGCGGGGTTTGAACCTTGCAACCTTGCCTTTCCGCGGTTCAACCGCGGAAAGGCAAGGTTGCAAGGATCCGCTCGCGGATCTTTTTCATTATTTTTCTAATTTATTTGAGAATGCCTAGCATGGCTTTCACCAGCTACAATCAATGTAGAGAAATCTGTGATTGTGCAAGTTGCAAGTGCTAACCACTTTCTGACCTCCACTGTACGTATGCATCTAATCTCGTCGCTGCCCTGCTGCCCACTGCCCGCTGTCGTCGAGACCAGAATGCAGTGTCATTTATATGGTTTCTTTGGTGCTGTGTCCAATTAGCCCTGTTTTGACAAAGCTAGCTGCCTGGCAAAGCAAGTTTTTCTCTTCGTCTTTTTCGTCAAAAAAAAGTATTTCCCGTGAGGCGACTAGCGATGTTACGGAGCTTCGACTCCGGCTCCGAAAGGTCGGAACTTCCGATTGATTTTACACCTCCGTCTCAAACTTCGGCTCCGAAAATTTTGATTCGGAGGTTATACCGAAGATTTGTGCAAACATATTCAAATATCAATATTTTATTAAATAGTGTAGGCCTACATAAATAAAGGAATGTTTTATTGCTGCAAACGTCATCATAAAAAATATTGGCCAGTTCAGCTATAAAAATTAAAAAACGGTTTAATATTTGAACTTTTTCTGAACATCTCTCTTCTACCTCCGACTCCGGTTCCGACTCCGATAAATCAAATTTAAAACCTTCGGTTTCGATTCCGGTTCCGGTAAAACCACCTCCGTAACATCCCTAGAGGCGACTCTCTCAGTCAGTACAAGCGTCTCCATAGCAGGCTCAGTGGTATAGGTATGTACCCCTAAAACACAATGCACCTGCAGCCTACCCACAATAGTAATATGAGGGGCGGAAGAAGGTAGCGGCACGCACCTAGTCGTATGATATCGACGGGCTTGTCGCGCTCGGGCACGCGCAGCGTGGCGAAGGACACGTTGAGCAGGCTGCGCGTGCGCCACTCGGCCGTCGCCACGCGCCGCACTTGCAGCAGGTTGTCGTTCAGTGGCATCACCAGGATGCCGCCGATCTAAGGCACGCAACACGTTGAGTGAGCCATCGCATCGCCCGCAGGTCCTTATCATAGGGCGGATAGATTAGTACCCTGATGGCGTCACTAGTATCGCTACGAGCACCGATTTCAAATTTAGTTTCCAAACTTTACATATGATTCGCATCACATTATTTTTTAAATTTATATATTGTTTAATTCAAGTGTTTAAAATACAAAAATAAACAACATACGAGGCTGTTCTGAAAGTTATTAGCTACTTCGTTAATATTATTCAAATATCCCTATGTTTATAACCGTTTGCAGGCTTATTTCAATGTAAATCTCTATGGTAAAAATCACTGGCCAGTTTCGATTAGTTTTTTTAATGAATTTTTGGCGGCAAGATGTCATCAATAAATTGATTGCAACAATGGACGTGTCCCGTGAAGCATTTCGTGCAATGATTTTCTATGACTTCAAACGAGGGTTAACGTTTAAGGAATCTCATGAAAATTTACAAACTGCTTTTGGTGAGTCTTCTTCTTCGTTAGCCACCGTCACTTACTGGTATCGCGAATTTAAACGTGGCCGAAAAAGCCTAGAAGATGATCTTAGACCAGGAAGACCGCCGACTGCTGTCACTCATGAAAACGTCATCATGGTGGAGTGGTTATTAAAGGAACATCGGAACATTACACACCGAGAGATTCAGGCTGAGCTAAAGATCGGATCACAGGCAGTTTCGAATATTCTGCATGAACATTTTCGTGTCCGGAAGGTTGCCTCGCGATGGATACCTCATTCTCTCACAGAAGAGCAAAAATTCCGACGTGTCGATTGGTGTAAATTTATGCTCGAAAAATTCGATGGAGGGAGTTCACAACAAGTATCTTACATCTTAACTAGTGACGAATCTTGGATCTACAGCTACGATCCCTTTACCAAGCAGCAAACCACACAATGGGTGTTCGAGGAGGTCGAGTTACCTACCAAAGTTGTTCGCGGCCGAAGTGTAAACAAAAAAATGATTGCCGTATTTTTCCGGCGTAGCGGTCCAGTTGCCATTATTCCACTAGAAGATCGTAAAACGGTTACTAGTGAGTGGTACTACGAAGTTTGTTTGCCCAAAGCCTAGAGGAGCTGAATGACAACCCTCCAAGGAGCGGCGCCCGTGGCATTCTTTTTCATCAAGACAATGTTCCTGCTCACATGTCTGCTAGAACCTTGGACTTTTTGGCAACCACGGGACTTCAACTGTTACCCCATCCACCCTACAGTCCAGATCTGGACCCGTGTGATTTTTTTATTTCCCACGGTAAACAAAAATGCTCCGTGGGCGAAGATTTAGGACTTCGGACGAGGCCGTCGATGAATTTAGGCGACTGTTTTTCGACCTTCCGCAAGAATCTTTTTTAAAATGTTTTAAAAGCTGGTTCAGTCGAATGAACAAATGTATAGAGGCAGGAGGGGAGTATTTTGAAAAACTGTAAATACATTTTTACGATAAACTTATAACTTTTGATTTTACTAAAAAATTTCAGAACAGCCCTCGTACTCTTTGTTTAATTTTTTGAGATCGTATTAATATTAATAGATAGCATCTATGACTGAATCTGAAAATGTTGAATCTGCTTGTAAAATCGAGTTCCGTGGTAACCAGTCTTTTAATATGCAAGTTGAGGTTCCAATTTTGTAAAGTAATCGAAGGGGAATATTCTACATCATCCGTGATTTCGTGGTATCCCTAGGGATTGCACGAAATCACTGATATACTCATTTCCCTGCGTCATATATATTCTTTGGCCTTATCAATATCACACTGGTGGCGAAAGTGTTTCCCTATAAAAAAGGGCCGACACGCGGGCGGTTCGCGAGCCTGCTTCCCCGCCAAGCACATGACGAATTGTCTCGCGAGAAACACGCACGCCAGTGTGATTAGACCTTTATCAAGAAGAAGAGAAGAGTCTTATCACACTGGCGTGCGTGTTTCTAGCGAGACGATTCGTCATAGAGCATAGAGCTCCAGACTGGAGAGAAACAAAACGACTACAGAGTTTGTCGCAATCGTTGACTATTAGGGGCGAAGAGGCAAGGACTAAGTGATGAATAATTATTTAATTTATTTAAGTGAAGATAAGAGTTGCTTTTTTTTCACTTTTAGAAGTAGAATGAGTATAGTGTAAAAATTAGAAGTCAAGATTTTTAATGTAAATATTTAGAACTTTTATCAATACAGGTCACCTGATAGTAGATAAATAGTTTGTTACCCAGATAAAGCAAAAAGTACATTATATCGCAAGGATAGCCGAATCCCCTAGAGATTTGGCCAAGACTGGGGAGAACTGTTACTCTGAGGGTCCGGAACACCATTGGCGGAAGGTGGGTTCCCCGGGGTTCTTTCCTCCATACTACCTACTCTTTAAAAAGGTAAAGGACGGTATATGCATACATGCAATATCCCCCCTCCCCCTCTCCAACCAATCTCATAACTCATTATCACGTTATACTGTTTTAATCCACCATTCATCACTACTGACCAATAAACCCCAAATCCCTAGGGGATTCGGCTATTTCCCTGCGACACATACACTGTCACCAACCCTGTGGTCAGGCTGCTCAATCAGCGAAGTACTATTGGTTTCCTATCTGCCCCTTTACCTTGATGAGCTGCTTGAAGTAGTTCTGGTACTCCTCGGGGCAGCCGGCGCCGCAGTACACGCGATCGTAGGGCGCCTGCAGCGGCGCCAGGCACAGTCCGTTACCTGGCAATAGACACGCACTCCACATGAACCACTGTCATTCTCTACATAATACTCTTTCTAATTATCTACAGGGTTGACTGGGTGAGAGGGTGTGTAAAGTGTGGTTTTATAAGGGTGTATTGTGTGTATGAAAAATAAAATATGATAAGATAATAAATACCTAGATAATAATAGTGTCAGAGCTGACTGTGAAGGAAAACATTGTGAGAAAACCTGCACACCGAGATAACCAGTGTGTGAAATGTGGAAGGCAATGGGACGGGCAAACCAACTAATAAAATCTGCCAAGAGAGACATTCTATGTTACTAATTCCTTAGAATAATCACGACCCTCAGGAATGAGAAATAAGACTTAGGATAAAATTACGTGTATGTCTGATTAGTGGATTTCATGTCATCTTCATCATTTCCAGTCTCTGAGTTTCGAAGTTTAGAGTACCCAAATTTCATCATATCCACATTATGCTGGCCACCTACAATCCAACCATCAAGCCATTTCAAATGTATTAAACTAAATAAACAAGTTTTCGAAGATTTCTGTTATCTACACAATAAAAACGATAAGAGTTATAAATACCAAAACATACACTCACAAACTCACCACAATAAAACTTAGGTTCGCAGAAGTCAAACTCATCAAGTGTAGGAGAGTTCTCCAGGAACTGGCTGAGTTTCTTAGTGGCATAGTCCACTACCGAGGAATGAACCTCGATCCCATGGCTGATGCCGCCGGATCCCAGTATGAGCCCCACCAGCGTGCTGAGGTAGCCCGTGCCCGAGCCTACGTTCAGGAATGACAGCCCCGGCTTCAGCTCCAGGCCTTCCATTACTTCACTGTACAAGTGACATAATAATTAGATCAATCGGCTTGCCTCTGCTTAGCAAGTTAGTATGCAAAAATATTTGACAACAATACCTGATTGTATGAAATTATACAATGAAATCTTTTCCAACACTGTATTAAAGACACACCAGCATTATGCTGCCTGTCTATTATAATAATAATAATAATAATGTTTCTGTTGTTCTAATTCTGGTTCATAAACAGGGAAAGATAGTCATGGGTATGTTTTCCAAAATGTAAACCATTAGTGTCAGTAATAATTTTATCCATGACAGAATTTGTTAATGATGTTATAACCATAGACAGACCTATGTGAGCTCCTGTCCAGGCAGTGGCTCATAGGGACTGTAAGAGTAATGGCAGATTCCAAGAACTGCTTCAGGTATTAAGTGTCAGACATACTAAGAGTTAACATAATTGTGGCGTCATTAGCTAAAAGTGTAAGAATTACCTATAAATACAGGGTGCAGACATGTGCAGCAGCCCGTTCCGCCACGCCAGGTCCTTGTAGGCCTGGTCCCGGGCCTCGGGAGTCATGTAGTCCGCGCGGTCCAGCGCGCGGAAGACGCGCTCCACGCTGCGCGTGCGGATGTAGTTCCCGCCCATCAGGTTGTCGATCAGCTCATTGTTGTCCCGGCCCGAGCTCACCGCGCCCCCCATTCTGTGTGTTTTGGTTTAGTCCCTCTGATAACCCAATGGCCTTCCCTCCGCTCGCCTCAGCTGATCCAATTCGTGACGTCACACTTGTTTTTCAACATATTTCTCTGACCAACACTTGCATTTACTGCACACGAACAAATTTCTTTCACGGACGTTAAGAGTATATTATTTATTTAGAAATTTCACGTCTTTTCACAGAAATTTCTGTTTTAAAAGAAATTGAAAAACATCTTTTGCGACACGAACAAAAAATTTTCAATACTTTGTTTTCTTTGCGTCGATATTTCGATCGCGGTCGCCAACATACAAAGATAAACCAATCACGAGCCGACATTCAATGCCATGCCCTGGAAATGAAAACAAAAATTTGTTTACAAACAAAACAATTGTCTATGAATAAAGGTACCGCTACACATTTTAATAAGTCGTTTGGTGTTCAATCAAAATTAATTGTGTTTCACTGCAGTTTACAATTTTCAGATATAAATGAAAAGTATGTACTTCGATTATTTTAGAAAATAAGATTAGATAATTAAATTAAATAAATTAGTAAAAGAGATTACGTGGCTCCAAAGAAATGACATAATTCTGTTATCTATGTCAAAATTTGACAGCCCGACCCAGTCAACCACGGGACCGATTTATTTGTTTTTCGCAGATTTTTCGTAATTCCTGTGTGGTCTTTACAAATTTTTCAGTAATAGATAATTTTCAAGTAATCAACTGTACAAAATTCAAATAGTTTCGGTAATTTCAAAATCGGTAGTTTTGTCGTGTCATACATACATACCATCGAATCGGGGCTAGGACGTCATTGGCCTTCGAGTATCGTGGGACTACAAGAAACGGATATCAGGAGTGTAGAGTGAGGATGGCGGAGACCAGCTCGGCGCAGACGAGCGCCATGCCGGGCGCGGGCGCGAGCGGGGAGGGCACGGGCGCTGGTGGCGAGGAGGACAAACGCGACGAGCGTATGCTGGAGTGCAACATCTGCCTGGACACGGCGCGCGACGCCGTCGTCAGCATGTGCGGCCATCTCTTCTGGTATGCTGCTCCTCTAGTAACTTAGTCTACCTATAGTACCTGGTATTGCTATACTCGACACTCATGAATATGCAGGTGATGATAAAACAGGTAACATTAATATTTTTGCAATGAATAAAATACCAGTATCATTAATTGCTTTTTTGAAGAGTAGTGTAGGCTTTATTATTATTATGAAGATAATAGACAGGCAGCAGAATGCTGGTGTGTCTATATCAGTGTTGGAAGTCTTTTCTAATAGGTCCATAGTTCACTATCACTAATAGTTCACACATAATTTATTTGGACAGCAGAGTGTTCGTTTTAAGAATTTTGTCAAGACAACTTTACTTGTTTACATGATAGACACATGATAGTTGATTTGTTTGCTCCAGCTGGCCGTGTCTGCACCAGTGGCTGGAGACGCGGCCGAGCCGGCAGGTGTGCCCGGTGTGCAAGGCGGCCATCAGCCGGGACAAGGTCATCCCGCTGTATGGCCGCGGGAACACTAAACAGGAGGATCCTAGGAATAAGGTATTTACATATTCTTCTCTGTATCTGTCTATAAATACATAGTATTTAATATCTTTCTATTATTATTATGAAGATAAGTTAAGCTGGTGTGTCTATATCACAGTGTAGGAAAAGTCTTGTTATAGAACCAATAATAGTTCACTTTCACTAATAGTTCACAATTTAATTAAACAGCAGAGTGTTCTTTTAAAGAAGTTTGTCAAGACGGTTTTGGAAAGAGTTTACTGATTGCAAAACTAATCAAACTGGCTGTATTATAAATTCTTCAACAACTTATGTTCCATATGTTCAGACATGGAACATGCTCACTGAGCAAAGCATGTTGTATCCGCATACATGCAAAGCATGTTGTACCCGCATACAACATGCTTTGCTCAGTGAGCATGTTCCATGTCTGAACATATGGACCATAAGTTGTTGATGAATTTATAATACAGCCAGTTTGAAAAGTTTTGCAATGACTTGCAAGATTTTTATATTACTCATGAAGATGAATCTTATCTCTTGCTTAGTAAGTCACTATATATATATATTATTATAGTACTCTGTGATATGTAAACAAATTAACAGCAGACAAATGTTTACTTAAGTTTTTTTAAGTATTTATATTTAGGTATCCATCTTTGTCATAGGTTCTAATATTTTTGGAAGTAATTTTTACAAACAGGCACAAAATTGTCACTATTACATAATAAATGATAGATGTCACAATATCATCCACCAGGATTTATCAGTTCACATTAGGAATTTGAATATTCCAGATTTAGCTCTTTAAAACCTATAAGAATTTCATTGCATTCTATGAAAAAACAAACATTACATAAGGATGGCCCTTTTACACCAGGGCCAAAATGAAACAACTGATTTGCTACCATTAAACTGTAGGTACTGTTTAACACAAATGAATTAATTAAACTAATTCCATTGTATTGGTTTAATTTGGAAAGGTGCTGGCCTCTTTACTCAAATATTTATTTCTATCAGTTTCTACAAGGTTACCTAAGTTTTGAAGAATATCAACAACTCAAAAAATATGAGGTTTTACTGAGGTCAAGATTGTTGTTTTGATTCTGGTTAGCCATTGCCTGCCCGATTGTCTCTTGCAGGTTTAGTGTTGATTTTGGGAAACCCTACCTGTGTACTCAAAAACGAAGATTCTGGTCAAATAATGCGTCATTTTTTGTATGAGAAGAATTTTGGGGAAACTGAATACCCCAAACAATTGTCGTCTGCCTTCACAATACGCGGTGATGTTTCGTTTTAATTTTTTTTTAAATTAGTAAGACGCACATATGAGACAACTGGCTACTCCACAGGTGCCGCCGCGGCCGGCGGGGCAGCGCACGGAGCCCGAGAACACCAGCGGCTTCCCCGGCTTCGGCTTCGGTGAGGGGTTCCACATGTCCTTCGGTATCGGCGCCTTCCCCTTCGGCGTGTTCACTTCCTCCTTTAACTTCGGCGACCCCAGGCCTAGCGCCGGTGAGTGCCCACTTTTTTTTCTAATCAAAATATTTTATTGGAGAGACCACTGCATTTTCTCGCTTTCGTACTTTGACTTCTTATCAGCCTATTAACGTCCCCACAGATCTCTTTTCCAGAAAGCCACAGATTCCACAAAGCCTTCGGAAACTTTTTTCCTAAATCATGCATATTTTCTCACTATGTTTTCCTTTACATTCAGAGCTGTCGCTAAATGCACGTGTGTCTTCGAAATAATCCGAAAATCTCATTGGTATGCGAGTCTGGCGTCCTAATTACTACGCCACCGACGTTCTCTTACTTTGACTATGCCAGGTGGCAATTACACTTCTATACGATTTGCTCCAATTTTTTATTTATTGATAACATGTCATTCTGTCAGCAGCGCCGCGCGGCACCGCCCAACACGAAGAGGAGCAGTTCCTGTCGAAGATATTCCTGTGGGTGGCCATCCTCTTCGTGCTGTGGTTAGTGTTCGCGTGACCGCCGCTGGAGCTCTAGGCCTTCGCCGGCCGTCAGACCCGCAGGCTCATCGGGGTCCGAGCACCAGGTCGCAGCCAGGATAATGTTTCAAATACTTAAATAGACAAGTAGAATTAACGGGGAAGCCATAGCTAAGGTAGAGTGTGTCCACATACGGGAGTGGGACAAAGTGTACTAAGGTCTGCATTCTACCTCTAATTGACGCATATCTTGAACCGCAGAACTGTGTTAATCAGCGTGAATGCACACCTCAAAACGTTTATCCAGCTCCTATGGGTACGCTCCCATTAACAGCTTCATTTCAACTTTGTTTTCTGATACCACATAAATAGATGAATATTCTTCGAATGGTGGGTACGGAGGGTGTACAAAGATGCCTGGACCCCGTACATTGATGAGCCTAAAAAAATCTGCCTGCATTATTACTGGACAGGAATTTTTTATAAAATGTTACTTGTAAAATTAGCTAATAGCTTTTATGCACTGAATGTATTTGTCTGTAAATTGTAAGGTAATAGATGACCATGGGAATACAAGTGTAATGATATTGCTGTATTGTCCACTTGCAGAGTGACTCTTTAACTGAAACTTTTGGAAATTCTCGACAAAATTATTTTCCATACAATTTGGGATGAATTTATTTGAGTAGCCAATGTTAAGCGTTCTGCAAGTAGTTGATACTGGTATCTTTGTTACATCCCATGTAAAGGGAGGGGGAATAGATCGCTTTGTAACATGACAAGAGTGAACTAGGAAAGCAGGTGTAATATAATAAAAACAAAGTTCAAGCCATACGAAACAAGAATTAAAGTGCCACAAATGCAGCATTTCTTTGACAAAACATAAATTTATAAGTAAGTGGCACGCCATAATTCCAAGTGCAATATTTTATTTGGAAGACAGCTTGCCTACGTTACAAACATAAATATATAACTACTACCCACTAAGGCTCAATTTACATGGCCGCGGAATGGAATGGAAGCTAATTTTCGCAACGTAATTGTACATAGCATAATGAACTTTATGTCAATTGTGTAACATACAAACTAAATACGAGCCAAAAAAGAAAAGTAGCTAGGGGAATTCTCGACCTCTTTTTTGGCTCGTATTTAGTTTGTATGTTACACAATTGACATAAAGTTCATTATGCTATGTACAATTACGTTGCGAAAATTCGCTTCCATTCCATTCCGCGGTAATGTAAATTGAGCCTAATGGTTTTCCTATAAATGGGCTTACAAAGGATATTGAAAATTAACAAAGGTAGGTAATAAGGTTTTAGTGGGGCCGGGAATCGAAGCAGCAGCAGTCATGTGTCGTCTGATCGCTGCTGGACTAGTGTTATCCAACTACTGTACTGTGAAATTGATTTACTGTGCACTGGCTTTGCAAAAAAGGAGTTATGTATTTCGGTAATTTTCATATTTTTAAATATTCTGCCTCAAACGCAACTCTAGTCACCCATCACAAATTGAATGTACTTTCTCTCGGATTCGTCCTTCCCAGCGATAGATTCACTATACCTACCTAATAGAGCACACACTGCCCTTCATTCCAGGCACACTCTCTGTTAAATGGTCAAAGTAGAGTATTGTAAAATAATGATTTGTTTATATGTAATATAGCTTTATGTACACATAACTGCCCGCTTAAACGAAAAAAAAACAAAGCATTTCAACTTACTTGCCTCTGTGGTCTAATCTACATACACACATAAACTCACGCCTGTTTCCCGCAAGGGTAGGCAGAGACTAAAGATTTCCACCTGCAACGATCCGGACAAACCGTTCTCGCTTCTTCCACACTTATACACGCTCTTCGGTTAGTGGTTGACCGCACCTGACCTTTCTTTAGAACGTCCGCATGCGCAATCTGGTCGACGTAGGTTCTTCTAGGTCTCCCCTTCCATTTACCATTTCCATATACACCGCTTTCGTTATTCACATTCCATTCATTCTTTCTACGTGTCCAAACCATCTCAACATTCCTCTTTCAATCTTACTGACTACATCGTCTTGCACATCACACTTTCACTTATAACCTATGATCGGAGTAGGTAGGGATGTTTTTGGTACTTCCCACATACGGTCATAATATGGATAAGTATGCCCAATAATCCCGGGATTTCCGGGATTGAATAAATATATTATTTAGATTTTTAACGTTATATTTGTTTTGATACACATTTAAGATTGGTGGCGAAATATTATTTTTTTAAGATTCATGGCGCTAGTGTACCTATGGTAGTGTTTTAACTTCTTCGTAACTTCACCATTTTTTTAAAATCGTAATCCGCCGAGTAATGGCGAGGTTTATAAAAGTAATTTACAACATTTGCTCGATAACTTAAAACGGGATCCCGAAATCATATCCATATTAATATAACCTTTGAGGACATTGACCCGAAAGAGCTCTACCTACTCCGATCACTGCTTATAACACTATTCTTTATTCTGTCACACACTGTTACACCACACATACTACGCAAGGAACGCATTTCCACAGCATTAATTCGGCTCATTCTTCTTTTGCCATACCCAACATTCGCTGCCATAACACGCAATTGTGAACTGCCACTCTCGCATTCTTCGATACAAATCGGCTGCTCACAATGGCATGTAAGGCTTCATTAACTGAATTTCTCGCTTTGACCCTCTTTTCTTTGTCACCCTCTCATTTACCGTCGCCGATGAACAAAATCCCTAAATATACGAATTCTTTCACTTGTTCAACCTTTTCACCATCTATCATAATATTACAGTCCAGACACAATATCTTCCCTTTCCAGAATCATAACTTTTGTTGCACACATTCCTTTCCTCTTAAATTCCCCAACCAGTTACCATGTTCTGAAGATCCTCCGCCGGCGACGCTATGTGGTCAAATCTAGCCGAAGTGTAATGCAACAACCAATTCTCTTTGGCCCCGTCAAAAAGAAAGTGTCGTCTGAAAATAGTTCTGCCTTAAGTCTAGCTGGTCTATGGCCAATTTTATATTATTACGAATTTATGTTAAGTGTTTGTTAATAATAATGGCGACTCTTCAAAGCCAAAATCTGCAGAAAACAATACTTACATATTCGTTCAAAATGTTCAATATAGGTGGATACTGATATAACACGTATTTTGTTTACCCTGCAGGTATTTAAAAATAATGTTAGGTTCATTTAATTTTATAGGACTTGATACATAATTTTATTTTTTAAATGGAATAATTTATTAGTCTTAACTATACAAAATGCGACGTAATGTATACAATGTATGTGTGTGCATGGTACGAACATTTAACACATCCACTGCAATTTTTTAATCAAATAAATATCGTTCTATGTTGATATTCCTGTAAAGATAGTGTATATACTTAGTTAATATTATATTTCAAACTATGTTGTAAAGGGAGGGAAAATTGTTTTATGTAAATTATAAAAATAAAAGCTCGTAATGCTACCTCTAGAATTTTATTACAAGTGAAGTTTGTAATGCTACCTCTAGCATTTTATTACAAGTGAAGTTTGTAATGCTACCTCTAGCATTTTATTACAAGTGAAGTTTGTAATGCTACCTCTAGCATTTTATTACAAGTGAATTTTGTAGTATAAAATCTACCCTATTTAAGTTTTTAACATTACTCCGATATTTGAACTCTTGCTTGCTTGCTTATCTTATGGTTAGTGGCCAACCTTTTTGTCAGAGTTGTGCAGGCCGCCCGTAGGCATCTGACATGGCTTAACGACAACAACCGGGACCGACTGCTTAATGTGCTCTCCGAGGCACGGAGGAGCTCAGATGAAATATGCCACTACCGGTATTCAGGTACCGATCGCGCCAACGTAGCTTAACCTGCACGATCACTTTCGGATCGTTCTCGCAACAAGGCTACGAGCTCCTCATTTGAACTCTTGATAGGTATGTATAGTACGCGACGTCCCCGGAATGCCGGTTTCTAGTGATGTGACAATTACGTTGGGTATATTATCGAAAAATATATATATATATATCATAGATCTATGATAGGAAGGAATTGTGACGTTATGTGTCTATTCTCTATACGCAGTGACTGTCGTTCACAGGATTCTATTTGCCACTCGATTTTGTATAGAATAGAAAAAGTGCCAAAGTTGAGTTTCAATTCTAACGGCCATTTTATAGCATAGAAAGTCTATTCATATTGATCTATTTCATATAGAACATAGAATAGAAAATAGTGAGAATGTTCCCTAAGATCCTCTTGTGATCTACCGATATCACAATAAACTAGGTGTTTTTAGTCATGATCACACTAAACCAATCTAGATTATGTCCATAGCTTTTTCTGAACTGAACACTGTCGCATAGTACCCAAATAACCCTTTGTTTACAAACCATGCATGTTCGATATCAAAGCGAACTTCAAGATTCGTTTGTAGTCGGACACGACGGATGGCAATGCCGTAAGTGCTCCGTTTGCCGTGCGCCTAATTTGCCTAGCAACTCCTTAGCAACGGCATTCCGAGCTTGTCGTCTACTACTAAAGGATTCACTATAAATAAAAGTCAAGGTATGCAAGTGATGTCAGTTAGTTTATTGCAATACAAAGCAACTGCCACAAATCATTATCTGATATTTAACAAAATGTATACTATAATAATAGACAGAGCACAATAATTAGAGGGGTCTGAGAGAGATGACTAGGTTATGCTATAGGACGAAGTGAGAGGCGCTTACAACTCCTTTTTCCTATAGCGTCATCTCTTTCTGAAACGTACCCTGCATGTGCCACATAGGATCGATTTATATGAAAACGCCCAACCGACAAATTAGGTACACGGGTTCTTACTCAATTTATCAAGGGTTTTAGACGAAACGAATCGCGCGGCGGGAGATTGGGCATTTTCA
Organism: Hofmannophila pseudospretella; assembly: GCA_947369225.1. Classification (NCBI taxonomy): domain Eukaryota; kingdom Metazoa; phylum Arthropoda; class Insecta; order Lepidoptera; family Oecophoridae; genus Hofmannophila; species Hofmannophila pseudospretella. The sequence goes on along the minus strand of OX376314.1, from coordinate 15,666,839 downwards.
TATAATTCGACCCATAATCCTAGGAATCCTTAGAACTAGAACTTATTATAGTATTAAATTTAAAAAAATACAATGGACTTCAATCAACTGAATGCATTGTTGTCACGCTCGCACACGATCGCACACTATACGAGCGTATGAAAGAGCGTAACAGTAGCAGACCTGTTAATTTCTGAAGAGTTGGCCGCGTATCGTTTATTGCAAATGTATCCTGTTGACGTTTCCCTAAACCAACAAATATTTATCCTGTGCCGAAACATGTACCCTCGAGACCTTCACGGCCTGTGTAACTATGCTCCACCTACGACCTGATCGTTACTTACCATCACATGAGATTGGAATCAAACATGCTTAAAACTGATATAAAACAATACAAACGTAGAAATGATATAATTATATTATTACAATAACAGTTCGTTTTATCTCACAAGAACTGCAGAAATAGCAAACTATTTTCGAAATGCAATTACGATAAACGATACGTCAAAGGCCAATAAATAAAATACACAGATTATAAGTGCGTAGTAGTAAAATGCTTTTTTCAGCATTTTAACTTAGTTCTATTTAGTTGCTTGAATCAGATAGGTAGAAATGTAGAAATCGATACAGATAGAAATACAATCCGCAATTTCAGTTCGGTTTTGTCAAGGAATATTAAATTCATACTGGTCTCCTTCTTATCTTATGACAGGGGGCCGGAAATAACCCAGCGGCACTTCGACCCTTGGGGATCTTTTGTGCCTACCCCATTTTACACACTGGTCATCTCAGTGTGCGGGTTTCGTCACGATGTTTTCCTTCACCGTTAGAGCAGTCGGTAAATGTAGGTACGTAAGTCTTCGAAAAATACGAAAAACTCATTGGTGCATGGCACTGCACGGTTTCGAACCCGGATCTCCCGCATGAGAGTCCGGTGTCCTAGCCACTGTGCCACCGACGCTCTTACTAGTTTCCATAGTAGATACAATTAATATTATTTTATATCGGTTTCCAACATTACATACAAATCTTTGACGAAAAGAAAAACAATTGGGCTTCTGTGTCACCGTATTACGAAATTATTCGCCTAAAATTGGAAAACTGAAGTCTCTTCGTATGATGATTTGTATTTCGTTCTCATCCAATTTTAGGTTTATAAAGAACTAAAAAGACAATGAACAACATACATTTTGAGTAGCGGATTACGTAGTGCAATTTAGGGTTAACGACCGGCAATCCCGCGGGCGTGGATACGCGATCCCGTGGATTGCGGGATTTCGGAAATGTTCTGTATATATAAAATATTTTTTCTCCTAATGGGAACTCCAAAAGGAAATCATCTCATCATCCCTTTTGAGAGAAAGACAGAGACAAATCCCGAATATTAGGATTATATTCGTGATTTATTTTCTCTTTCTCACATTCACACTTTCTCAGAACGCTCTTATCAGTCGTCGCCTTTGTTATGCCGAAACAATACATTTTCTAAGATTTTTTGTCAAGTGTAAAGTAAACAACAATATGGCGGTAAATTTCCTTTAAGAATGTTTAATAATATTTTTGAACGATATTACTGTCCAATGTAACCAGCTCTTAGCGAATTTGTAATCCCGGGATATATTTACTTGTTTGTGTAGTTATTATACAGACTCTATTATCATATTACTAACCTATTTTACATTACTTACTCTATTCCATACAGCTTGAGCGTTCTATCCATGCTTGTTGACGCGATGTACTGCGCGTTCTTTCCGAAGCGCACCCCGGTCGCCGAGGCCGTGTGGTCGTTGAAAACCTTAAGCTCCTGCCACTGTCTGCACAGATACACCCTCACATCCGTACCGGCTATGGCCAAGTACGTCCCGCTCTGGTCGAAGCACAGCTCCTTGATGGCATACCCCTCTTCTAACTGGATCGTCTTGAAATTCTTCAGCTTCCTCAAATCCCAGAGTTTCACGCAGGAGTCTTCCGCAGCTGTGGCGAGATAGTAACCGTTCTCTGAGAAGGATATGGACGTGACAGGCCCGACGTGCCCGGGGAAGTTGGCGACGTTGCTTTGCTCCTTCAAGTCCCAGATTTTGACCTGGGAGTTCTCGGTGCCGGTGCCGAAGATCAGGCCGTCGGGATGGAACTGGGCCGTCGTGAGGCTGACGCCAGAGGAATCGCTCACCTAGGTAGATAGATAGAAGACACTTTATTATACACATGGATCACAAAATAGAACACTACAACTACCTAGTAGATATATAAGTTTTCCTGGTCATCCATAGGCTTCAGTTGTCGGAAAAGCACCAGAACTCGAACCTGAGATCCTACCTGACACTGAAGATAGTCGATCTCGGACACCCCTAAACCAATTTTGACATAGCTAAGAACTCTCTTGACATAAAAAATACCATATCCAAATGGGATCATCGGTTCCTATGCCTTTAGCACACTGCAGCGATTTTAAAATGGAATGAGACCAAACCCACAAAATACATTTTTTGGGTTTCTAGATTTCTATAGTTTCGATTTAATAGAATTCAAAAGAATTCGATTCTATAGTTTCACTACCAATTCAATTTAAAAATACACTTTCCCACATTTATCACTTCATTAATTAACCTGAGCCGTATCGCTCAGCCTCACCTTGGTAAGCAGCGCGCCCGTGCGGATGTCCGAGAAAGCCCAGTGCTGGTCCGTGGAGGTGGACAGGACGTAGTCGCCCGTCGGGTGGAGGGACAGCCCGGTCACCGGGCCGTCGTGCGACCGGAGTATCACTGTCGTTTGAGAACTGTGGGGAGAGTGAAAGATATATTATGATTATAATGAGCAGTGTTATTTGAGGTCTGTGGCGGGGGTAAAAGGTTTTACCCTCCTTAGATGTCTCTTTCGTTACATAAAGAAAAAGAAAGAAAGAAAACACATTTATTCAACATTGCATTATACTTAATTAAACTTTAAAAAGACTTAAAATTAAAAAAAAAAAACAATGTTAAAAAAGACATGCTCAGCATGTGCTGCGGTCCGACGGCAGAACCACAGCACTGGTTTATATCGAAGTACCGTTCGTATATCTCATGTATGATGTGATATATTTAACGGTATATAACTCAAGAACATTCCTGGTTTGGGAATGGCAACCCTATGGGTTTCAATGTTTCATAGTAAGTACTTTCGCTGCATGATGGTTTCGTTCGTGTATCACGTGACGTAGGTTTTCAAACGAATGGGACCTTCAGACTGATTTTTTTTGTATCGCTTATTTCTGATATTTGTATCCATGTATTTGAATGAATAACGTCGGTGGCGTCGTAGATATGACGTCGGACTCCCATGCGGGAGGTCCGAGTTCGAAACCAGGCAATGCCATGTACCAATGAGTTTTCGGTTTATTCGAAAGATTTACGTACATTTACCGACTACTCTGACGGTGAACGAAAACATCGTGAGGAAACCTGCACACTGAGATAGCCAGTGTGTGAAATGGCCATTAAATCTGCCACGAGAGTCATTCTATGTGATTAATTCCTTAGGATGATCACGACCCTCAGCAATGAGGAATACGACTTAGAAGAAGATTTGTATGATACTCACGTAGGCACATTCCACACGCGTATAGTATGGTCCGGCGAGGCCGTGATCACAGTGTCCTCGTCTGGGTGGTAAATAACGCGCGTGACCTTCTTGGTGTGACCCTTGAGGATGGCCACCACCTGCTCCGTATCTTTGTTGAAGACCGTCGCGTTGCGGTCGTTGCCTCCAGTTAGCAGCTTGCTGTGGTCTGATGGATTGATATCCAGGGATAGGATGCCGGGCACGCTGGCAGAGTGGAGACCCTGTGGAAGTTGTTGTTTAGCGGGTGGCTCAAGGATGGCACCAAAAACCAAAAGGAACCTTGTCATACTAAGATCGTTTAATAACATCTTGGGTACGACACCAGTTCTGACATCATCAGCATATGTTCTTGTTCTGTATGTAATTTCATCCGTTTCAAAAGGTAAAGTAAAGTAAAATACACTTTATACCACAGGGACATTGTGGAATTACATAAAGTAAAAAGCAAAGTACAATTTCAGGCGGCCATATCGCTAATAGTGATCTCTTCCAGGCAACATGGAAGGTTCTCACTTCGGCAGTGTTTTTAGAAGAGCCAGTACTTTTCAAGCAAAATAGGAATTATACTATTCCGATTTGAGGTAGAGACGTGAACTCACCGGATGCGAGGCGAGCGTGAGGAAGGCGCGGATCTGGTCGGGCGCCAGCAGCCCCTCGGGTACGGTGCGGCCGCGCCGCTTGCGCTCCTGCGTGAGCGCCGTGGCGCGCTCCTGGAGTCTCGACACCACCTCGCCCGACATGCCGATGGGAGCCGCACCGCCGCCCGCCGGAGCCGCTTCAGCCTGACAACCAAGGGCCATGAATAAGTCACAATCAATAGGAGAATGTGTTTATTTCCATAGAATGATCACGACTGTGGATTATGTCTAAGAAGAGAATGTGTCTGATCAAGTTAGACCTTTGTACATTCCCTCATTATGTCCAGCCACCCCAGTTCCAGCACGTGTACTGGGTCGATAGTGGTGTGCACACCATATATGCAAATAAACAATGCAAGCCATATATTTTCATTAAAAATAATAACAAAAAAGCTCCTAATTAAAGTCTGCGGAAGTAAATTGCTAGCTAGTTCCTTTCCATTTCACTCTATCTAGCGGTAAATAACTTACTGTCCTATGTACAAGGGGTGCGCGCGACTTTAGAGCCCTCTGGTGGGAAGCAAAGCAGGTTGCAATCACACACACCTTTGACTGTAAAATTGCTTATGCTTTCACGCACACTGCGTGAATATAAGCAGTGCTTGTGGCTATAAACCGGCTAGATTAAAATGCTTTGATGTTCAACACCCTTCCAGTGATAATAATGCTGTGATTTGACTGCATGACCCTCAATAAAAAATATTTTTCTTTGAATGATTATTGTCATTTGATTTCAAATACATTTCAAGATTTGATTTATTGTGATTTTTACTGTATGCATTATTGATGTTATGGAAAGTGCATACCCCTTCAGAAAAGCTTGTGCACGCCATTGGGCAATGGCTACTGGAAAGGCATAATTAACATTTTACATACCGCATGCGCGGGCTGCGGTGCCGCGATGCCGGCCTGCGGCTTGAGCGTGGCGAGCGCCTCGCGCGCCGCTGTAACCTCCTTGGTGAGACGCGCGATCACGCGGCACGCCGCGTCGTGCTGGTACAGCGCGTGGCTCAGCTCCTGAACATGTCACCACTTGTTATAGGTCAGCTTATCATTAGCGTGGTGATTAACAGTGGTCAAATCACCATTAGTACTTTTAATACAGCACTCACACTCAGGTGGCAGCACATGCTAAGTTTGTTAGTTTTAATTATTTTTTCATTTTGTAGTTCAAGATTGTTTGATTTTTAGTGCAACTTCTTCTTCTTTTGTGTTGATGATCCGAACTAAATTTTTCCCGACCAGAAGGCAGCTACATCGATAGCCCTCTGGTTGGCCTTGAAAAGGTCCTCCCGCGTGCAGGTGGTCGGACACGCGGAACAGCAGAGCAAGTGCTCCATGGTTTGAGGGGAGACACCACACTCACACTTTACTTGATCGCTGGAAAACCCCCAATTGTGAAGATTATCTCCGCAATAATAGTGCAACTGATATCCATTAAGTTGGCAATAAATTCCTTTTCTTCTTCTATAACTATGCTGTACCTGGCGGGCCGTCTGCAGCTGCTGACGCTGCGTGAAGGCGTGCAGCATGAGCGCGTCCCACTCGTCCTGCATGCTCTTCAGGGTCGCCGGGATGGATGTGGCGCTCGGCGGCTTTGGCTTCACTATCGGTGGAGCTGTAGCAAACATACATTTTATTTCAACCTTTAAATTCAGATAATGATTCATTAGCTTAAGTTTTTGGAATTATTACATAGGGATAGTCTGCCCTTAGAAGCGTACTGATTTGACAGAGCAAGCCACATCACGAGATTTACTTCATCACCACCTTTTTCGACATAAAAAGTCACAAGTCTGCTTCGCATGGAAGCAAAAAAAGTAATATACAGCTATTTACTGTTGCTATCTTATACTTCGCACATGTCCATCGGGGGTCTGAGGTTTTTATTTTTCTTCTATGATATATTTGTAAAATGTTACGACAAGCATACATACATGTCAAGGGCAGCACTAGACTGCAGATGAATGAATGTGGAAAGGCAGTTGAAGGAAGGCTCTGGCTCAGTAGTACAAGTAGCCTTAGGCCCTGATGGACATGAAATCGCGCACGAGGTGTAGTTCACATAACTAATCAAGACTTACTCTTAATCTCAATAAGGTCTTCCACACGCAATTCCTTGCCATTGATGGGGTCCACGCCATTTTCAATTATGTATTTCTCTATGATCCGCTTCTCGAAAACAGCTCCTGATGAAGGCGAGACCACTGGCAACTCTGGCACTTCATTCGATACTAAAATACGAGACAACCATAATTTTAGGTTATATTTTACATGGAGATAAACAAATGACCAAAATATGCTGATAAAGTGTAAAGAAGTAATGTGCAAGTATTTAATTATACAAAAAACAAGGTTTGCAACCAAAATTACAAAAGGAGATGCCAGAATTTATGAAAATTATTGGTAAAACCGGTATCTACGCTTCTGATATAAATAAGCCTGAAAATGACGATAAGAATGTTATTAACAAGTTGATTAACTTACTTGCACAATAAAGAGCCATTTTATATTCACTTTTCAAGAACAAAATTGAAAGATTCCGCAAGAAAAATAAAATTGCAACAACCAAACACAAGTTTCACAGAAATTCTTTTTTTTTAAATTCTATAAATCACGTACATGCACCAGGCAAAAGCAGCTAGTAGCAAACTCATAAAAAAAATCATACGACAAGTAACACATTTGTTAAGCGACGGCGGTGGTGTATTATAATGCACGACGGTTTACTTGTTTTGATTCTTTTGGCTGTTTGTGTATCATTATTATATAGTTTGTGTATCATAGCTTTTGCATGATTTTAGTAATCAATTTTAAAAAAAAGTATAATTTAAAAATTTCTCGCAACGGATTTGATTGGTCTTTGTTATTTTATTTCAGTGTTCAGACAGAAAATAACTATTACAAAGTATTGCAGACATATTCAACAATGTTTCCAGGAAGATTTACAACCGGTCAACCATCTGCCGTGCGTAAAACCAGGTAAATTGAAAGTTTTACACTTTAAAAATATTTCCTCGAAACAACACCCAAATTGACCAAGACATTGCATACATAGTAATTTTATTCACATTAATTTTGTGCTTTAGACTCACTCATTTCACCTCTCTCCAGTCACCTACTATTTCGACAACTTAGGAATATTTCAGAAAAACAGACATTTTTCTTCATACTGATAAAAGTTGGCGGACTTCCGACTTCATCAAAGAATAGTCCATAGTTGTATACTTGGTTTGTATCAGGGTGGATGTGGGCAAGCCGTCGATGCTGCCGAAGCCTCGGCGGCCGGGCTCGATAGACCGCGCGTCGACGGACGCCCGGCGGCCGAGCGGAGGCGCGGGCGCGGGTCGCTCCAGCAGCGCGGAGCCCGCGCGCGCCACACTGGCCGGCGCGGCCGCCGGTCGTCTCAGCAGAGAGGCCTCCGCCTCCAAAATACCACTCAACAGAGTAAGACATTGCTAACTTATGGGCTATTACTCTATTACACACTTGTCTGTATTCAGGACTAAATGAGTTAGTGGAGTGATTCAGTCAAGTGTAATAAATAGCATTAAATATGGTCAATCTGCGATTTACACCATATACACAGAAAAAGCCTGCCTGAATTGTCAACTAAATCGTGTACTGAATTAATTCCCGTGTAATAAGACCTGCTAGCTGGTTAGATTTGAGATCTATAGAACTGTTTCTAACTTCAGTGTTAGACTGGTTCCAATTGCTTATTGTCTACTAAAATCATCACTAAACAATACATCATCCTTACTTTTATACAATCTGTGTCTATGTTCAATTTTTTACAGACAGCGGTCTCAATTTTTAGTATCTGTCTGTATGTATTGTATATGTTTGTGCAGAGATCTCGTACGCAGCAAGCAGAACCACGCTACATGCAGACCCTCACTCCACTGCATGGTAACCGCTACTCCAGAACCACCACTACACCTGTGGTATGTTCCACACTATCTATTACTGCCTTCCAAATATTATATTATATCAATAGAATTTTATCATTATTATATGTTAGGGGCTACACTAGTTATTTTTTTAAATTATTTTATTACTTGAAAATGTTCGTAATTATATTAAAATTTTACATGAACAGTGTAACAAAAACCTATCTAGGGTTGTTAAATTTCGATAAACCAATTTCATAACCGGTCACTTTCACGATGTGTCTCCCTTACAACGTGAATTGGCGGAATTATTGTGCCTTAAAACACAATACCAAAAAAAGTACACTGACATATCAAACCGACAGACGGTTGCAGGTTTACAATTTTCTCGTAAACATAATAAGTTTTTGTAATCAATTAGCTTGCCGATGGACGCGAGAAAAATATACCTAACCTACAGCTATGTCTACATTTTTTCATTTGGGAACATGTTTCAAGTTAGGCGATCCGTCGACATGCTAGCCGCGTGAGCGCAAAGAGTTCAAAGCCGCGGGTTCGCTACGCATACACGGCAAACTAGTTGTTAACGAAACCGGTCGTAATTAATAAAATACAATAAAAATACCGTGAAACAGTATATTATTTAAGTCTAATCATGTAAAATTTCACTATGTATATGTACTTTTTTCATTCAAGAGAACACCCTCAGAAGATCGGCAAAGTCGCAGCTGGCAAGCATCTGTTGAAAGGACTCTAGCATTCCTTACTGTTAAGGATCAGAGGTTTGTATTGTAATACACAAAAACTCTGTTAAACAGAGTTCACTCCCAAGGGGCAGCTCACCACACCTCTAATAAAAAACCGTTAGAGTCCTCCACAGCTATAGGTCTGCAGAAACAATAGACAAAAATTGTATGTTATATGAGAGAATAGAGAGACAGAGATGCAGAGTTAGCATTGGAGGACTCCTGCCCCTTTCAAATTCCTTTTAAGTACCCGTATGATGCAACTAGTATCTCCTATGTTTGTTTTGATCCACACAATACAGGAAATCATTTACACAAAAATCTATTTCTCATTTATTTATTTTATTAACACTTTAATGTACAAAAATAGTACATGAGGCGAGCTTAATGCCATGCGGCATTTTCTACCAGCTAACCATTGGGTCATACAGATATTGCAAGGCAGGTGCATATAAATTAAATAGAAGAGATTTACTACTCATTCTGACATGGTTGATAGCGGCTAGGCAGCTAATACTGGTTAGCCTGTTTCTTCACGTTTCGTAAGATGCTGTCCAGTCTTCATGAATTGGTTTATAGTTTCAGCATCTTGTTCAGGTAGAACAACACTCACATTCAAGTATTTGTTTGTCCTCGGGGTAATATAAAGATTAAATCACAGAAATTGGACTAGTAGAGTCCTGAATTTCAAAATCTTTGTGTCAGGCCGATCACGAACCTGGCGTGGCAGCGCACGGAGGTGTCCCGCGTGCAGGAGGCGCTGGCGGCGCGCGGGCTGGCGGGCGGCGCGGGCGACGGGAAGGCGCTCGTGCGGCCGCTCACCATCACGCGCTTCGTCGAGCTCACGGGCGGCCTGCTCGCCGCCATCATGGGCGACGTCAAGCTCAACAACGACAACTATGTCACCAAGGTGCGTATCATAAAATGGCACAAACAGACTGGCAAAACAGCTACGGATTGCACGACGTTTCACGCACAACGGTACGTCATCAAACCAACTGAATGTTACCATTATTGGTTGCCAGGCAAAGTTTGCCTTAAAAATATATTCCAAGTAATTTTTTTCATTTATTATTACTATTAAATAAGGACAGCAGACGAGGAAACGGGCTACCAGATGGTAAGTGGTCACCGTCGCCCATAGACATCTCACCTCACTGTATTAATATCAAAGGGTTTTTGATGCGCTGCTAACCTTGAGGACTAAGATGGATTGCCTCATGTGCCGGAAATTACGCTGGCTCTCTTACCCTTCAAACCGAAACACAGAAATTCAAGCATTTCTTCTTCACGGAGGAAAAAGATAAGAGGGTGGTACCACCCCAGGGGACCCTTGACATTAGGATCTACCACTACTTTATTGTAAGTAAGTACCTTATAGTACATTTTTACCACGTCATTTTTTACTCTACCACCATTTCGTAAGGTGCTGTAGCTGAAAGGAAAGAAACGGCGCAAGATTTTTAAATGATTACATTAATTTTGTTCACGTATTTACACAAATTATTTCGGATCATGGTGGCTGCCACATCTGGAATATTGAGAGCCTGATGATGACCAGGGAAAAGTAAGGGGATCTCAATGAGTGGGGGTTTCTTAAATATTTAATTTTGAGTTATTAAACTCGGTTTTTCAGCAATCACAACAATTTAATTTATTTACACACACTTTTTATACAGGTAAAAGATACAGATATATTAAGGTATTATCTGATTCAGACTCAAAAATGCACTCAAGCTTTATTTTATGACTGTCTGAAACTAGGTTCATGAATATGAAGAGTGTATGCAATTTGCAGCTACCGCACCTAGCCAAGCGGCTCCTGTACCCGGGCGTGCTGTCCAAGTCGTGGCTAAAGACCGTCAACACGCTGCACGCCTTCCCGCACGCGCTCGCCTGCATCGCCTACTTCCTGGACCTCGTGACCCACATCGTGAGTACATACCTCTACCCTCATCAGTAGTCCGCCTTCGGACTACCAGGCGCGGGGAGGGGTTCCATCCTTATGTTGTTGATATCCCATCTGCTCGTACGAAGCGATTTGCTTCTTCGTTCATTATGCTAAGGAATGGAACAGCCGGCGTCTGTATTTCCCGAAACCTACACCCTTGGGATCTTCAAGGCCAGAGTGAATAGGCATTTACTGGACCCGCATGCTCCATCGTCGACCTCATCGTCGCTTACCATCAGGCGAGATCGAGGTCAAACGCGGGTTTAGTAGTAAATAAAAAAAATATTAAAAAATCATCACATCAGCCCCCTCTAGTCCACTGTTGGACATAGGCCTTTCCCAGGGCGCGCCATAGAGCCTGATCTTCATGTCTTTTCACCCAGTCGCCCATATTTTACTAATAAATCCCTTATGAATATGTAGAATCTGTATACTTTTTTACATCTGCAGGAAACGCCGGTGTCGGATGAATGGCTGTACACGGAAAAAGATGAAATATCGCAGCTTCGTCGCGCCTACCTTCACAAGTGCTGGATCAGGTTAGATTAAGGTTCAATACGGGGTGTAAGTAATACGTTTATTTCACACACATCAATGACCGAAACAGTTATAATTATGATAAAATAATTATGTAGTCAAAGGTAAACATATCTAAATCATGTCTGATGGTCTGCTGTTGTTGTGAAAAGGCCTCAACTCAGCTTATTGCTGCAGACAAAAATGCCTCCAGCGCTGGTATTCTGTTGGGCCATGACCGATGGCTGGCCAAAACCTGTCCAAGAGGACAACGATACGACACAAATAAATTTAATTGAAGATAAATAAAAATAAATTTTACGAGTGAGTGCGTATTTACGCCCTATTTCGTACACCCGTATTATTATGAAAATTTAAAATATGACTGGGTAATCATTATATTATTTTAAATAAACAGTTCTAAACTGGTAATATCCGTTTTACAACCTTTGACGAGTACGAACTCTTATACTGAAGCCCCGGTGGGATATATAGACATTATTCGATACAGGTTCCAAGAGCCAGTGTACGGATTCGAGGAATTGAACGAGGAATACCTCCAAGAGTTAAAGCAACTCCTGGGAGACGACCAGCTCAGGGTCGCACAGCTGCAGGAGATCATCGGGAGTGAGTACTCTGCTAGATTTGGTTTCGAGTTCTAGGTACCTATCACTGTTCTCTTAACGATGATATATTTCTGAAATGACGTGCTAAATAGAGACAGCGCTATACCACTGCGATAACATCGTCTCTGTTTAGCCATGTCATGTTACCATTGTATCGTAGGGCTGGTGTGGCCAGCGTTAATTAGTGAAAGCTAATCCATTCTTATAAAATACGGTTCCGTATCTGATGCCAAAAATGTGCTTTCGGCTTTTGTACTACCCCGAGCTGAGTTCGAATTCTTTGCTCTTTACACGAAGTCTACATCTATTAGTTAAAAATAAATCTATTTATTTTCATGATCACATTAAACTATGCTAAACGTTGGACTCCGCACTAGGCAACAGCCTGTGTCGCGGAGGCCGGTTCCATTTTCTTATCTAATAATTACATCCATTTATAATAAGGTATTTATGAGATATTTAATTATTATTATTTTTATTTATTTTATACGGTTTACGGTTTAAGACATTTATTTCACTAAAAAAGGATATAATCCACTTTGCTTAGGGAAATACAGGATAAACTTATTGTAATTAACAGTGTACGGTAGACGTAAGGCTTATAAATTAAATTACTAGTGCATAATATGATCTAATTGAAGAGCTGTAGTTTTTCTTAGCTGCGGGTAACTAGAAGACGAATAACACACAAAATAGGTATAATTAGGATTCAATTAAGTATCGACTTGCAGATGCCATTTGGTTATTATTTTTATATATTTATATTATACATTTATTAAAATAAACAGAAATAAAATGTTTTTTGATGAAAAAGTAATTAATGAAGGAGTGTTGTACGACGATGAGCGTGAGTGTGCTAGGATGTCCTCGTGTGTGTGTGTGTGTGTGTGTGTGTGTGTGTGTGTGTGTGTAATGTTGTTTGGTGAAAGAGGGAGGATGTTCATGGTGAGTGTAGAACGTAAAAACGTGCAAAAATAGAACTGGAATTCGTCCGGAAGATGTCAGGGCTGCATTTCACTCGTAAATACAGTTTTTAGTAAATAATTGTTTTCATACATTTTTTTTTGGTAACTGACATAGAGGTGGCTTCTTTATCTTTCATATTCATTAAAGTCGCTACATTATTATCCTTATCAAATTAACGTCGCTACATTATTATCCTTATCAAATTAACGTCGCTACATTATTATCCTTATCAAATTAACCCGGCGCATCTTGAAACAAAATACTATCTGTTAAGCTGTCAAAGAGTCCAAAGCATATAGACCCACTGCTAGCCGAGTTTAACCAAAGAGTTTATCACTCTAGTTAATTCCAATTCTCTTTGGTTATGTCTTTGTTCGTGCCTCGCTAGCTTCACTATATGACAGATCAAGTTGTTGCGTGCAGAATGCGAGGCGGACTTAGAGGACGAGGCGGAGCTGGCGGCGCGCGCAGAGGAGGAGCGCGTGCGCGCGCGCCGGGACGCGCTCGCGGGGTCGCTGCGTGGCGTGCGGGGGGAGCGCCGCGCCGCGCGCGCCGCCGCCGACACGCAGCGCGCACGCCGCGCCGACCGGGCCGCCGCGCTGCGGGCGTGCGACAACGATATCGCGGCCACCATGTGAGTGACCGTTCATGCACAAGTGGACACGAACTGTCCCTAAAAGGCTAGGACCTGGATGATTGAACTGACGTAAAAGGCTGGCCGGCTGAAGAGAAAAGGTCTCATCAGCCTATTAACGTCACCACAGATGTGCCGGTGGAAGTTTCTTACGCCGCTTCTTTCCTTTCAGCTATAGCACCTTACGAGGCGGTGGTAGAGTAAAAATAATGACGTTGTAAAAATGTACTTTAAGGTACTTACTTACAATATAAATGTTTGACTTAAACTTCACAGGGCATAGGCCTCCTTTTGCACAATGGGGATACGGGCTATAATCCACTGAGTGGAACCAGTGCTTATTGGTGGATTTCACACGCCTTCGTAAACTTTTTCCTCAGACATTAAAGTTCCCTCATAATGTTTTCTTTCACCGTTAGAGCAGCTTCTAACTCCTTTCCCCGCCTTTAATGTCAATCGCCCCTTACAGCACCGAGATCGAGGAACTGAAGGAAGAGCTGGAGACGCAGAGCATCAGCGTGGCGGAGCGCGCGCAGCTGCTTGACAAGGTGGACTACGCCACGCGCGTCGCCGACTCCAAGCGTACACTCGCCGACCAGGTGTCCAAGGTACTGTACTGTGCCTTCATCATCAGCTTAATAATATCCACCTTTGGGGCCGCGAGCCACCGTGCGAGCCCAGGGGACTTATCGGCAGGTTTTCTCATGATGTTTCTTAAGCGTTCAGTCGCGGATCTAGGGGGCAAGCCCTTCCCCACCCAAAACCTGTAAGATCACGGACGCAAGTTTCGTCCCGTCCCTGACTGTTTTTTGTACTATTTCCTGATTTAAGTACCCCAATCTATTTCTAGATCTGTCTCTGCACTGTTAGAACAGTCTACTGACTGTACTGTATTACTAGGGTGTCGTAGCGACTTCGCCACCGACGCTCCTATCTGCCACTGACTATATCGTCATCTCCAGATGGTGCAAAGTAAGGAGACGGAGCTCGCGGGGTGGCAGAAGCGCACTCTGGACAGCTGCGTTGAGTACAAGCAGAGACTCATCCACCTGGCCGCGCACTTCCCGCACCTCGCTGCGCTCGCCGTCGACGAGAAGTGAGCACTTAACACACTTCTTACACTTCGAAACACAGTCTTAGTGATGATACAATCCGTGAGCTCTTAAAAGGGGATTCGGGTATCAGGTAAATCGGCCTCTGTTTCTGTCTTACTACAGTTTCAAGACGAGAAGCCCTCACTAAAAACTCACGTACTGTAGATTCTTATGGCTCCCAGGTGAAGCTAAAGGCCTATGTGTTTTTTAAGAGTTCTGTGACAGATGAGATAAAAAGTTGAGGGCTCACGTGGAAAGAAGTGAGGGAGGATGCGCAGGACAGGGAGACGTAGAAACCTAGTCTTAATATCTCTTAATTCCAAAGAATCCTGTCCCGAAATATCGTTATTGTGTTCACTTTTTCATGGTCAACAATCCTCAAGATTCAAGATATTGGA